>OY728150.1:1628472046-1629072046 GCA_963277665.1 Viscum album
ATATGGCTTTATTTCACTCAACAACCAAGAGAGAGAGCATCCTGAATTATTCCTCTAGAAAATTCAGCAAGGTATATATGGGAATCAAGAGTGAGAGACCACTCACATTTCAAAGATCCCATGATAGTTAGAGTTACATTTTGAGCATGTGACTATGGTTTTTAGTTTTTTATAGTTTTTTATAATGGAAATTGGTGCATGAGGTGTATGTGTGATAAGTGAATTAACAAATTGTGGTTAATAAATGGGCATTAAGAGTGATGCAGGACTTGTATGAGCATTGAGTTTGATGTTGTATTTTATGGGCATCATGTATGGTGTGATTATAAAATGAGAATATGATGGGATGTGGGAAATGATGGTGTGTGATTCTTCTAATATGGGTGTTATGTGATGATGGTTGTGTTTGAACCACCAGGATATTAGAAGAATCATACACCATCATTTCCCACATCCCATCATATTCTCATTTTATAATCACGCCATACATGATGCCCATAAAATACCACATCAAACTCAATGCCCATACAAGTCCTACATCACTCTTGATGCCCATATATTAAACACACTTTGTTAATTCACTTATAACACATACACCTCATGCACCAATTTCCATAATAAAAAACTAAAAACCATAGTCACATGCTCAAAATGTAACTCTAACTATCATGGGATCTCTGAAATGTGAGTGGCCTCTCACTCTTGATTCCCATATAAACCTTGCTGAATTTTCTAGTGGAATAATTCAAGATGTTCTCTCTCTTTCTTGTTGAGTGAAATAAAATCATAGAATCAATGTTTCATGATTTTAATAGACTGATGACACTTAGTAAATAATCATTCTAATAAAAATTAAATTTATTTATTATATCTTGTACAATTTATTGAATTTATTATATATATATTAAATCTCACCTAAAACAATGGATAGTTAAATTATCTCTGGATAGATTGTCGACTCCACTGGACACCCCTGTACCCCCTGGACAGCCCTGCCACCCCTATGGAAGCCTGCCCATCCCCCAAGATAGCCCCCCACCCCCGTGGAGAGACCGCCCACCACCAGGACACCCCGTACCCCCCTAGACCACCCCTCCACCCCCGTGGACACCACATACCCCCTAGATAGCCCCCACCCTCGTGGATATCCCGCCCACCCCCCTGGACACCCCCAACACACCTGGACAGCCACACCACCTCGTGGACTACTCGGCCACCCCCATGGACACCCCATACCCCCTGGACAGCCACACCACCCTTGTGGAAATTCCACCCACCCTAGGACACCCCATACCCCTAAAAAGCCCTGCCACCCCGTGGATAGCCTGCCCACCCCCTGGACGCCCCCTACCCCTGAACAGCCCCCCCCCCCCCCCAAACCCCCATGGACAGCCCACTCACCCCCCTTAGACACCCCCTACCCTTGGACAGCCCTGCCACCCCCGTGGATAGACCGCCCACCCCCCTAACACCCCTGCCCCCTGGACAGCCCCCCACCCCCATGGACAGCTCACCCACCCCCCCCTGGACAGCCCCCACCCTCGTGGACAACTCACCTGCCCCCTAGACACCCTATACCCCCTGGACAGCCTCACCACCCCCGTGGATAGCCCGCCCACCCCCTGGACACCCCATACCCCTTGGATAGCCCCCAACCCCCGTGTACAGCTCATCCACCTCTGGACACCTTGACCCCCCTGGACACCTCATACCCCCTAGATAGCCCCCCACCCTCGTGACAGCCCACCCACCCACCTGGACACCCCAACCCCCCTGGACACCCCACACCCCCACTAAACCCCCCCCCCCCCCCATAGCCAACCCCCTCCCACTAAACATCCCCCTACAGCCAACTCCCCCCATACAGCCCCCCTGCAGTCCCCCTCCCCACCTCCCCCTACAGCCCCCCCCCCCCACTGCCACAGCACACCACCCTACAGCCCCCCTCCCACTACACAGCCCCCACCCTCCCACTACATGGCCCCCCCTGTCGCCCAGCCACCCCCTCCCACTGCACAACCCCCCTCCCAACCTATAGCCCCATACATCCCCCTCCCCCACCTCCCCCATGCCACCCCCACCCCCCACACTACATAGCCCCCCTCACCCTTGCAGCCCCCACCCTGCACAGCCACCCCCTAGAGCCGCCCTACATCCTCCCACTGCACATCCCCTACAGCCAACCCCCCTCCCACTGCACACCCCCCACCACCACAACCCCCCTCCCACTGCACAACCACCCCCCCATATCCAACCCCCTCCCACTATACAACCCCCACCCTCCCACTACACAACCCCCTCCCATTACCTCCAAAAATAAATTATGAAATAGAGATCCATAGTAGGTCTCCCTGCCATTTAAGAACTTACTACCATATTGGATCAATATAATATGACATCACTAAAATATCACTATAGGACATGAACCATGATTCTAATCAAAATGGTCTCAATAGAACACCTAAAATGAATTCCATGTAGTGGAATGATGGTCAAAGGAACTCTATGAAAGTTCATAACATTCCATAGATACAAATTTCCAAACTGGAGGAATCATCATTTGAATAGATATTCTACTAGAGGAATCATGTGTTATGTTAGGGGAAATATGCTACACAGTGTTATCATCTATTTGAGGTGGAAGAAAAACACTTACTTGAATCAATTATGGATCGTATATTGGGAAGAAGGGTTCACAAAGAATAGGGGAGATCTCGTTTAGGGATAATCGAAACAAAAAACAAAAAACAACCTTGTCTTCAAAGAAATCTGAATGAAAAATGGAATAAATGGAGGTAGAAGATAAAACTAAGTTATAACTTATATATTTGATATAGAAGAATAAATAATCAGTTTTTGGGAAGAAGGGTTTGGACGCTGGAACACTGGAGCTCTCGTTTAGGGCGTAATGTGGGAGGATCGCGATCGGAATTGGGAGCTGTATTTGTGGAATTCTATCCCAATGATTTTAAAAACCATTGGGAAATATTGTACCCCCTCCACTATCCCAACGGTTTCAAATAACCATTGGGAGAACTATCTACACTCTCCACTATCCCAATGGTTTCAAAGAACTTTTGTAAAAACTATCATCTACTCAGTCTTATCCCAATAGTTCTTCAAACCATTGGGAAAATACACTCTAAAACTGTATATGCCAACAGTTTTCAACAAACCGTTGGTATATGAATCCTATCCCAATGGTTTCTCTAAACCATTAGGATAGAAGCATTGGTATAGGAGGAATTTCCAGTAGTGTCTCTTATTGAATACTCTATAAGCTGTACTATAGATTGAGTAACCTAGGAAAACTCCTTCATTACTCTTAGAAGAAAATCTGTAAAGATTATATTTAGTGTTAAGGATAAAGACTTTACAACCAAAAAATATAATGTAATTAACCTTAGGCTTCCTATTATTCTAGAACTTAAAGGGTTTTTTCTTAAAAAATAGGTCTAATTAAGATTCTATTGATTATGTAACAAGCTATATTAATAGATTCAGCCCAAAAATAGATCATTAGATTATACTCATTTATCATAGTCCGGGAAATCTCTTGAAGATTCATATTTATTCTTTCTACAACTCCATTTTGTTGAGGTGTTATAGGAGAAGATAAATTTTGATTATAGCCATTTTATGAGCAAAAAGATTCAAATTCTTGATTTTCAAACTCACGGCAATGATCACTTCTCAAGGTCTTAATTCGAAGTCCACTAAGATTTTCTACAGACTTGGAATATTTAATGAAGTAAGAACATGCTTCAATTTTGTGAGCTATAAATTATACCAAAGTATATCTAGAAAAATCATCTAAAAAAACATAAACATAGTGCTTCCCATTTAAACATGAAACTATAGATGGTTCAAAAAAATCCATGTGAACCAACTCAAGCAGTTGAGAAGTAGAAACTGCTTTCTTTAGTTTGAAAGAAACTTTGTGTTGTTTTCCTTTTTGACAAGGATTACAAACATTGTTATGTGGAAATTATAATTTAGGTAAGTCTCTATCTAAGCCTTTCCTAGTTAGTTTCCTAAGTGAGTGCACATTTCAGTGTCCTAATTGTCTATTCCATAACTAGGATTCCTTATGAAACGCATTTAAACAAGAAACATTTTGCTTAGCTAAGGAGTTTAAATCAACCGCATATACATTTTCATTTCTAAGATCAGTGAATATTAAATAATTTTTAGAATTAAAAACATTGCATGCATCATTTTAAAATTTAACATTAAAAACATCATCACGCAACTGAGAGATACTAAGTATATTTTACTTTAACCCATCAACAAAAAGTACTTTTGAAACTAATATAGTATTAGGGTTTCCAATTTGGATTAAGCTGATGATCTTCCCTTTGGCATTATCACCAAATGTGATATGTCCTCCATCAACTTTAATTAGTCTCTTGAAGCATGAATAGTCTCCTATCATATGTCTTCAATATCCATTGTCCAAGTACCATAGAGTTTTACAGTATATCTTTAAACAATTTTCCTGCAAAACAGATTAAGGGTAGGGTAACTTTGGTACCTAGATTTTCTTGGGTCTAGAGAGGTTATCAAGTAAAGCTTTGGGAACCCATACTTGTCTCATAGGTTTCCTATAATCAACAGATATGTTTTGAGACATGAATAACTTGTTATGTCCTTTAGAAAAGTGTTTTTCAAAAGATGGTCTAGAACTTGAACTAGCAGTGAACTATCTATATTTTGGAAAAAAAATTATTTCTAATAATACTTCTCTGTCCTGGTTGATATACTAGACTAGTTGTATATTTTGGAGTAATTTGTTTCCATAGAAACTAAGTCAAGGCATCTCTTCCTGTAGTAAACTTCTCAAGATCCCTTTTTAATTGTTCATTTGATAATTTAAGTTTAGTATTTTCTTTTAATAGCTGATCACATATTCTTTCTCAATATCCAAATCAGACTTATAATTAGCATTTAAAGCATGTTGTCTTTTCAATAATTTATATTTATCCTTAATTTCATTAAAGGTATCCTCAATCATTCCACAATACTCAAATAGTTCATCCTTAGTCATATTTTCATCATTACTTGATTGACTCTCATTCCCAGAATAATAAGCATTATGTATAGGAGAATTGGGTTTTACCTCATATGTTTCTATCATGAAACACAAGTTTTCATGTTTGTTATTTTCAATATTAGAAGTGTCAGATCCACTGAAGCTATCTTCTGAAGCACTCCAAGTGGCTTTCATAGCCTTTTTATATCCTGTTCCCTTGTCTTTATATTTCTTCTTAAATTTTATCTTGGTGAAATCAAACTTCACATAGACTTTTCATTTACACTCATAGAAGATTGTCTCATTTGTGTTGTCATTCCATTTTTTGTCCTTTTTAAACAATCCTTTACTATCATACCTTAATTTATAGTTTTACTTTTTAAACAACTTCTTCTTACAATAGAACTTCTTTAATATCCTAGCAAGATGAGCCATCTCATCATCACTGTCAGAAGCTGAATCTTCACTAGTGGAAGTGTCTGCAGGAGCTTGAAATTTTTCTTTATCTTTGCTCTTTAAGTTAGTAGCATTGAATGCTATAGATTTCTTTCTTAGTTATTCATATGCTTCTTGATTTTCCTTAATATCTTCTTTGAACATCATAAGATTTATAATTAGTTTCTTCACTGGTAGCTTGCCAATGTTACAGGATTCTCAGATAGAAACAGAAGTTCCTCTCCATCTGTCAGGTAAGCATCAAAGCAACCTCGTAATATGATCCTTGTTGTCTACTAGTTTCCCAAGAAGACTCATGGTATTCACTATTTCATTGAACCTGAGATACATTTCAGATATAAATTCATTTGGATTCATTTTAAAATTATTATATTTGATAGTATAAGTATTTAATCGCATTTCTTTAACATCGGTGGTTCCCTCATGAGAAATATCCAAAGTATCCCAAAATTCATATGTAGTTTTATAGGTAGATACTCAATTGAATTCTTCATCACCTAGAGAACTGGAACGCCCGAGACTTTTATGAGAAATATTTTGTTTTTATCAAAGTAATCTTTCACTACACACAACACTAGCTTGGATTTCTTTACACCCAACCGCGACCTTCCTCAATAGCTTGTGTCGTACACAATACCGAGTTTCACTAAACAACGATATGCTATTAAAATATTATTAAAAATAGCCGTTATGAATAGTAATAACCACTTTTTGAAATTTTATAAATTTTATTTTTCAAAATGTACTTCATTTTTGGATTCGGAATATCGAAATTAGCCTAGGGTGAAATTTTGGTATTTTTCTGAAAACTTTCAATTTTTGATGAATAGTGAAACCACTAAGTGGTAGTTAAAAAAACTGAATTTTTCATAAAACTTAATTTTACTGCTTCTGTGAGTGGAATTTAGAAAATCCGAGAGACACGGTTAATATCAAGGACTAAAATGTGGTTCAATGAGATGAAAATAATTTTTGGTGAATAGTAACTTTTTACTTTTTTTTACCACGGTTAAAAGTAAATAGGGTAATTAAGGGTAAAAGTGTTATTATTATTACCCTAACACATGTCCTAATTCTATTGGATAAGTGTAATTCGACCAAAAACAACCTTATGAATAAAATATGACCATTTAGGCCCACTTGGATTAGATTAGGACATTTATTATTAATTTATTTAAAGAAGGGTTAAAATAGTTAAAATCAAAGTTTAATAAGTAAATCATTTTTAATATGGGGTTATACATAAGATAAATTCAACTATAAATATTAATTAGAAAGATAAAAATATTTCCTACATAATGGTATTTTATTTGTAATTTTTAGACAGTAAATAATTTAATTTATTTATGACAAAAAGATGATGCAGTAATTATCTTATTAATGAAATATTGACAGAATTGATGTTATAAATACCCAAATAAATGTAATTTGAGGCTTTTTATGAATTAAACTAATTTTATAGGTTAATATGAAATTTTATTATTGATTTAATTAACTTGGTTTGAACTAATCAGTCTGTTATGATTTTCACAAAAATCAATTACTAAATAGTGTCAAAATTGACATAAAATAATTTTTAAAAAAAATATTATATTATTAATTGTTATTTTATTCCTAAAAATATAAGGTTCATCCAAATGACTTAGATAAGGTTATATATATTAATAATAAACAACTTGGGGTTCGTTTGGCTTGATATAGTAAGTTTATTAACCTTATAGTGTAAGAAAACAAGAAGACACGGTAAAAGTTAAATTATCTAACTTAAAGTTAAATCTAAATGATAAGGTTAAAATTGATACCTAAAATTGTCTAAATTCTATTGGATGAGAGTATTTCTACCCATACCCACCTTATCTTCTAAATATATCAATTTGGATCTATTAAAAACTGAATTTGACTTTATAATAAAATAATATTTTTAGTTATTCCAATGGTGCCCCTCTCCTCCCTTATAAAAGGGAACCTCCTCCATCTCTTCCTCACACCACTTTGAGCCTTCAAACTCGTCCAAACCCTGCCAATTTCTTCTCTACACTTCCCTAGAGACATCCTAGAGGCCCTGGTATTCTTAAAATACCAATTTTGGTGCCCTAAAAGTAGGTCTCAAAGAAGCGCTTCAAAGAAGAGGTAATGTCCGTTACCGATTCTTTCATCTTTATTTCTTCTTCCACTTCTTCTTCTTTAGTTGTTTCATTATGAATTAATAACATCAGTATCACTCATATACTTATATGTCATTATAAGTATGAAACAACCCTATTTCACCATCTATCCATCCTATGGAAAACGAAATCACTGCGCGTGCGTACGTACGGAATATCGTCTCCACGCTGTGGTGTAATCTATTTTCCACCACCACCTTACTTGGATGGGTATAATGGTGTAAATAATGACTATATATGATTATTGTAAAGTGATATTTATTTTGAAATAGTATATACACACTCCAATACAATTCCACAATCATGGGAACGATATCATCGCTCGTGCGTACGTACGGAATACCGTCTCCACGATGTGATGCGACTCGTTCTACGTGATATTCATTGAATAATGATTATATAAATTAATTGAATTAATTAATATGATATATATTACACTAACACCATTCTGTAAATAATTTATCTATAACCTAAAAAGAAAAATAAGAATTTATTCGACAAAACACGCATAAGAACAAAAAGTAATAAACACCCGAATAACAAGTAGTAATGAAATATTACTAATAAGAAGCTAATAATATGACCATATATGATATAATAAAAATAATTATGATTCTGGAATAAGTCAATAACATTATTTAAATCATTATACAAGAGGTTCGGACACTTATGAAGCAAATTGGACCTATGGTAAGGGATAATTTTGCAAATCTCATTTTTACCCGAGATTGCTTATTCGTAAGTAATTACTGGGGTCATTGCTATCATCCATGTCCATGTTTTATAAAAGTGTATTCATGTATGTTTAAAGTCATTTTTACCCATTTTTTGAATTTTACTACATGGTATGTATGGAATCTTTCTTTTACGAGGTACTTTTTGACTTTTCCGTCCAAAGTACAAGAAGAATGTTTTTTTAACCTATATGGAACGAATGGATTTTTACGGTTTTATAAAGCCTCATTTTCATGAAACTTCCTCCAAAAGATTTAAGGTTTTCAACAAAATCTTTTTCTTTTAAAATTGCATGATTTTTTGTGAAAAGAAATTGATTTTGAAGAAGAAATGATATTTTCTTCAAGAATTCAATTCAAGTGTTTTATCAAAACCATTTTCCATCTAAGATGACATTATTTCATATGTGTATGTTTCAAGTATAAAGTCTATATGATTTACATGGTTTAACTTTTCTTATTATGAAATGATATCCATTTTTTTATATGGATTATGTGATGATGGAATGATGTTTATGAAACCCATTTTATTCATTGGGTTATTATGAATTATGTGTGTTTATTTTGTGGAACAAGTAAGAATGATTTCATTATGAGATGGGTGGTACCTATATCTCTATCCAATGCATTGGGTAAAGATTTTATATCTCATGAGATAGACATGGCTGGAACGGCAGGTTAAACCGGTTCAGTGAAACAGGACTAAAATGAGGAGTGAACTCGGTTCAAAAATGGACTTTGTCCACTAAGATAGTCTTGGCAATGAGTCTTGACTAATAAGAAATGATTCTCTATGATTATGTGTTTATGCCACAAAGTTTCATGTTTTAAGTTATGATTATTGGGATTACATTTCACTTCTATGATTTATCCCATGTTATGAAATTATGATTTCTTTTGCAGGTTAATATTTCCAAAAGTTATGTTCTTATGTATATGATGTGATTGATATTTCTTTTGTTTACCCTTACTGAGCATTTGATCTCACCCTTTTGTATGTTTTATTTCCCCGGGTCAGGAAGAAGGTTATTAAGTAGGATATGCCAAAAAGGGACTCTAGATATGATGAAATAAATGGGAGGCAAAGTAGATGATTTATGAACCAGTTGTTTATGTTTCCCAGTTTCTAAAGACTCTACACCTATACGGTCCTTTCCTGGTTTTGTTATATGTTGTAATAAGTGTGAATCAATTCTGATGTAATAATAATGTATGTAAAGTATGGGTCGTTATAAGAATAGTAAAATGCATTCATTTATTTACAGTTATTGGTATATGTAGCTTTAGTCAACTGTGACCATGTGTCTCTAGCAGTAAGAGGCAATGCATGTTATTCTTCTATTGTGTCCCAAATTTTAGGACCCATGCTCTTTAGATACATTTTCATTTTTAATTTCCATTAATCATAGTTATTACCAGTAAACAAATGTGACCTATTAATAGCAGCACCCTCAACTTTGTTATCCATTGTTAATTAGAATTTTAAAGAGATGAAAATTTATATATGATAGAAATTTTAAGATCTTTAAGATATAACTAAAATCAAAGTTGAAAATAATTTGACAACTTTCACAACAGTTCAGATAGTAGAAATAAAAAAATAATCCTCTGATACCAAATGTTGGTCAGAGTGGAATCTTAAGAGGGGGTGAATTGAGTTCCTACTTAAAACTTCTGTTAAAACTTTTTGATAAATATCCCCCAATTTTGAAACGGACCAGTTAATTAAGTAAGTAGATATATAAATTCTTATTTGGTCAAAAGGTTTATCAAATATTGATTAGTCCTCACTTGAATTAGTGTAAAACACTTATTCAACTTTTGAAACAAGTATACTTAATTAAACACATACACACACTAACCACAACTAACTATCAGAGTTAGTGAAAAATAGTTATCTATTTTTGAAATTATAAGCAGCAGAAAATAGATAAAATAGAGTATTAATAAATATAGTACATATTAGAGTTAAATATGAGGTTCAGTCTCAAGCTGACACTTAATCCTCTTCACTTGGTGATCACCTACCACCAATCAGTTTATATAAATAATAAACTTGATACACAGCCTGTATCGGGCTTTACAATAGTTTTCACAAACTGTCCAGGGCTCACACCCTCTACCATATTTTTTCATGGGAAAACAAAAAATATATACCACACATGGTATCTTCCATAGTTACACATGGAAAAAAAGTTGTAAGTGAAGTTTGATGTGAGGATTTTCAGTATCCTCCAGTACAAACACAGGAGACAATGTGTGTAATAGGCAGACACACACACTTCTAAAATATGTAAAATAAAATAAAATAGTAGAGATAATATTATAATATTGAGTTTAGAAAACTTTATATGTTTTTAGTTCAGATCTTGACTCCTTGGAGTGAAGAAATTATAGTTTGAGTCTTTCTCTGAAAGTTGCCCTCAAAACAGAGTATCGAAACTCCAAGTTCTAGCTCCCATGTAATGTGGTGTTCTTCTTCTTGAGTTGACATAGATTAGAATAATTATGAAAGTAATATGTGAATTTTTTATTCCAAATGATCTTCGTGATGCTCTTCAGTTCACAGTGTAAGCGCTCGATGATTCTTACTTGTTCTTTTTGATCTAGCGATTAAGCTCTCTTATGCATTCCTCTATCTTTTTCACACTTCACACGTGCTCTCTGCAACTATGTTTCTCTCTTCCTCAGTCTTATCTTTTATATTTGGGGTCCGACAATAGGAATAAGTAAACCACGTGCGGTCCTCCTCATACCTCATACTATCCCCAGATACGGTCTCTTGATATGTCTACAATCAGCATTAATTAATGTCAGAAGCATTAAATTTACCAAATATGATTGTTAGAGTAGTCTTAAGAATTTTACAAAGTATGGATTAGATGAACGAGAATCAGTAGGCTGGTAAAGTATCCTTTATCGGTATCCTTCAGTGGTAACCTTCTCAACGGTAGCCTTTAGCGGTAACCTTCTCAACAGTAACCATCAGTGGTAACCTTCTCAATGGTAAACTTCAGTAGTAACCTTCTATCGGTGACCTTTCATTGATGACCTTCATCGGCGACCTTTCATCGGTGACCTTTCATTAGTGACCTTTCATCGGTGACCTTTATCAGTGAACTTTCATCGGTGACCTTTATCAGTGACCTTTCTATCGGTGACCTTTCTATCGGTGGCCTTTACCGAGATAAATTTTAAATTGTAAGCTTAAACAATAGAACTGTGATATTAAAGATACATAGTTATCACTGGATAGAGACTATAAATATTAATGAAACATTATTATCACATAAATGAAACATGATTTGGGGTTATCAAAATAGGTGAGTCCAATATATTTGAAGGGAAGAAATAGAAGAAGATAATGGTAGAGAAAATTTTGATAAAGGGAATAAGGGAAATAAGTATTTTCCAACATGTGGTACTTGTGTAAGGAAACACTTTGGTGCATGTTTAAAAGGAAAAGTATTTTGTTTCAATTGTGGAGAAAAATCCACCATGATCATGATTTCAAGGGAAAGAAAGAATATATCAATGTGAAATGCTTCCACTATAAGAAGATGAGGCACTACACAAATGAATTCCCCAAGCATTAAGGGGATATATCTCAAAAAGATCTAAGGGGTCAATGTCACACATATGCTATTACTATAGAAAAAAGTAGAATGATTAATGTGCTTGGGTTTGGATTTAAGAATTATGTTATAAAAGTATTTTAATCAATGGTATTATGGTTATAATAATTATAAAATGTATAAGTATTGTACTACATTACCATTTCATTAAGGATTTGAGAGCATATGGTGAATGGTACCAATGATCAAAAAAGTGATTTAGTTATAAGTTGAACTTATTCGAAGACACATGACTGATGGAGGATAACCCTTAATACATGCCCTATGTTGAGATAATAGTGATAAAGAGGTTTTTATAAAGGTATTGGTAACATTTAATGTTTATCTAATATTTTATATTGTGGTAATTATGGTTTATTATAATTTAGGGAAATTATAGGAATTATAAATATATGGTTTTAGAAAAAGGACAACCCGCATTCCAGGTGACAAACTGTTGCATCCATCAAGGCTGCAAGGCTTATACCCACAACCAAAGGGTGATAAGGGTGAATCATTGAACACTAGCCTATGCGATGTTTAGGTTAATAAGACATTGTTTTTAATTAAAAAAATTTATGGATAAATACTTATGGAATGTATTGACTTAAAATTTGGATGTTACTGTTGAGTTTTATAATTAATGCATATAGAAGTATTTCTCACTATTTTATGGATATTATGATCCGTTAAAAGTTAATTTTAGTGATTTAGGATTAAAAAGTTCATCTTGGATATCTATTTATTGTAGTAAGAGATAAAGCGTAAAATGATCGAAGAAAAACTAAAAGATGAAATTGGAACTATGAAATATAAATATATCAAGTAAGTATATATCCTTATGTTTTTAGTCTATATTATAGAATAATCCCTCAACTTTATAAAAAGGAAAATCATATTCGATAGAATAAATGACATGAAACACAAAGATTAGAAGAGAATTTAACACCCAGAGACTTTATGATATATTTATTTTTAAATAAATTCAATCTCTTTGATAGATTTCAACTCACACAACACTTGGTTTGAATAAAATGTGATACTCTATTAAAATATTATTATTTAAACATGACCATTATAACCTAGCTATTGAGTAGGAAAGAATGAATATTACTAACTATATTATAAAACTTATATGGTTTAAAAATGTATAAAATAAATTCAATGGTTTTATATTTATTATAAATAAACTAATATTCATTTAAAATAAAAAGAAATGTTTTTTTTAAATAGTATTTTTCTAAAAGGTGTTCTAACCTCACTTTGCGCACATAATTTAAAATTAATTTTTACCACTTTTAAATAATTTATTTGAAAAAATAAACTTTATTTGTGGAATCATTATATAAAAATTATATTAGGATGTATTTTTTGTATTTTTTCTGATGAATAGTGAAAAATACATATTTTTATTGAAAAATACCTTTTCATTTAAATTATTTATAAAGTTAAATTATACTTTAAATTGGTTTTAAAGAAAAATTAGATCAATTATAATACAATTTAACTAATTTATTTCATTGGGATTAATTTTATTTTTAATTTAAATATAAAAACTCTTCATACTTTTGAGAATTTTCTCTTTGGAAACCCGCTTTTCATTGGGTTTGTGTGTATGAATTTAAATTGGATTTTTTTGATTATAGGAACTGAATTTGGAAAAATGGATTAATTATTTAAAATAAAAAAAAATTATATCATATAATAATTTCATATTAATTTTTTACCACTATGAATAGTAAAATTAGTAAAAATAATTACCACGGTTAAGGTAAAAACTGATTTACCAGGGGTTAAACTAAGAAGATAAGGGTTAAAATGACCTACCAAATTGTCCAAATCCCATTTTATGGATTTATTTAGAACTTATAACCTCTTAGGGTCAATAATTACCCATTTTGGAGGATTTTTCCATGATAAAAATATGGGTTTAATTGATTCTTTTCAAAAATTCCTTATGTTTCATCTCCCCCACTTAGAAAAGTCCCCCCCTCTCCTACCCTCTTAACACTTAAAAAGCCATTTGTTTTATAAAATCACTACCTAAATACATTTTTTTACTCCCATACCAAATTCCTATATCCCCTAGTTTAATCAAAAATCCATCCAAGAAAGGGTTTTGGTGCAAACCTAAATAGGTTATTTGAAGAAGAGTTAACATTCTTAAACGGTCATTTTTATTTTATTTACTCTTCCACATCCTTCAAATACTATTAAATAATGATAGTATAATAAAACCAATATATACCATATAATTATATTTTATTATGTAAATTTAATATCAAATATCCATCTCTATTTCCATCAAATGGGATATGAAATCATCATTCGTGTGTACAGTGAAATACCGGCACACAAACTGATATTATTCGTTTCACATCACCACCTCTCACGAATGAAAATAATGATGGATTTAATGTTTCATTTTTATATTTATGATATTATTATACATATTTAATAATAATACCACATATAACTTCTTACCTCTCAACCTATTGAAAAACAATAACGTTGAACCTGTGTATGATGGACTATCGCCTCACAAAGCGAGATGATGTGTTTTTAATTTCTATTTTACTAGGATGGTAATAAGGATATATTAAATAAATATATGTTATATATGTAACATAATTATAATTTGGTAATTATTATATCACATATAACTTCTTACTTTCCATTTTGGGGAGGATACGATAATGTTGTTCGTGTCTATGGTGGACCACCACCTCTCGAAGCGATGTAATTCGTTTTTCACTAAAGATTTTAATGAAAGGTAATTAGGAAAAATTTAATGAATATTTGTGACATATATGAAATAAAAATATTCTATAATGGTGATATATTATTTACCTTTATTTCATCTCATCCTTCGAGAAAATGGAAACAGTATTCATGCGTACGTACGGTTTACTGTCTCCATGAACGGTGTAATCTATTTTATATCTATAACTTGTATAGATTAATGTAAATAAATATATAATGAATATATATATATATGATATTTATATCATGTTTTAAATTATCTATATTATTTAACCCTGATCAAATTAAAAGGAAAAAAATTACCCAACTAAAACATACATGAAAAACAAAGAAATCATCACCCGAAATAGTGATTTTAACAAAGAATTGATAATAAATAGGTGATAAAAGACTATAATTAAATCATATATGGTATGATATATATTATTATGGTTCTATAATATAGTTATAATAAACATATATTTATTATATAGTATTTTTGGACACATATAAAGGAAGTTGAACCTGGGGTAAGGGTTTCTCATCTCACTTTTACTTTCATGTGACATACGCCATATTCACAACTTATTCATTTATGTGGTGTATATATTGACCCTTTTTATAAGTTATATAATGAATCTATTTCTATTCATTGTATTAAAAATTTTATTTGAAGTTATTTATTTCATGGGGATTATGATTCAAAAGTTACTAAAGTGGTAATGGTTTATTTCACAATCACATCATTATTCGTAATTATTTTTATTTAAGACCCCCTTAGGGGAATTATTTGATATTTACATCTTAGAATTATTATATATTTTTATACTATGGTTATTTATGAACTTTTTAAATTAATATTACCATTTTTATACTCTTTGTTACTTAAATTTAAGGAGAAAATGTTTTTAAGAATATCTGAATTCATTTCTCTCTTTAGTCAAAAATCATTTTTCTTCCAAAAACATGTTTTCTAAAAAAATTCATAAAAGTTTTTAGAATTATCAAAATTATTTATTAAAGACATTTTTACTCTTGTTTTACTTTTTACAAAAAAAAATTAAAGGAATCTTCTTATCATTTTCTTAACAATACTCATTTGTCTTTTACTAAAAATGTGAAAGGAATCTTTGTTTTAATGTGTAATGAATGAAGGGAATTTTCCACCTTCATGACCACTCAATTTTTTAAATATTATTTTATAAGTTTTAAAAGGTAATTTTTAATGAATATTATTTTCATAATGTTTTTTGAACTTTTTTTATGTTGAGTTTCAAAGTGAAAAGGATATTTTCCTCAGAAAATTTTTTAATGAAATTATTATGATATTTTTATTCATCAATGACATCAAAATTTTATTGTATTTATGATCCATTGGGTATATGTTGTATTTATATCATTCATATTCTTTATTTGGATGTTTTATTATTAGTTTGACTGATAATGTACAATTTTATTTCCATTCACCATATTAATATGGATGGTTTATAATTATGTTTATTTTATTGGGGTAAGTATTAACATTACATATATTATATTTTCAATATAAATGTTTATGTATATTATGTTTCACCCCTTTAATATGAGGAATTCGTTATACTTAGTATGTGAAGGGTGGCGTCTAGTTATAGATATCCCCTCAATGAATCGATAGGTCTTTTTAGACAAACTAGACTGGGTTTTGGCCAAGGCCTTACCATATTTTGATTTCACAGAACAAGGTATTGATGGTATGTTTCTGATGTCTAGAATTATGAATTTTGTTATTGATATTTCATGTGATTGTTTGATTATTTAGAATATACTTGGTTAAGCTTTAAGATCATGTGATTATTTATATTCCATTATTTAATCATCTTTTATTCTTTCCTTGTTATGGTCAAGTTATTGATTAAATTGTATGTGTTTCAATTATTTACCTTTATATATTTATTACATCTAATTTATTCAGGATTTCTACCATTGTATGCTTACCCTCACTTAGAATCTGATCTCACTCATTTATTATGTTTAATTTTCCCCAAGATACTAGGAAGTGTATTATGATTGATATTTAGGGATATAATAAAGGAAAGAGTGGTGTAATCAAAGAAAATACTATATTGTATTTTATGTTTTCAATTTTAATGTGAGTTTTAAATATGTATCTCATTTACCAAAACTACTAAACTATTTGGTCCTTCGAGATGTGATGCCTTATATCTAGTGCCAATGTAATGAATTAAAAACATACTTTGGGATACTATGGTTGGGGTCTTTACAATAACCCAAAACATATCACATGTAACTCTTTATATGCATGCATGATAATTTATAAAAATAGTTTAACACTTAAAATATAAAGCATACACATGTTATTAATATAACTTATATAATTATGAATAAATTAAATAATAAAGTAAATAAATAAATAATTAAAATATTTAAACATATTATAAAAAATTTATAGAAAAATTCATAAATAAATAAATTATAAACACTTCATAATTTAGTCATGCCCTAGAGATATTCCATAATTAAAAAATATATAAACACTTTATATTTATTCCCAACATGAACACCTACATATTCTCCATTATATGGTATTTTTTCTATATACATGATATTAAATTAAATATAAACACTTTATATTCCAATTATGTAAAGAATTTATGCAATCTAAAAATCACATATTTAATATTATTTAAACCATGATCATAACAATTATCAAAACACCTTTTGATATGGTTTAAATAATTTTCTCAAATAAGGAATCTTAATTTGGGAAATTCAATTTAAATAATTATTAATAATTCATAATAATAAATATAAAATCTTTTATATTTTCTCTTATTTTGAAATTTATAAAAAAATTATAAATTAATTTATAATTTCCTAAGGAACATTTTATATCCTAATTATAAGTTATTCTAAATAAATTCAAAAAATATTTAATATTAACATTTAATATTTTGGAATATTGATTTATTATTATAAAAAAATTTATAAATTATATTATTCAATTATTATTGATTTTTAAAAAAAACATTTATATCATATTTTATGATATACATAATATTATAAGGTGAGACAGGCCCTTTTATTTATCATTTTTTATGATAGATAAACCTCAATTTTGATATATGCTTCGGTGCTTGGGAAGTTGTATCTTATGATATACCCTATATTGTATGGATGATGTGAGGGTTTATTTTTCAAACATAGTTTTATGTTATCTCCCCATACAATATCCCATATTTTATGCTATAATGTGTAAAAAAACAAAGAAATTGAACTATTACATCGCCAATGATATCCAATATCATATGGCATGATAATATCAGAGGTTATGATATCAAATATCATAATACATACCACAAAAAATCAATCTTTTCTTATGAATGGAAATACAATATGTAGTACAACATTTTATTTCTTCAATTTTCCACATGATTTCTAGGATTAAGAATTGAGGAAAGGTGTTAACACCATAGATGAGTTTTTAATAATTTAACATCACTTATCTAATGTTGTGGAAAACATAGAAACCAAAAATATCATGATCATTATACCTTAAATTCAAACCCATGTAAATATTAAAAAAAATCTATATTTCTTTTACCATTGATGGTTTTTTTCTTCAATATGTTTTTGATGAACATCACTATGAATATCCAATGGACTCTTCCCCTTGTGGTGTACTCATAGATTGATTTAAATCACCTAAAATTTGAGATTGATCCTCCTCATAACCTTGTTACACTAGTACCTCTAGTGTAAAAGAGTGGAGAAATTGAGAGATTCTATAGGGAAAATCAATAGAAATCTTGGAAAAAATTGAGTGAATAAACACACCATCTCAATGCCTTGGACCCTTTATATAGATCTCAAGGAATCTCCTCAATTACGCATGCATCTACTCATACGTTACATAACATATGAGTAACTCATCAATTGTTCATGAATTTATTATATAAATATACCATTTATTCTCCCATACAATTCATCGTATAAAACATTTAGGTTAATGATATCTTGGTCTATGTGGAAGATCACCCAAAATGTTAACACAGTATATTCTATATCCCAATGAATCATAGACTACCTTGTGAATTGTAAAATAAGATTCAACATATCAAAATACTTATGGTATAGTAATTGATATAAATTCATCCTATAATATGATATCTTAGGTAGAGGATTAATTTATCTAAATCATGCCTTGCGATATAAAAAAGACATATGATATGACTAGGTTATTAAAGTTCATACCATATGTCATTCCTATATCATCAGTTATGATGTGGTCAATATACATGTCATGACCCCCTCCCTTAAAAGATGCCCCTCCTAAGCTAGAAATGGAGAAAGAGAGATAATGACCCCTAAGTCCTGCCTCTAGTAAGCCCCGAAGTGGAAACTAGAACCAAGGGTATAAAAATATCACAAAATTGGAGGCATTACCCTTTTATAGTAACCAGGATTGGGAGATAAGATGTATCAACCTTAAACAACTCCAAGATAGATATATATAAAAAAGGTAAAATCCAAACCATCCCACATGCATGTTCAAAATCAATATTGATATAAATAAAAAGTCTCCAAGGTAAATACCAAAATTAAAACTAAGAATAGAAATAGAAACTATCATAATATGAGCTAGTATGGTCCAAAATGGTCAACGTAATACTCCTAGAAACTTGAAAATAGTTTTATATACGTAGGGTGGGCATACAAGTACACTTAGTAAGGAAAACCAAAGTCACTTGTGCATAATTGGAGAAGCATACTAATTCCATCATGAGAAGAAGAAGAAACAAAAATCACCTAACAAGGTATACTAGCCACCCCAACCTCACCAAAGGCATGCTCACCAAATAATGCAAGTCAAGTAAAGTAATATAGAGCACATCGATGATAGGTTACCCTGCACCACTTTCCCACAGATCAGCTGCTCTCACATCCTAATGGTAAATATTTGGGTACTCCCACCTCTTCCTAAAGAACCACATCACAACCCACCCACACACACCTAGGGAACATACCAAATCTCATCTCACCCGCACACAACTAGGCCACAAACCACACCACATCCCAAAGACACATGGGAACCATAATATATCTCATCTCTAAGACACCTGGGATCCACAACTCTTCCACACACATCTGGGTCTCACAATCCAAAACTTGCCTGAAGATTCTTGGGTTATCACTACCTGGAAGAGGGAGAAGGGAATAGCAGGTGGCCACCCATCCATCCTCCCACTTGGATGTTTGGCAAAGACACACTCCCATGTTACAATGGGGGTATTTGGCATGTATTTCTCAACACTGGTGGGATGAGTATAGAAAACAAAAGGAACTACAATTATGTATATAGGTACCAAACACTCAGCCCAACCTATGGGTTCTCAATCAAACAACCACCCCATAACACTGCCACCTTTGCTGATACCTCTAAATGCACGTATCAGAACGAACGACATTCTTCCAAATTTGATAATAGAAAGACACTAATCGCCCAATAATTTTGAAATTATTTATCATTTACCAGTTATTCCATCCCTACCTAAGAAACAAACAACCACAGCACACAACCAGCCTCACAACTAATCCAAACATAGGAAGAAAACTATGATGAAACCCCCCACTTAGCACCCCGTCCAACTACTTCCATTATCATTCTTCAAAGTTATGCTAACTTGTCCTCTATTTCAACAAGAAAACCCCAAAATTATATCCAAAACCCAAAACACACCTTATTACAACCATACTTCACAGCCACATTGTATAACAATACTACACCTAGTAACATAAACATAGCACAACCTGAAACTACAGCCTTGCTTCCCAACCACTGCTCATCCATTCCACAATCAATCAATCTCTCAACATGAGATACCATTTCACCATTAAAGCATCTACACACACTGTCATGCTCTCAAAAACATCACCACACAACCCATATAAAGCACAAGACAGAAGAGATCCACACACAACACACAGCCACACCAAACAAGTCAAGGTGCATTCAGATTTAGCACACTCATTCTCTAATTCCAATTTCATAAATCATGGGTTATCATAGAACAAGTTTGATCCTAGGGAATCTATTTAATTAACCAGATATACATGAATAATCAAGTTTCCATGTTCACAACTGTTCAATAGAATATTAACAAGAAGTATTCATGAATCTGGTGCACAAATAGAGACCACTAATGGCTATGATTTTCAGAAGGCATATAGCCAACACAATTCACATCATAGATCAAATATAACATATAAAACAACACAAGCATCATCATCATCTTCCCCACCACTCACTTATTACTACGGTAACAAAACCCATTATCATAACAAGTCTGATTATCTTCATAATAGCCTTAATTAAAATTGGGATTCGACCATAATCACAAAGATACATTAGCTTACTCACCCCACAAGATACAAAAATAAATAAAGACTAGGGGATACCTACCTCTAAGAATCATATGATCAACAACTCCTCCTTGCACCAATATAGGGTGTTGTATAAGTAACAGGAAAGAATCCATGGAAAAATGGATTCGAAGGACACACCACAACACATGACTCCATGGGGAAGAAAGGATCTGGGTGTACCAAGAGAAAATAAAAAATACATGGGGAAGAGAAGATCTTATCTTAGAAGAGCCAGATCATATATCAATGGAAGTGAGATGGTTTTAAAGTCTATTAAAGTCGGATCATGGTCAAGACCACGTGGTTTGACCATTTCAGAGTCCCCGGGGCATTAGGATATTAAATATATAATTTATATCCTTTTAAAACTGCTTTAGAAATTTTCAAACAAGGTTTTAAACTCAATTTACATCAAATAAAACATAATAGGGGTGAAACTATAAAAACTTGAGAGAACTGGAAATTTTGGAAAATTGTCAAAATGAGTCACCAATGGCTAAGGCATCGACGATGAGCTATTGACGCTGAGCCGCCGACGTTGAGCCAATGATGGAAAGTCACCAATGTGACTCACCGACATGACCCACCAATAGAAAGTCATCGACATGAGCTACTAATGTTGAGCTATCGATGGATAGTCACCAAAGCGACTCACCGATTCCATCTACCGACAACGATTCATCGACGTAACCCACCGATACCTGACTCACTGATGTGAGTCACTGATGTCCGACCTACCGACACCCAACCTATCAATGCATGACCTACCAGCACCTGACCTATTGACGTCTGATCTACCAATTCCCAACCTACTGTTAAAAAACTAAATTATTGAAAAAATATTTAAATGAGTCATCGTGACTCCCCAGATTACTTAAAACACATGATTTCCCCAAAGAAATGGATCGAAGAGGTCCAAGACATTACATCATATACCTCTCAAACTATTCTCACCCTCAAGAATTAAAAACCAAACCCAAAATAAAGAGTGGTCCGAACCACCACCTCGTGAGATACCTCTCAAGAATCTTTCTGCACTTGAAACACCACTACCATGATCAAAGTTCAACGATAAACCACCTTGTACAAACACATGAATTAGGTAATTTATTCCTCTATATCGAGATACTATCCACTCTAGGTAGCACTGAATCTTCCGCACGGGTTTAATCACATATCAATTAATGCAACTTGATTTGGAATAAGTTCCTCCCCTTTCTACATGTCAGGACTTTATCACACATTACGAAATAAGGAATCAACCCATCATATAGAAAATAAGGTTCAAGCATTGCATTACAAAGAAAAACTAAAAACAACTCTGGGTACTAGGAACGAATCTACATCTCTTGTTCTCAAGTACTCTCCTCTAGACCACCATTAATATGTAATACATGAACTAAAGAAATGGTTTTTCCATGCACCACCTTCTCCCAATGATCCTGGATCTCCACTGGTTGTTCCACGAATGTTGTGTCATCCTCAATATCCAACTCTCCCCAATTAATTACATGGGATTCATCATGAAGATACTGATGAAGTTGGGAGACATGAAAGATGTCATGGATCCTCTCCAACTGCGGTGGTAGTGCTAACTAGTATGCCACTTCACCAACTCACCCCAACACCTCAAAAGGGTATGATGAACCTGGGAGAAAGATTTCTCCCTCTACTGAACTTTCACTTCCCATGTCGAGGGTAAACCTTCAAGAACACATGGTCTTAAACATTTAACTCCAAGGGCCTCCTCCTATGATCGACATATGACTTATACTGGTCTTTTTCACCTTCATCCTCTCATAGACAAGTTGAACCTTCTCTATCATACTCTGCACCACGTCCGAACCAAGAATAACTATCTCCCCAACTTCTATCTAGAAAAAAGGTGAACAAAATGGTCTCCCGTAAAAGGCTTCCAATGGAGTCATACCAATGGAAGAGTGGTAGATATTATTGTAAGAAAACTTTATCAAGGAAAAGTTTCATACCCAAGATCCACTAAAATCCAAGATGCATGCCCACAACATGTCCTCCAATATCTAGATTTTCCGTTCTATCTTCCCATATATCTGAGGGTAGAAAGAATTTTTGAGGCATAAATAAGTGCCAAAATCATGCTTCAATCCCCTCTAGAATCATGAGGTAAAACATGTATCTTGATCTGAGAGAATTGATCTCAGAACTCCATGTAGTTACACCACCTCATCCACATATCTCTGTGCTAAGGCATCCACTGTGTCCAACTCCTTAATCGCTAAGAAGTGAGGTGACTTCATCATTCAGTCCCCCACTACCCAAATAGCATCACAGAATCCCTAAGACCTAGGTATCCCTATGAAGAAATCCATCAATATTTCATCCCACTTACACTCTGGGATGTATAAGGGATGCAACACACCACCAGGAACATGGTGCTCAGCCTTCACCTTTTGGAACACTAAACTCTTTTCCATGAACTCTATCACTGCCCGCTTCATACCAAGCCACCAAAACTACTCCCTCAAGCCATGGTGAATCTTGGAAATCCATATATGCACTGCTAAAGGTGAGCTATAAAACTCACATAGGAATCCCTCATGCATTACTACTGGAACAAACATCCTCCCATGGAACAACATCTGATTCTAGCCATCCTCTGTCCATCCTTCCATAGCATTACCCTGGTCAACACAATCACGCATCACCTATGCCTCCAAGTCTCCTCACTGAGACTCCTCAACCTACTGCATTAGATATGATTGCATTGTCATATAAAATAGACAAACTCTTCCACCATCCATTCTTGCATCTAAGTGCAAGGCGACCAACTCCCCCATCACCATCCAAGCATCTTCATATTCCCAAACTACTTCTCTATGCGACTTTCTTATCAAGGAATCATCTATAATATTTTCCCTTTCCTGAGGTGTGGGATGTCTCAAAATCATAGTCCTGAAGAAAATCCATCCACCTCCACTGTTGTAAGTTCATATCTCGCTGGGAAAAGATATACCTCAAGTTCTTATGATCCGAGAAGACCAAAAATTGCTCCCCAATGAGGTAATGTTTCCATAACTTTAGCGCAAAAATGACCACTACTAGCTTCAGGTCATGGGTGTAATAGTTATGTCCATGGGGACGTAACTGCCTAGACCCATAAGAGATCACTCCCCATTGTTGCATCAGTACACACCCTAAGCCCAGACAAGAAGCATCAAAAAACACCTTGAACATCACCCCTTCCTTTGGAAACTGGAGCATTAAAAAACTTCCCCTTCAGATAGATGAAATCTACCTGACACTGCTCACTCCATACAAAGACCTAGCCCTTTTTGGTCAGAGATATCAATAGAGCTATAAATCAAGATAAATTGGGTATAAATATCCGTTAGTAGCCTGATATGCCAAGGAAACTGTGAACCTAGTCCATATTCTTGGGCGCTTCCTAAGAAAAAACTACCTCGACCTTTGATGGGTCCACTAATACACCCTATTAAGACACCACATTTCCAAGGAAGTGGACCTCCCATGTCCAAAACTTGCACTTGGAAAAAATTTCGTAGAGCTGGTGTCATCGAAGAACTTCCAAGACAGTCCTGATATGCTCGATATTCTCCTTCTCCAACTTCAAGTAGATCAGAAAGTCATCAATAAATATGATGACAAACCGGTCTAGGAACTTGTGAAAGATGGAGTTTGTAAGTCTCATGAACATGATCGGTGCATTCGTAACACCAAACAGCATAACCACGAACTCAAATTCCCATACCTGCACCTGAAAGCAATCTTCAGGATGTTACCATCCTTCACCCTCAACTGGTGATACCTATATCACAGATTGATCTTAGAAAACCATATTCCTCCCCTCATCTAGTTGAAAAGATCATCTATCCTTGGGAGAGGGTAACCGTTCTTAAACGTCACCTGATTCAACCTCTGGTAGTCTATGCACAGCCTCGAACCACCATCTACCTTCTTTGAGAATAAGACCAGAGCACCCCATGGTGACACACTGGGCCAAAAAAACCCTTCTTCATCAGATCATCAATCTGAATTCTCATCTCTTATATCTCATAAGGTTTCATTCAATAAGTATCCATCAAAATCGAAGAAGTATTGGGATGCAATTCTATCATAAACTCAACATTACGTTGAGGGGGTAGAGTCACAACATATTTGGGGAATACATATAAGAATTTCCCAACAATGTTGGGAACCTCCTTCATCTCAGCATCCACTGATTCCACTTACAGCTTGGTTAACAAGGAAAGAAGAGGCTCTACACGTTGGCTACCCATATGATGACTCTTCTCACCAATGAAAGCCACACACTATCCATCCACATCTGAAAATATGACCCTTATTTGAAAGAAGTTGATAACAACCTGCATAGAGTACAACTAGTTGATTTCAAGGATGAAATCATATGGTTGCATCTATAATAGGAAAATATTCTCACAGGACTGATGTGGCCCCATTATCAGTCTATATCCCCTATATACATCAAACAATATGTCCTGACCTCCGACTGGCATACTCAACACCAGGGGAACGGAAAGCCTCTATATGTATAGTCCCAAATCATGGGCTAGAGAATTTTCAACAAAGGAGTGATAAGATCTCAAATAAAAAAAAAGAAAAATAAAGAGTAATGAATAATCTAATAGTACCTTGAATGATCTCTGGTCCTACTGGAACTACTACCTCTGTGGAATTAAACTGACCATGCCCAACTCCTCTTCCCCTTTTCTAACAACCACCTCCCCAACCATGCCCAGGTTGAGGTCCCTGAGGAACACCCTAAGGTTAGCCTCTACCTTCTTCATCTCCCCTTAGTGAAGCAGGAGCCTCTTGTTCCTACTACTGAAATAGTCTGGCCAGCAACTGTTGCTGAGGCAGGTGCTAAACCTGCCCACCTCCACCATACCAAGCTCAAACGACCATCAATAATTGACTCTAAAGGTTCCCAAAAACTACATAGATAAAACACACCGAACCAAGTTCTACAATATAGGCATGAGTACCAAAAGGTTGAAATGGAAACTGATGAGGTCGACTCCCTCATGGCTAAAACCTCAAAGGCCTTGGTGCTTGAGAACTTTCATTGGTAGCCTTTCCCTTTTAATAACCCTATTGTCTCCCCTCTAGCGGTAGACCTACTCATGATTGAATTATCTCAACTACCTTATCATTCTTCTGGACCTCTAGGTATGTCAGCAAGGTGAAGGGAGTAACTGCGTACTAGATAGAAGGATGAAGTGCCTCCTCAAAGCATCTCACCCGAGACTCCTCATCTGGAAAGAGATCTAAAGCAAAGTAAAGGAGATCCTTGAACTTGATCCCTAAATCCCATAATAACGTATGACCCTATTTAAGGGAGAGTATCTCATGTCTCTTCTTAGCCTTCATAGTTGAAGAAAGGAATTCTACCCAGAACTCCTTCTCAAAATCGACTGACATAACATAGGCCTCTTTTCTATCCCCTAGGTACAACATTCACCACTGACGCACAGATCCCCTCATTTGACTAACCACAAATAGAACCCAATACTTCATCAGATCCTAGATCAAGTTGAAGGTGATCACAAGATTCTCAAGCCAACTCTTTGTTTCCATATCTGAAACACTGCCCTCATACTTTCTCAAAGTCGGTCATTGGAAATCACATAATGTTCTCTACCACTGGTTGCCCTCCTCCTCTGGATCAACCCTTTATCGATTAGCTAGATCGGCCTGCTGATCCTCCACTGCCCGATCCACTCATAGATGATGACTGGGTTCCATAGTTGAAAAGTTAAATAAGGAACTCCTAATCCTGAGTAGTATGGAATTTTATTTAAGATTCATTTTAACTCATTATTCATTTAC
Organism: Viscum album; assembly: GCA_963277665.1. Classification (NCBI taxonomy): domain Eukaryota; kingdom Viridiplantae; phylum Streptophyta; class Magnoliopsida; order Santalales; family Viscaceae; genus Viscum; species Viscum album. The sequence continues at coordinate 1,628,499,060 of OY728150.1, forward strand.
ATTCCTTGAAACTACTAGATAAAACAAGAACACAAGTCATTATTATGAAGATACCTCTCCTAGGGTTTCTATCCCTCAAATGGTGTAGCCTCACTTGGTCGTTTGGTAAGCTCAGAGTCCTTTCATTGAATCATGAGGGGCCCTAAAATATCGTATCCTAGATAGTCTTCCCTGGACTAAGTCACGAACCAAGATCACCTAACACTTCTTCCCAACCATCCCATGCAATTCTCATTGTGCCTAACTCCAAAATCAATCATATCTCTCAACCATCACCTATGATACCATTTTTTCATGACCCCCTCCCTACAAAGATTCCTCTCCTGAGTTGGAAATGGATAAAGAGAGATAATGAACCCTGATTCCTGCCTCCTGTAAGCCTTAGGGTGGAAACTAGAACCAAGGGTATAAAAATCTCACAAAATGGTATCCATTAACCTTTTTATAGTAACCAAGGTCGGGAGATAAGATTTATTAACCTTAAACAACTCCAATACATATATATATATAGAGAAATAGAGAAAATACAAACCATCCCACATGCATGTTCAAAATGAATACTAATACAAATAAAAAAATCTCCATGGTAAATACCAAAATTAAAACTAAGTAGCGACACAACAACTATCATGACCCGAGCTAGTATGGTCCATCATGGTCCACATAATCCTCTTAGAAACCTGAAAATAGTTTTATATACATAGGTTGATCATACAATTACACTCAGTAAGGAAAACCAAAATCTTGTTCACAAGTGGATAAGCATGCTAATGCTCCTGTGAGAAGTAGAAAAAACCAAAATCACCTAACAAAGTATATTATCCACCCTAACCTCACAAAATGCATGCTCACCAAATAATGAAAGTCAAGTAAAGTAATATAGAGTAAATCGATGATAGGGTACCCCACACCACTTTCCCAATGATTGGATGCTCTCACATCCTAATGGAAAACATTCTAGCACTACCACCTCTTCCTAAAGAACTGCATCACAACACACCCGCACACACCTAGGACACATACCACATCTCATCCTTCCCACACACACCTAGACCACAAACTACACCACCTCCCAAAGACACCTGGGAACCACGACACATCTCATCCTAAAGACAACTAGGAACCAAAACTCACCTGCAAACACCTAGGCCTCAAAAACCACAACTTGCCTGAAGAATCTTGGCCTATCACTACCTGGAAGAGGGAGCAGGGAATAGCAGATGTCCAGCTATCCATCCTCCCACCAGGATATTTGGGAAACACACCCTCCCCCCGTAACATTAGGGGTGTTCGGAATGTATTACTCAACATGGGTAGGGTTCATATAGAACACACAAGGAACTACAGGTATATATAAATACTAAAAACTGATCCCAACCTATGGGTTATTAAGAAAATAACCACCCCATAAACATTTCCACCTTTATTGCTACCTCAAAATGAATGATGATCACTTAAAAATTTGATAAGATAAAGCTACTAATCACCCAATCATTTTGAAGTTATTGAGAATTTACCAGTGATCCCATCCCTACCCAGGAAACTAACAACCACAACACATAACCAGCCACACAACCAAGCCAAACAGAGGAATAAAAACACCTCACTTCACACTTCCTCCCCACTTATCACCCAGTAAAACCATTTCCATTATCATTCTTCAAAGTCATATCACCATTTCCTTTATCTCAACAAGAAAACCCCCAATTTTCAACCAAACCCCACAACACACCTCAGTACAACCATACTTGGTAGCCACACTGCATAACAACACCACACCTAGTAACATAAACATAGCATAATATGAAACTGCAACCCTGCTGCCCAACCACTTCTCATCCAATCAATCTCTCAACCTGAGATACCATTTCACCCTCAAACCATCTGCACACATTTTTGTTCTCTCAATAGCAGCACCACACAACCCGTACAAATCACAAGATAGAAAAGATCCACACACAGCACACAGCCACACCAAACAAGATAAGGTGTATTCAAATTTAACACACTAATTATTTAATTCCACTTTGATAAATCGGGGGTTATCATAGAACAAGTTTGATCGTGGGGCATCCATTTAATTAATCGGATATACGTGATTAATCAAGTTTTCATGTTCACAATTGTTCAATGGAAGATTAACAACAAGTATTTATGAGTATGGTGCACAAATAGAGACCAAAAATGACCATGATTTTTAGAAGTCATATGGAGAACACAATTCAGAGCATGGATCAAAGATAATAGATAAAATATCACAATTATAATCATCAATATTCCCCACCCCTCACTTGTTACTAAGGTAACAAAACTCGTTATCATAATAGGTCAGATTATCTTCATAACATACATAATTAAAATTTTGATTAGACCATAATCACAAAGAGACATTAGATTACCCACCCCAAATGATACACAAATAAAGAAAAACTATGGGATTAATACCTTAAAGAATTAGGTGATCAGCAACTCCTCCTTGTGACAAAACAGGTGGTCACACAAGCAACAGGAAAGACTCCAAGGAAAACTGAATTCGAAGGCCACACCACAACACATTACTCCTTGGAGAATAAAGAATCTAGGCATACAAATAGAAAATAGAAACACATGGGGAAGAGAAGATCTCAGCTTAGAAGATCCAAATCCTATATCAACATAAGGGAGACAGTTTCAAAGGCCATTAAAGTTGGATCGTGGTCAAGACTATGTGGATTGACCATTTCAAACTCCCTGAGGTGTTGGGATATTAAATATATAGTTTATATCCTTTGAAATTGATTTAGAAACAGTTAAACAAGGTTTTAAACTTGATTTACATCAAATAAAATGTAAGAGGGGTGAAACTGGAAAACCCCAAGAGAAATGAAAATTTTGGAAAACTATCAAAATGAGTCACTGATGGCAGAGGCACTGACACTGAGATACCAAAGTTAATCCACTAACATTGAGCCATAGATGGTGATTCATTAATGTGATTCACTTTTTCAACCCACCAAAAGTGAGTCACTAATGTGAGCTACCTACGTTGAGCTACCGATAGTGAGTCACTGATACGACTCACCAATGGGACTCACCGATGCTACCTACTAATAACGAGTATCGGATGTGACCCACCAATACCTAAATCACCGAAGCAAGTCACCGATACTGGACTTAACAATGCTCAACCTACCTACTCCCTACCTATCAATGCTCAACCTACCGACACCCAACCTAACAACGCCCGACCAACCATTGGAAAACTAGATTTTTAGAAAACTCTTGAAATGAGTCACTGAGACTCCCCAGAATACTTAAAACATAGGATTTTCAAAAAGGAATGGATTGTAGAGTTAATGTCCATTATAATACATCATATTTATATATTCCCTTGATGTATATCTCTATCAGGAACATGGTATGATTAGTGTCTGTTTGATTCATCATATATTCTTACATTGTAATCATTATTTTTTCGATTCATAAATTATTTTAATGGGAATTCCAAAGAAGGTGAATTGAATATTCAAATAAGTGGTGAAAAATAATTTCAAAAGACTAAAGATTTGGTTATTGAATATGGGAAACCTTTAATTGGGAATCTTAGAAATAGTTTACATAAGAAGAGATATTTTTTATTTGGGTTTCTAATTAGAAAACACTTGATTTTAGAAATGTTATTGATGTGGAGAATAGTAGGATGAATGTGTTTAATATTATCATTGATATTCTATTTCAAATTAAATAAAAAATTAATAGAACATCAATGAAAATTTAAACATGGTTTCTTTGGGAATAAAAGATTAATTTTCACTAGAAATAAAGGATATTTCATTGTTTCTTTCTTCTAACAACTCAAACATTATGTAAAAGGATAAAAATTTACTTCTGTATGTTTCACATTGTATGTAGTGTTTTAAAAATATATTATTTTGATATTGTGAAAAAAAAAATTAAAAATCTCATGTTAATGGGTTTAAAATCTCATAATAGTAATATATTAATAGAAATTTTCTAAAATATATTATTTTCATATTGATTTAACTTATTTTTTTTATTGTAAAAATAATTGTGTTTTATTACTTGGAATCCATATTCATCATAATTTTACCTCAAAACATATGGATAATATTAAAGGTCATGCTATAAATAATGTGTCACTATCAACTGGTCATCTAGGATGTAATATTAGAATTTTTAAATTCAAAAATTATGAATTACTTATCTTCATCAAAAATGACATGAAAATATGTGATTTTGTATAAAGATTTCACTACTATAGATTTGGGTTTATTCTGTGCTATATTTTATCAGTTCTAGAAAAAAAGAACTGTTAAATTTTTCCTTTATCAATGCTAAAAAAAATTAATAAAGGGTACCTTTTATCTGTGCTAAAAACACTGATAAAATTACACCTTTATCAGCATTTTTTTGCACTGATAAAGGGTTCCCTTTATTACTAATTTTTTTATAACAGTGATAATGGGTACCCTTTATCAACACATTTTTATCAGTAATAAAGGTCATCTTTATTATTTCTAGTTAAAGCAATGATAAAACTAATGAGATCATGTGTGTGAGTCCCACATCGAACTTATAGACGGTCAGACGCTTCTTTTTATATCATTTTGCGGCACCAGCACACCAAAAGCCTACTATGGGGATGGGTTCCCACATAATCTCTCTACACACATAAATGGGAATGTTTCTATAGGCATGGTCTCGTGCGGGGCTTGGCCCACCCTCTTCTCATTATGGTCCACTCTCTATGGGCCCCCTCGAGTGTTGTCCCACCTTCTTCTCACTATAGTTCATGATTAATAGGACTTTCCTATTGAGGGCTAGTAGAGTTACTTAAAAAAATCACTAGTTTAAATTTATTTAAAATAGGTATATAGAATAAAAAGGATGGTTTTCGGGAGCAATGGAGTGGAAATTTCAAGGCGAATCAATGGCGATTGTCTCTGATCCTATAATTTTAATTGATTTTTATGGAGTTTATTATGGGTGATCAGGTTGGGGATTGACTCAAACTTAGTGTAGTTGTATCATATTCAAAAAATCAGGTGGTTGTGGGATTTGAAGATGTTATAAAGCCTAATCAGGTTTTCTATGCTACTGACCAAGCCGATGCGGTTTCTTCAAATGTTCGGCGGTTCGTGTTGGTCTCAAACCCTAATGGGGTGTCATCCACATCTGATATGGTTGATGCAACTTTCGATCAGGAAGTTACTTTAGATTGGTAATTCCCTAAGGTAATGGCTTCTCTGGTGGATGTGATTCCTGCCACTATTGTTTCTTCAGTCAATTGGGGGGTCATCTTGTGGATGTTGCAAACCCAAATCAGGTATCGTCTTATGTGGTTCCTAATTGGGGTGGGACTAATGCCCATTTCATGGATGATATTTCTATGAAACCTAAGATCACTCCTACATCTGGTAATGTTGAATATGATCTTTTTAGTGTTTTCAATTCTAGGATAAAGGGTTTATCATTTTCATAAATTTTATCCAAGAAGTCTGGTGGTTCTTCTGATGAGCAGCGAATTACCAGAAATGAGCATGGTAGATTTCTTATCTTTGTTGATCAGGATGTTTTTTTGGAATGACTCAATGTCAATTCTCATTAATCAGTTGATAGATCCTTTCTAAAGGGGACAATCCACTTAATTTGTATTATTTAAAACAAAATCTTGGATGAATATGGGGCTTCAATGAGTGGAAAATAATTTTTATTAGAAAGGGATATTTTCATCTTATTTTTTAATCTGAATTGAACCATTCACTTGCTTTGAGATTTAGATTTTATAACCACAATCTAGTGTCTTTCTGGCTCTCTAAAATGGAACTTGATTTTAATCCTGTTAATCAAAAGCATACCAATGCATAGATCTAGGTTCAAATTCATGGTCTCATTTGGGTTTTTTGGTATCCATGAATCTTAAATGATGTTGCTTCTTATATTGGGGCACCTTTGAAGCTTTATTATAATACCATTATTGAAAAATATTATTTAAGGGTTTTGGTTGATGTTGATCTTCTGCATCCAAGGCCAAACAATGACACTCTTTTGGTTGATGTTTTAAAAATTGATGTTGATTTTGAATATGAAGTTGTTCCTTTTGTGATTTTTGTAAAGTGGTTGGTCATAAAGTTCCAGGCTACCGACATGTTATTATAATTCAAACTAATAAAATTGGCTTTACCAAGAATAAGAAGGCTAGAAATTTACCAAAGTAGAAGCTGGAATCTGAGTTTTCTTCTAAGAATAAAGATGATAATGTGGGTAAGGAGGTGGATCCCATTAAAAGGCCTCCATATCTCCACAAAAGGGATGTTACCATGGCCAGGAAGGAGTGGAACTCCCTAGTTGAGGAGGAAAATGTTCTTGGTGACAAGGAGGATTAGGGAGTCCCCACTGGAGGTGGTACTTCTAGGGATCCTGTAAGTCCTGACTCTTCCATTAACTCCTGGGAAACTGTAGTTACATGCTCGAGTCATGATATTTCTGAGCTTACGGTGCTAGGTGAACCAGTTCCTGATGGTCAATCTAAATTTTAAAGGTCTGTACATAATGAAGTGGGTGAGGAATTGGTGCAAGAGTGATTTTTATCTAGAAAAGTAAAGAGTAAGATGGGGACAAATATTTTGCACAAGGAATCTTCTACTCTCATAGAAGGGGTTGACCAAATAGAGCTTGGCAACAAACTAAGACATGGAAGTGGGGTCTTTATCCTAAAAATGGTGGTTGAGGGCATGGAACTAAGTCTGTTGGGAAAGGATGGTCTACCAGGTCTTCTTCTAAGGAGCTCACTCCAGATCAGGTAAAACTCAATGAAAATTATTATGTTCTCTTTAATCAGAAGAATTCGCAGTCAGAATGGGAATCTACTGATGATGAGCCTAGGGATGATCATGTTTCTCCTCATTTGTAGTTTTATTTTGGATGAGGGCTTTCCCTTTGTTTGAACCTGTCTATTATCACTTTCTTGTAGTATATTTTATTTTTAATAAATTTTGGTAGGAACAGGTTTGTCTCACTTCTGGACCTTTTTGGTATATTCATGTGAGTTCACAAGCTGGACCAGGCCAACCCCCAAATTTTTTATAATTAAATTTATTAAATTTAATATGTGTGTGTGTGTGTGGTAATAAATAATATATTAATTATATATATATATATATAATTAATATAATTAATATAATTTTTATAATTAATAAAAATTAATAAATTATTAAAAAAAGAATAAATTTAATATATATATATAGTAACAAACAGTACATTAATTATTTAATTAGTATATTAAGTATTTAATAAATTTATTCATTTTTATTAATTATAAAAAGTATGTTAGTTATTTAATTATATATATATATATATAATTAAATTTTACTCATTTTTAACATACATTAATTTAATATAATTTATTTATTAATAATATTAAGTGCATGCTTACTGTTTTATAATTTATAGATTTTAAATATTTATTCATTTAATATTTTTGTAATTTATTAATTTTTAATGTTTTTTATACATAATTATTTACTAGTATATTTAATATTTTTTGTAATTTATTTATTTTCAATTTCTCATTGTATAATATTTTTTAATTTTATCCATTTTCTAATATTTATTTATACATGTTTGTTCATTAACATTTATTTTTTTAATATAGTTTTCATTTATATAATTAATATATATTTAATTCTATTTTAACATTATAAATATTCATTTTTAATTTTTTCTAAATTATATATATAATTAATAACAGTTTTTCATTTTTTAAATGTATTCTTTCTTATTATTATTTATTTCATTAATAGACGTTACATATTATATAATGTCATTATTTAATCTAATATATATCAAAATTTTATATATTTATATTTACATTAATTTCAAACACACAAATATTTACATAATTGATTAAAACATATGATTGAAGCACACTGGTGCCTTATCTGGAAAACAGATGATTGGAGATCATGCTCGTTCATCTAGGCTGAGAAAACCTGATATATTACAGGCAGATGCATTGCAGGTGAGGAATGTTTCTTTCAATAGATTATTCCCTTATCCTCAAAGTGATGAGTCCTTTTCTCACAATCATATTTTGAATAATGGTTCACTCGCTGTTATTTAAGTGAACCCTAGAATTTTTTAAGAGAGAATTGCAATATGCAAACACTTAATTATTGTATGGCACACCTCTTTAGTGAACAATCATTTGAATCTTGATGATTTAAGGAAATTCCTAATGTAGAATTGAGGTTTACTTCAATGGAACATTGTATCAATAGGCATAAATTTGTATCATATTAGGTTTTTCTCACAAGAGTTGAAATTAAAGGATTGGAACAGTGAGTTCATTAATCTCAAACCAGGGTCTTGATATTTCAAGACTAGGACCCCAGTTTTACCCATTTCAGACCAAGAACTCTGTTACACAATCATGGATTCATATCAAAGGGTTGAACTAGTATTTTTGGCACTCAAGTATCCTCTGGGACATATAATTGGTGGTTGGTACCCAAATTAAATTAGATAAAGAAACTGATATGGCCATGTATGATCATTTTGCTTGAATCATGGTCTAGTTTGATATTTCTCTTCCTCTTGTTGAGACTAAGTATTTGATTTATTGTGAGTTTGATTTTGAACTTTAAATCGAGTTTGAACATGTTTCTATTTTTTGTGATAATTTTTTAACCATTGGGCATGTTAAGGGCAATTTACATAGAGTTTTGAGATGCTTGAATTGCAAAAAATATGGTCATTTGAATGAGAAATGTAAGCTCAAATTTCCAATTGTTTGGGAATATATACCTTCAAAATACCAAAATTTTGTGCCTACATCTAGGAAAAATGGTTCCCCTGGTATACAAGTATTGAAGTATGCTTCACCTTTAGAACTTAAGGAGATCCTAATAGAGAATAATCTCTCTAGTCCAGTGAATGTGGATTTTGGAATAGCCTCTTTTGTTGATGTTGTTACCAATGCAATGGACAATTCTATTGATAATCAATATGATGATGGTAGAAAATATGTGATGCTTGACTCTTCAGGTGTACGCACTATTTTCATTCAAAATATGACTGGTAATGGCTCTTCGGTCCTAGGGGAAGCCTCTCTTTCCAAATGGGGTGATGAATGCACTGCCAATCAGGGAAGTGATGCTAATTTGGGATCATCTGTCTCTTTAGAAGGGTAGTTTCTATCTTAAGGAAAGTTGAAGTCTAGCTCTCTTTCTAAAGGATCTCTTCCTTTTGCTGGGAAGTTCAAGTAATCTGTTATGGTTTTAGGAACTAACCATTATGAGGATGCTTCTAATCAAAAGCATGAATCTTTGTTGATTTCTCAACATTTGATGATACAGATGTCATGGATACTTGATCAACTATTAAAAATATACCTTTTGATCACTATGGAGTTGCTTCTATTCAGGAGAATAATTCATCAGAAGCATAGTCACCTTCCAAGGAAAAGTTGAACAGTGGCTCTCTGGCTGTTTTGGATCCTGTTTCTAATCAATGTGAGACTGATGTTGTGTATGAATCTACACTATTATCATCTGAAGTTGAGGTAACAAATGCCTTGGAGGATGGAGTATCCAAATTGCTTTGTGAAACTACTTCTCATGAGAATCATTTTGTGTCTTCAGTTGACACTACAACTACCACAAAGGTAATGATCTCTTCTATAAATGATCACAGTAGTGGTTCTGTGAAATCTAAATTTTTCACCATGATTTACTCAATTAATTATCCTGATTTTGATGTGATATATATGGAGATCCTTGAGAAGAAAGGTACCTCGGGGTCGAAAACTTCTATTTCTAATGTAGCCTCTTCTACTTTGATGATTTCACAGGCTGCCAAAGAGGGTGTGCACACTCAACGGTTTGGGGAGTTCTCTAATGAGGAGATTTTGGAGGATATAACTCTATTTAATGTTAACAAAGATGATTTTGTCACTCATTTTGATCCTGAATCAACTTCAAAACATGTTTATCTTGGAAGTGGTGGCACTGATGATGACCCCTAGGACATGGATGATCGAGGTGGTGCATGGAAGACTTTGAAGTAGTGGAGGAGAGAAAGACACCCACGAGGATGTGCTAGCTACCATGGAAGGGGTGGTAAGAAATAAGGATAAATTCTATTGTTTGTTTATTTGTTTTGGTGCTTTTATTATCACTTGTTCCCTGAACCAATCTTGTCATCATGTTTGTCATTTCTTTTAACAATAATTTTATTGACAATTCATCCTTCCATGGTTTTCACTGTTTTAGTAAATATAATTTTTTAAAACAATGTTTATATAGTTATAAATAAATAATTATATTTTTAAATAATTATAAAATTATAATAAATATATTTAAATAATAGATATATTTACTATATTTATATTTATTTATTAAATTTATATAATTATATAAATATATTTATAATTATATACAAATATTTATAAATATATTCACAAATATATTTATTTATAATTATAATTATAAATATATATCTATAATTATATTTATAAATACATATTTCAATTATTTTAATATATTTATAATTATATACATTTATTTTTATTTATTTATTTATAATTATACATACATTTAAATTTTTTAATTATATTAATTATATTATTAAAATTAATTATATAGGTCTTTATTAGTGTTTTTTTGAAAGTGTTGATGAAACCCTTCTTGATCATTTAAATAGAACCCTAAACGAACTGATTTCTCTCATGAAATTAAAGATCTTGTAGAAGTTTAGCTCTGTTGCTTCTCCCCTCAACCTTTAAAAGGTATGTTATTATTTCTCCTCTCTTTTTTATCAATGTCGTCTATCACCTATATCACGCATACCTAGTCCAAACCACATTATACTTCTATATCTTTTCTTTATTTCTTTTTTCCACCTTGACTCCTCACCATCATTGTCTTTATCTTGGGCCGACCATCCACTATTATGAAGTATCCCTCTAGAGACCAACCTTTCCCCATCTTCCACTCCCTCAACTGACTGACGCAGCAAGCCTCCCCCCTCTCACTTCCTAACTACCTCACCACCATCATTGTCTCGATTTTTTGTTGAATGGATTATCTTGTATGTCATTCCAGTGGGAGATTGGGTTTAGGATTTTACCATTTCATATTAGGTATTGGATTCAAGATTTTTAACATTTAATAAATAATTTTCTACAAATTATTATTATATGATTTAAGGTTTTTTATAAGGTTGATGTCCTGTGATGATTATGATATAAAAATTATAAGTAAATCAATTTATTGATGTGATATTAAGTGTGTATCCATTACTCTTCATACTGATTTGGGATAAATGTGTGATAAATAGAAATACTATTGATTTAATTTATATTTTATTTAAATGTATTTTAATTATTTAGATATTAGTGACTCATGAATTAAATTGAACTTTTCTAATTATAATCTATTTATCATCACATAATGAAAGTTGTAATTTTCATTTTAGTGATGTGTTTATTAGTTAGTTGTTCCAAAACATTAATGAGAATTCCTATGATTTTAATTAAATGAATGACTATGTTCTTTTTCCTTTTGGGGGGATTTTTTTTATATGTATTATTTAAAGGTAGATTTTATACTTTTAGAAAATTCTTGATTTGGGTTATTAAGATTCAAAAATAAATAATGTTTTTAACTATTGATTTTAAAAATCTTTAAAAATGAAGAATGGATTTTTGGGGTTTTGATATTCAAAAAAAGGTTTTTAATTAAATTTTATTGTTTCATAGTGATTTATATGAAATGTTCTTGAATTTTATTCAGGGAATTGGTTTTGAAAATGAATATGAATAGTCAAAGATTTTATAAAATTAATTTCTAAATGGATTAATTGATTCAATGGGTAAATTTTCATTTTTTGTGAAAATAAACATTGAATTAATTTTTTTTTTAGAGTTAAAAATAAAAATATGTTGTTTTAAATGTAAACACATGGTTTTGATTATGCTTATCTATGATTTGAGAGACCTATTAAATATGTTTATTATAGGGGTTTATAGTGTATTTTATTTTAGGTATTTAGGATATGATCATGTTAATATATAAGGTTTTAGGTATAGAATTTCTGATATTATACTATAAGGTTTATATCATGTTCAGATAGAGTTGAAAGGGTATGGGGTTTTCCCATTATGTGAGCACATAAAATCATTTTTTTTATTCAACCTATTTTCACCTTACATTCTGGTAAATAGTTATATAATGGACCTATCAATTCCTAGAGAGGTTTCAAGGTGTTTTAGATTGTTCTATTTTTTTGTATTAGAATATGACTCATAATATTGAAGTTGTAGTGAGTTTTAATTGGTAAATATAGATGTTTAGAAAATAATTTTTCGGATTCATTTTTTTATCTAGTTATCTTAAATGAGTATGGTAAATAATGAAAAAATTTATCATGGTTTGAGGTGTGTTAGTATGTATAAGTTTCATCTTATTATTTATAACATTATTTATTTTGATTAAGTTATTTACATAACATTATTATTATTTTGATCTATTGTGTATCATTAGGAATGGCTTTAGTTTTACCCATAAAAATTCTTAATTTAAAACACATTTATCTCAAACACATGCAAGATTAGAAGATAGTGGAAGAATTATATAAAGTTTATTAGAATCTCCCCTAACCATACATGTTGTATAGATTTTATTAAGAATGAGTACACTCGTTTGGATATACCTATGAAGGTTTTGACTACTAGGTATGAGAGATAGATTATAGTGATTTGTGTCATTATTATAGGTGGAATTAGAATGTTTTGGATCTCAATGATGTTTTTTTTAAAGTTGGGGCTGAAGCCACTTTTTATTATTAAACAAATGAACCTCTTTCATTATGCGTATAGGGGAACCCATTACATAGCCCAGAGGCCCATGACCCGTAGGCCTAATTTGAGTGGCTCGAAGGTCTAAGGGCATGAAGCCCTATAACAAGGCTCAAAAGCCCATTATTTGGACCAAAGGCCCCATTGTTGAATAGAAATTATGTAGTACCTAAGCTGTTATAGTACCTGCTATAGTACCAGCACCAATACAGTACCTACTACAGTACCCACTGTTGCTACTGTTCCACCACAGCTACAGTTCCACCACTGCTACAGTGTTATTATAGTAACACGATAATTATCCCCTACTCAGTTCTGAACCTCAGACATTTGGATTCAGGCTTACAGGGTTTACCACTCAGGCACCACCCCAACTACATTGGATATCAATTATGTGAAATCCATGATAAATAAATTTGTTTGAATGTTTATTAATGGAAATTATTTTTGGTTTTTTAAGGAAATTAAATAAAGGTTTTGGATATTGTAGGATATGTAAACTATACTTATGATTGATAACTCTGTTATTTTTTAAATAGGGGTTCATCATTTGGTTATACTACAAATATATTTGTTGGTATTCCTATAACACATGGTCTAGAATAATCTATAGAAAAAGAGAGTAACAGGGAATATAACTTCACTTTTTTCATCAATAAGAGTTTCATCCATTCATTTCATGAAATTCAAATCTCCTTAACCCTGTGTCAAAATACGATGATCACATGGCCTCATATGTTCTGAGGAAAGATAGTTTTACACAAATTTAGAAAGTCAGGTCGCAATTAAATGAAAATAAAGAAAAATAATTTCCAAGGGAATTATTCCATCCAATAATAAATAAATTATGTTTTCAAACATATTTATTACCACCTTTTTGTCCCACATGACATCAAATTGATAACCTAAAACAACAACCAAATGTTTACCAAAGGTTTTTTATTTTCATGTCACCCTTGTGTAAAATGATAACTTGTCAGGAATCATAACTGATAACATTCAAATGTTGGGTTCCCCTTATTAGAATTATCTATAACTTTATCCTTTAATTATGACTATCTTTTGTGTATTTATTTATTTTTTGTAAAAAATGAATATTTTATGAACCTAATAGTATGGATATGAATAAAAAATGGATTCATGTTAATCTATGAGAAAAGAGTATGAATATGGAGTTAAATAGTTCATCAAGTTTTCAACAGGGCATGCATATGACCCTTCTCAAATCCATTTTCCATGTTAACATTGTTGTTATTCAAGATATGTTTGTCCAGAAGAGTTGGAAGAACATTTTATTTTTCATGGAATAGTTTAGATCTATAAATATTGGACTAAACATGAGAAAAACTGAACGTACTTACTAATTGGGATGATACTATGGTTTATGGATCATTTGATATGAATATCAATGTAAATGATGATGGAGATCATATGGAAGAAATTAAAATGGTAATTGAAGATGACTTTCTAAATTTTCTGAATTTGTTTGATAAGTTAAATAGATTTGATAAGATACCATTGTATACTAATTGTACTAAATACACAACATTGTTAGCTATATTGAAGTTATATAATTTGAAATATAGTAGTGGATAGATTTGCATCATCTTTATAGAACTACTTGGTCTCCTGAATGATATGCTACTAGGATAAAATTAACTTCCTTTTTGAACATATGATGCTAAGAGAATGCTACATTCAGTGAGAATGATCTCTAAAAAAGACATTCTTGTCTAAATTATTGTGTATTGTTTCTCAAGGACCATGAATCACTCATAAAATGACCTATGTGTGCTGTAAATTGATACAAGAAAGATAAATCGAGTCCTTCAAAATGTGTGTGGTAATTTCCTACCATTCAATAGTTTAGATGAATATATGGATGTTATGAAATTTCAAGACAATTAACATGGAACATAGATACAAGAACTAAATATGGGAAACTAAATTATCTATTAGAATCTCTTTAGTGGAATAAAATTGATTATAAGTATCTTGAATTTGAAAATGAGCTAAGAAACTTCCATCTTGCATTATCTATAGATGCAATAAATTCTTTTGGTGTATAGAGTTATGCTCTCAATACATGGCCAATTATATTGGTAAATTATATCTTTCCACCATGTTTATGCATGAATCATGAATATATTATGTTTTCTTTGCTTATATCTTCACCAAAACAACCCAGTAAGGATATTGATGTCTATTTTGTTCCATTGATCAAAGATCTTGTTGTAAGAGTGGGTGACCTAGACCCAACTATATAGTAATTTTTTATTACCATATCATGTATACAGTTAGATATACATGATGTACTTTTATCATTTTAGTGTAGACATTTTTGTGTCCACTACTTAATGGTAATTTCCAAAGATTAATTGACGTATCAAAAGGGTATAGCATATCTCAGGTTATAATGAGAAACTTGATATACTATGACATTAATCTTAAACCTATGTCCTATGGTCTAGATAAATAATATTGATCGAACATAGTTGATGTCTGAATATCAAGTGATGGGGGATCAAAATCATTGAGACTTATTCTCAGGAATTTCACACTTGGTGATCTTTGGTAGGTGAGATCATTGGGAAAAATTCTCCAATAGGAACACCACATGTTTTAGGTGTCATTGGTTATTTTTATCTATGGAAATGTGTATTGGTTTCCTGACTTGAGATCATTATCAATGTGTGTCATTTGATCATGTATTTTGATGCAAGTTAAAAACCATGATAATAAAATCATGGCGAGGTAGCTTGTGTTGGGTGATTAATTAGTGGTATGTCATTGGTTGAATGGTCAAGATAGGATTTGTCACTTCTGGGTTGAGGAAGTAATATATCTCCGTCCTGGTTGATCAAGATGGCCGTACCTTCATAAATCCTTGTCCAAGGTAGTTGGAGGTAAATATGTCCAGTTAGATCAACAAATAATAAATCAATAAAGGATGATGACACAAGTGTGTGTCCTGCATTATGATATATATAAATAAAAATAGATTATATTACACAATGTATGTTCATAGATTGATTTTCATTGTTATGGATACTCTTTATCTATTTAGGGTCATTGATGGGTTGCTAGACTCTGCTCTTAGTCTATGAATACTATTCACTACTATTGAGATAAGGACCTAAAGGGTTTCACACAATAGCATATTCAAGCATCTTCATTATTTTGTTGAATAGGTAAATAGGACATGGTGGTCCCCACCAAAGGGTCCAAGAGTAGTCCAAGTTATCGATCATCGATAAATAAATAAATTAGTTATTATTAATGTAAATAATAATTACATTGAATTTATTTATTAAAAATTATTCACAAGTTATTTAGTGTATATAAGGAATAATATTATTTGAATGAATATTATTTTAATATTCCAGGTTCGTTTAATATTAGCGAGAATTATGAGTCGAGTTAAATGAATCATTTTTATCATGTGATATATTTAATATATATTATAGGAAAGTGATAAAATATAAATAATATTTATGATATGGCTTAGTTCATCATAATTATTATTTATTACTTATTTAGTGGACATTAAATATACGTGGTTCAGGAACCCTATCTGGTTATTTTGAGAAATCCACTGTATAAGTAGGAGAGTAGCTTATTTCAAGAATTGTTCATGAATTCTGAATTGAGAGCTTTTCTCTCCTCCCGATTCCTAGATAGATAAACACTCCAACCGATCATACAATCCAAGATCACCTTTATGGATCAAAGGAAGGGGATTATGGTGATCAATATAATGCTGAAGGATTCATCCAAGCTCTGTTCTAGCACCTAAAATTTGACAAACTGTAATCGTGTAGATTCTTGAAGGATGTGTGGATGATCTGAAGGGGTTCATCTTTGGATCCTTCGAGCAACAATTGTCAGCGACAAGATTCGGTTGTGCATGATTCAATTCAGAAAGAGGAACACATTCTATTTATTTTTACATGCTCTGTGTAATTTGTGTAAGATTTTTGGGACCATACCAGGGCTTGGATCACTAGAGACAAAAAAGTGTTATCATCCCAATGATGAAGTTTTTTAAAATTTCTGGCCCACCGGCTTCCACTAATTCCCTGGTATATTCAATTCATATCATAGGGATGATGTGAATTTTCTATTACAACATAAAAATTAATTTTAATTAAATTAATTAGAGGATCTAAATTCGGTCCCAACAGAATAGAACGTGCATAGATCCAATTTAAGATGGCCAAGTTAGGGTCATCTGAAATTTTTTATATGGATCATTTTCGATTTGTGGGTATGAATTTTTAAGTACATATTTATATCTATATATTTTATTTTCAACCCAAAGGCATCAACCAAAATAATCTCATGTGAGCCCAAGTTTTTCGACCACAAGTCTAGTGGCAAGAATACGGTTTTTTGGTGTCAATTTAATGTCACACCATCATGAAATTCAAAAAATTAATTAAAATAATTATTAAAAAATGGTGCAACGGTCACAAAAAATTGGATAATAAGACAAAACGTTTTTAAAAAAATAGGGTCATAATTGAGAAACTGTGGAAAATTGGAAAAGTAAGATGTGGTTTTTCCATATAAAATCCATCTACGGATTCATTCCAAGGATTTTATTTTAAAAACAAAGGAGTTTATAATGTGAAGTGGTATAGTCAAATATAAAAAAACAAGGATCTTCCTTTAAAAGATATATCCTGGCGGGGCACCACCTCTATCGGTGACCCTGTACGTGGCCTCCCTCCCTCATCTAGCCACCTCCACCCTCTCCCTTAGTAGGATCTTCCATCGGTGACCCATCTTGCAACCCCAGAACCACCTAGCGGTGCCTTCCGCAAGCTGACTAACCTCAAGTCCTCTAGAGAACCTGGGAACACCAACCTCCTCTACCACTTGTTCGGCACATGGCCACCATGACATTGCCTTACCTTCAGTTGGACAGTGCCAGACCATTGCCCGAATGACCACCCTACCGCACCTACCCTCAACCTCTCCTCTATTGGCCAAATCGAGTGAGCTACCTCCTCCCAATCCCATAGGTGCACCGAGAACACACGACTGAATCTGCAGGTGCTTCCTCCTCCCACACCGGATGGAATTGGTGCCAATAAGTTTGTCGACCTCACCCACCAATAGAGAGATGTTGTTCATACCTCCCTTGAACCACTGGGTCCAGGTCGGACATCGTCACCCTGATCACGAGCAAGTCAATGGACCCTTTGGTCACTGGTGATCCACAATCGGTGAGAACCAATGCTACTTCCTCTCTTGGGTCACTATCGGTCGAGCTACAGCAAGATCTGATAGCGAGGTACCCATGTTATGCCCCTTTCAGCTTTCTGTAGGATCGAATCATCCCTGAAATGGGCTTGGGCGGGTCTTCTCGACCCAGAATGGGTCTGGACAGACCGACCTGGCCGAGAATGGCCCCACAAGGGCTTTGCACAACCCGAAATAGGTCTGTGCATGTTCGACGAGGCCTGCATTAGGCATGCGCGGGTTATCAGAGCCCTAGTTAAATTAATATAATCAAAATTAATTAGCTTAATTAATTTAATTTTATATTTAAATTAAATTGGCTAAAATTAATTTTTTTTAAATATAATTTTAATACCTGAGAAAATTAATTTAATTTTTTTATTAAATTAAATTAATTAATTAATTTAATTTTGGAATTAAAATTAAATG
The DNA here is from genome assembly GCA_963277665.1 of Viscum album. Lineage (NCBI taxonomy): Eukaryota > Viridiplantae > Streptophyta > Magnoliopsida > Santalales > Viscaceae > Viscum > Viscum album. Next base: position 1,628,517,592 of record OY728150.1, read on the forward strand.
AAATACAATACCAAAAATAATTAAATTATTTGAATTTATTTAATTCATTTTATTTAATTAAATACCCTCCTGCTTTAATTTATTGCATTTTAATTTTTATCATGCTTTTACCCTCTAACTGGTCTTGAGCACTAACCAAATATGTGTGTGTCTAAATGTTTTATTTAATTAATTATTTAACTATGTATGATGATTGTAAATAATTAATAAATTTTGATGGTCTGTGTGTCATAGTTTTTTAAGTCAATATGTATAAGGCCCTACGTGTCCAAATTTATCTGTTGTATATTGCACCCCTAGTTCCCCTCACCTATGTGTGAGTATACTTATACTTTTGACAAAGATGATGTGTGATGTGGACCCTACCATGATGAGGATGGTGTAAGACGCATACAAAGCCAATTTGAGATGAAATCAAGATGAGAAGTGGACACACTAGATGAGGACGAGCTACATCATGAGTCAAGCTATGAATCAGGTATGATACCCCTATGTCATGGCTGATCCATTAAGTTTAAATGGATCGACCTATTTTATATTCTCAAAACCAGTCGAGTAGTATATGTCCTTTGTGAATTTATTTATTATTTTATTCATTTTCATGATAACAGAAAATGCATAAAATAATATAAAATAAAATGCATAAAGAATCTATGTATATTTTTTATTAATGTTAAATTATGAGTGTGGAAACATAGTATGAATAATATTAATAGGAATGGATTACATTCATCGAGAAAATTTTTAAAAAACCCTCAAAGAAATATTAAGTCAGAAAAACACCTTCCACCATTTAAATTTGAACAAAACCAGGTGTTCAGTGTGTTATTCATCAAAAGTTGAGGGCACCTCTTACTACCAGGGAGTTCTTGTAAAAATGATGGGTTGACTCAACAAAATTTGGAAGAAAAGAAGTAGCCAAAGTTTTCTTGCTGCAACTTTAGAGGCAATCACTGAGTAAATCAACTTTGTGATTTTAGAAGCTAGGACTTCACTCAACAAATCAAGTAATCACGATTTAATGTGGTTAGTCAGTCAAATGCCTCCCTTTAACTCTCTGATCAGTGGAGTAGCCAAATCTTGTAGACTATAAGGGGAGGTTCAAAGATCCTTGGCACTAGAATACTCAAGTGACAGAGTATTCTGATTCTTGTACAGAGAGTTCCTAGAATTCGATAAAATAGTGGGAGATATTTAATGATTTAATTAATCAATCAATAATGTATAAATCAGTAATCAAGATAAAATTACTAATCTAATAGATTTTATTTTTGTAGAAAATGTCGAGTAATACCACAAGATACATTGTGATAATTTTTGGATAAATAACATTTCCAAATTAGAATAAGTTTCCAACAGGTAGTACAGGTGTTTAAACAAATTTATAATCGAAAATTCAAGGTGTTGTTGTCCCTAATACCTGTTAATCCACCTCAGAAAGCTAGGGTGTATAAATTATTATAGGATACTCATGTATAATGAATATAAAAGTTTTTTTATAATTATTTCATTAACATCCAATGATATTTGTGGATACAAACATCGAGACATATATGATTTAACATGTTGTCTCATCTCTGAGAAGTATCCGAGTAAAATTGAAGCAAGATATGAATAAGGTGATGATTACACTAGAAATGGGTAAATTTAAATATGGATCATGATCTTTCAATGGATCACTACTGGAAATGTGACCTTTCCCAACACTTCTATACCCCCTTTCTCAATGGTTTGGCCAAACCGTTGGGAAAAGTCCACTTTGTGGCCACTTTCCCCAACGGTTTTGCCAAACCGTTGGGAAAGGTACAATTTGTGGCCACTTTTCCCAACGGTTTGGCCAAACCATTGGGAAAGGTCCCCAATATTTCAACATCCCTTCCTAGATTCCAGGGACCTATACCAACGGTTGTCAAAACTGTTGGTATAGACCTATACCAACGGTTTTGACAACCGTTGGTATAGGTCCTTTGATTTTTTATCAGATCCTCTTAACCAGAACATTCTATAAATCAAAATTTAAAATAATTATGATAATACATATATATATTTATGAAATTATGTTCACAAAAGTCATGTTAGGTTAGTGGTTAGGCCGTTCAATGATAAACCGGAGTTCCTGGGATCAAATCCCAGTGAATGTTTTTTTTTTTGAAATATATATACCAACGGTTTTAAGGAACCGTTGGTATAGATTTTCATATTACTTATACCAACGGTTTTCAAAACCATTGGTATAGGTATATACCAACGGTTTTCCAAAAACCATTGGTATAGACCTATCCCAACGGCTTACTTTCCTACGGTTCTCCAAACCGTTGGTATAGGCTATACCAACAGTTTAGAGGCCTATACCGACGGTTCCAAACCGTTGTTATAGGTTAGTTTTCCAGTAGTGGATCCCTTTCTCATATCATTTTTTCCATTCTCTTTTAAGATTAAAAAACAAGTAGTATAGAGAAAATTATTTTTTACCTTTTAGGTAAAGTTCGCCAAGCAATAAGAATATTAAAGACAGATTAATATTTAATTCTTATGGTGAACAAGTTAAAAGACGAGGTGAAAAGGAAAAATGGAAAGTGTGACACCAAAGACACCTTATCAACAACCTTTAAAGAAATAGGTAATAAATAGGAGGTTATTTTCTTCACATATCATGAAATAAATATATGTAATTTTAATCACAATGAAATTAATTGAAGAAACAAGTAATCACTTCTTCTTTAGGTATATTCATTAATTGTAAGTACTAATTTTGACATTATTCTTGGGTTTTAAGTATAGTATTCCAATCACATAAGTGTATTTAAATATATTAACGAGGTAAGTAAAGAAAAATTATTAGAAGTATGGTGTATTCTCCAAGTAGCTAAAAAAGGGTGGTTCCTAAGTCAACAGTGAGAAGTACATGAATTCTAATTTCCAAGTTATTGATTCAATTTGAAAATTTTGTTGAGTATAACCAAAACATTTATCTCATGTGTAATTTGGAAACAAGGATACATTATTAAATTTTATGGAATGAATGTTTCTTTGGGTGTTTAATACTCAAAAAATAGTTCAGTGGTACATGAATCATAGGCAGTACTTGACGAATATAAAATTTAAGACTTATATACCTAGTTGTGGAAAGATAATTATTTTTCAAGTAAAACTAAAAGTGGAAGTCAAGGATATACCTAGTATGGTATTTAGACTCATTTTATCTAAACACCTTTGGTACTATCGACGTATATGCTTATTTAGTTTAGACAATAAAAGATTTAGAAATAATAGTATGCCACAAAGATTTTGGAGTTAGTTAAGCTAGAGAGTGTGAACTATTTCAAGGGTACACTGGTGGTAAGTAAACTTCATAAGATTACTTTAAGTGTTATTGTAGAATGTTAAAGTGAAGTATGGAATATGCATGGTTAGAATATATGAGTTTCTTTAGGTCATCATGCTGAAGAATATCTTGACCATGCATTCCTTGATCATTAAAATTTAGCATTGAGTAATTCCTAAATGAACATTACCTTATCCACATCAGATCAATGATGTTAATAAGGAGGATCAATGATAATTCTTACTTATTAAAAGTGATCAAAAAAATGTTGCATGGAGTAATTCCTAAACACACATTTTCTTATACACATCATATATATGATGTTAGTAAAAGGAGTATCAATGTTGAGAATAATAATCATTGTAGAAACTTCCATTATATTTTAAGACATGCTTCACAAATAACGGTGATATCCCATAACCATATGCCAACTATAATGAAAAATTGATATCATATGATTTTTAATATGATATAAATATTTATTTGGATTCAAAGAGTTTGTTAGGATATAAAAAAATTACATCAAGAAAAAAACATCATGCATCTACATGTAACTATCTTAAAGTTTCTTAGGATATTACAAAAATGACTAAGATAGAAAAGTGTTAGTCAAGTGATGAATATATTTATATAAAAGTGTGTACATCTCTATGTGATATAGTGGTAGAAATATTGACTTGGGTTCAATCAATTCTATAAATGAACAAGTAGTTGGCATAGTAATGCATTCCATAGGAGGTGTGAAAGTGTAATGTTCCAGAGACACATACTGCATAGGAAGTTTAAAACCATAGTGATAGTTTTGTATTCACCATGAAAGGTGATAAATTATTATTTAAGAATAATAAATCCTAAAAGAAATTAGTATATGGTAATCATTTAAGATTGACAAGGACAATTAAAATTCAATAGTGGATTCCATGTATCAAAGTATAGGGGACTTATTATTTTTAATACTCTGGTGGGTATTCAAGTGAGACGATACATGGGTGGTACATGCGTGGTACCAATAAGGCTCTATTGGTTATACCAAGCTGTTATGCCTAAATCCATTAGAATTTTTACTTGTCATAGCTATGCTATATGATAATTTTAATTTTAATTTGATGTCAAGACCACTAATCATGTAAGGTGTCTATATGATGTAACCAGAAAGAGATGGTGACGTCATCGAATGCCAATAAGGGGTGAAAGTTACTCCAATATAATTCAGGATTAAAATAAAATAAAATATTATATAATATTCATTCGAAATGAATCTTCGACATATGTATACCATAGGTTAGTGGGAGATCTATATTTTTCAAGTAAAATATGTCCGGTAACATATGAAAAATAGCTATTGGTCTTACAGTTTTTTAAGACCAAGATGAAAGTAATTATCTAGTGATTGACTTAAAGTAGCAACCAAAGTTCTAGGGAACAGGATCTACTAATGTGGATCTAACGATTTCTTAGACCTCTTCAATCATACATATACTAACATGGTGTTAAAAATAAAAGTTAGAACAATTTGAGAGAGAATTGTTACCAGTGACATGTGGAATATATCTCTCCAGGTAGATATGTTTGTGATATGGGAGGAGATTAATGCGGTATGTTTAATTCCATATGCATTATCGATGGATCAATCATGTATTCCATGATATGTACAGGGATTTATATTTTCATGATATACTTTATAGTAGGTAAATATTATCTATATCCATGAGAACTATAAGGGAAGCAGTCTAAACTATCTAGTTATACTTGATAAGTATAAAGGATGTGTACCTAGTAAGTGGAGAAGAAGGGATACTAGTTTTGAGGAGACATAAACTAGTATTCCTTGGATCAATGTGATCTTATATTGTAGTTATGTTAAGGTATGTGTGAGACAAAAACATATAATCTAGTGGTATCCATACCTATAAATACCAAGTATGTTGCAGCTTCTAAGGCAGCTAAGAAGTAGTTATTAAATGAAAATATTTGTTCTAAAGCTTGGAATTAAACCTAGTGAGTAAAGAATTAACATGATGATAATTATTTTACTAGTATTATCCAATATTTTATTTTTTTATAGTTAACAAAAGGAGATATACTTGAGGTTTACATCTCTTGAGAAGTTTTACTCAGAGAGGTGAGGTCGCACATAGCAGAATTATCATGCAGTAGAGACATGGTAGACCCAACAACTAGAGTTGTGACTCAGTGGAAACATGATTTTAATAATTTGAGAGATAATAAGGATGGTTAGAAATTTGGATCTAGTTCAAGTGAGAGATGTTATAATAGTGGGTTCCCTAGACCCAACTATGCAGTACTTTTTTATTATTATATCATGTATAGAGTTAGATATACATGATGTACTCTTACCATTATAGTATAGACAATTCTGTGTCCGCTATTTAATGGTAATTTCCATAGATTAATTATCATATCAAAAGTGTATTTTAGATCCTAGGATATAATGAGAACCTCAAGGTACTATGAAATTAATCTTAAATCTATGTCCTATAATCTAGATACATCATACTGAATGGACATAGTTGATGTCTGACTATCACATGTTGGGGTCTCATAAGCATTGGTACTTCTTCTCATGAATTTTTCACTTGGTGATATCTAGTAGGTGATATCATGAGTACAAACCCGCCAATATTAACACCACATGTTTTAGGTGTCATTTTTTATTCCTATCTATGGACATGTGTATTGGTATCCTAACTTGAGATCATTATTAATGTGTGCCATTTTATCGCATACTTTTATGAAAGGAAAAAACCCTGATAATGAAATTGTGGTGATTTATCTTATGTTGGGTGTATCATTGGTGGTATGTCATTAGTTGAATGGTCAAGAGAGTATTTTTTTTCTTTTGGGTTGAGGAAGTAATATATCTCAGGCCTAGTTGATTAGGATGGTAGCACCTTCATAAATCCTCGAACAAGGTAGTTAGAGGTAAATGTGTCCAATTAGATCAAAAAATAATAAAGCAAGAATGGATGATAACATCAATGTGTGTCCTTATTTATAAGATATCTGAAGACAAAGAGATTGTATTACACAGTGCATGTTTGTAGGTTGGTTATTGTTTCTATGACTACTCCTTATCTCTTTGGGGAGGGTTAATAGACTCAACTCTTGGTCTATGAATACTATTCACTACTATCTAGATAAGGGCCTAGAGGGTCACACACAATAGTGTATTCAAGAATCTTCCATATTTTGTTGAATATGTAAATAGGATATAGTGGGACCCACCACAGGGTCTGAGAGTTTTCCAAGTTATTGATCACTAATAAATAAATAAATTCACTATTATTCAATTAAAAAATAATTAGGTTGAATTTATTTATTAAAAAGTATTCACAAGTTATTTAGTGAATATGAGGAATAATATTATTCGAACGAATATTATTTTAATATTTTGGGTTCATTTAATATTAGCGGGAATTATGAGTTGAGTAAAATGACTCGGTTTTATCACGTAATATATTTAATTTATATTATAGTTATGTGATAAAATATAAATATTATTTATGACGTAGTTTAGTTCATAATAATTATTATTTATTATTTATTTAGTGAACATTAAATATATAGGGATCAGGAACCCTATCTGGGTATTTTGAGAAATCCACTATATAAGTAGGAGATGAGCTCATTACAGACACTATTAAGGCATTTGAAGTTGAGAAATTAGAGATAAATGCTCCAACTAAGTGTATGATCCAAGATAACCTTCATTGATCAAAGGTAGGGGATTGTGGTGATTGACAAGACATAGAATGATTCATTAGAGCTCCATGATAGCACTCGTAATTAGATGAATAGTGATCACATGAATTATTAAAGCATATGTAGATGATCTATAGGGGTTCGGATTCGGATCCTTTGATCAACGATCATCGGTGATTAGCTACAGTCATGTGTGCTTTGATTCGGAATGAGGTACATGTTCTATTTATTTTTCCATGCGATGTTTAATTCACAAGAGATCCTCATGATAGTATCGGGGCTCAAAGCACTAAATATGAAAAAACCTATCATACCAATGATGAAATTTTTTAAAATATTCAACCCACCAGCTTCTTATGCTGCCCTGGTACCATCATATCTGAAATTTATGTGAAATATAGATATTATAATGTATGATGCTTGTAGAAGTGAAGAATTAACATTAAGGTCCATGTTGTATGGAATGATAAGTGACTTTTCTTCTTATAAAAATTTTCCAAGATATAGAATTAAAGGTATGTTGGGGTGTCCTATTTTTGATGAATTCACACACTCAGTTCGGTTGAAACATTCCTCGAAGACTATGTTTTTAAAAACATCATAAATTTTTACCTCGATGATACAAATACTTACCCTATATGATAGAATTTAATGGGAATACTGAACAAGGTACAACACCATATCCACTAATGAGTGATCATCTATTTGATAAAGAAAAAGATATTGAAACTATTTTTTATGAAACATTTTTGAAAATATTTAATAAATCAAGTTGAAAAATGAGATCAATTTTCTTTGAATTTTCATACTGGAATTGTTTATACATCAAAAAAATTTCTTAATGTCATGAATTTATAAAAATTATATATTTTATAGTGTTATTGTAATTTTACTAAATGTTCTTGGAAAAATATTATATAGTGTCAAGGCTAGATTAGACATGATTAACATGACGATAAGGGAAGAGTTAAAAACAGTGAAGGGTAAAAGGTGTAATTTTCTTCCTCTGGTAACTTACACTCTATCCATGCAAGAAAAATTACAATTTTATATTTTCCTTTATGGTGAAAAAGTTCCATAGGGTTATTCATCAAATATCAACAATGTCGTGTAAATGAATAATTTGATGTTACAGGGACTAAAATCACATAACTGTCATATTTTGATGCAATATTTGATGTTCATCGCTTTATGTTTCATTTCACCTAAAAATGTATGACACACATTAACCTGAATTTTCTTCTTTTTAAAATCCATATGCAATAAATTTATAGACCTAGCAAAGTTTCTAATCATGAATAAGGAGGTTTTAGTCATATTATGTGAATTAGAGATATTCTTCCCACCATCATTCTTTGATATAATGGATCACCTGATGGTTCACATGGTTAGAGAGGTTCAACTATGTGGTAATATATGGATGTACCCCATTGAATGGTATATGAATATTTTGAAAGGTTTCATCAAGAATCTAAGTCATATAGAAGGTTTTATTATAGAATGATATATTGTTAAAGAAACTATTGAATTATGTACCGATTACCTATCAGATATTGATAGCATCAGTCTCTCAAAGTATCGTCACAGTGGATGCCTTATGGGTGAAGGTATTTATGGAAGAGATGTTGTTATAATTACCATCATGGAGTGGGATCAAGCTCACCATCATATTTTATATAATAGTGAAGATGTTAATCAATATGTTAAATCCCACAAAGTAATTATTAGACATTTGAATCCATCAAAGGGATGAAGTATGGATATCAAATACGCATAATAAATAGTTTATATAATGGTTATAAGATCATATTTAGAATGAGTTATCTGAAAATATAAATTCAATTTTTGAATGACTCTTATGGCTAGTCAGGGGACCAAATGCAAATGTTATATCTTACACTGGTTTTTAATTAATGGTTATATGTTCGATAAAAAAACATGATAACCGTAGTATGATGAAAAATAGTGGAGTTACGCTCGTAGAAAAAGTGATGAATATATATGGTTACAATGATATAAATCCAATTTATTAGAATATGTCATATTTTAGGATCATCAAATAGATTTATGAGTTAGATTATACAACATTTCAAGTGCTGATTTTCAATTGAAAATGGTTTCACAATAGGAGTGCAGTGAAATTTGTTGAAATGTGATTCATGAAATTAAATTTCAAGGTGGAAGGGTATAAGGATGATTTGTTCATAATGACATCACAAGCAATGCAAGTATTTTATGTCTTGGGTCCATTAAATAATAATTGGTCAATTTTCCTACTAAAAACTAAAACAACTTTCGGTTCATATTGAAATTCAATCATGGATGACCCGTTGTTAAGAGATCATAATAATTTCACATCAGTCCCAATATTGATAATGTCTTGTATATTAGAGGGTGGCATAAAGAGGGGATTTGGATTCTCGATAAAGGATCCAAATCCCTTCAACCTTTAAAGAAAAGAAAGAGATTGCAATGAGAGGGTTAAAGTGTTTTTTAATATACTATGATTTTCCTCATAGTATTGTGTATTATCTACTATATTAACATAACCTAAATTAAATGTTTGACTACTCATGCAGACAATAACTTTTGCACATGATGATGTTACCAATATCAGGGAAGAATAGACGATTGATGCCAAAACTACAGAATTATTAGGAAATAAATAACATGTTAATGAAAAAGAACAAGAATGTTGTATCATCACTGTGTTGACTAAAAATATCAATGCAAGAAGTAAGGGTATAAATTTTGAGGTTGGATGGAATCAACACGGACAAACTGTTGACCCCAAAAATTTAATGTTCATTAGTTATGTTGGGGTCATAGTAAGAATGAATGTTCTAATTGATATAGATTTTTGGTTCCATATTGAACCTATAATAAAGGAAATCCTTTGGGAAGATATTAATGTGATGTTAAGATATACTCTCTATATTTTTTCAAAAAATTATATAATGAAATGTTTATTTACTTTTTTATTATCCCTTGAAAAGTTCATTTATTTTATATTATTTTCATAATAAATGTGTCTTAATGTCCACTAGAAAAGCCTATAAAGGATTTTAGAAACTTATTACCAAGATTCATCTCAGGGATGTTGAGGGGAAATTAAATCCTCACCCACTAGTTATGTATGCATGCATTATAAAGTAGGAAACATGGAATGATTTCATCATTCATCATGATGAGAAATCGTTTAGGGTTCATTGTAGTCTATAATATATTATTTAAAATTATTTATTTAATATAATTTGATTCAAAATTATTTATTTATGAAATAGTAAAGCAATGCTAAAAATAAAAAATGTTCATTAAAACCAATGTACCCATATCACAAAGTAAGGATGGGGTACGCTTCGATAAGAAAATGGTATGTATTTTAAATCTACAATAAAATTTTTATATGGTATAAAATAACATATTTTCTTTTTTTATATTTATATTGATGAATCAAACTCCAAAGTCACTTTCATCCCACATTATGTGTTATAGAATGAGGCCCATGTAAATAAAGAGGGTAAACTAGTTGATGAAAACACAAAATTAGTATGGAAAACATGTGTAAGATTCAAATAATAGTAATTTGTTATGATTTATAATAGTAACACATAAAAATATCTATTTATGTTCATATGTTTTTATATGGTTTAGACACAAGAATCGACAGTGATTGTACCTGAAAAAAAACTACTTTCAATAGCTGTAAAGCAGCTAGAACAATATGGTCACGTTAGAGGTGTAGGTTTTGGAGTGTCACCTAGAACATATTTTAAGAAAATAAAACTTAAAGAATATACATATCATATGATGAAAGGATTTCGGGATCAAATAGATTCTTTGTAAGATATTATTGTCATGTCTGGTTTGAAAGATCAATATTTTCAAAAGGATCAAAGTGAACTGGTAGTGGAATAAAGATCAACACACGAACAACCAAATTACCCCCACTATATTTGATGATAGTTATTCCCCTCAACCACATACCTTACCCAAAGTAATAAATTTTTTCATTACTCTTTCTCTTAAATTTTAATCAACCAACTTCCAATAACTTTACATGATTAAAATTATGCAGGGTAAAGTTGTATGTGATTTTTATCTATTAACACCCATGCACTGCCTTGTTGTGAGGGGTATGGTGTATAATATCCCAAGATGCATGATACATAAAAAATAACTACCAAAAGATCACATGAGAGTGGGGATTGAAGTACCTCAAGAGTTGAGTGTTGAGTTTCATTTTCCACTTGATGATCTGGATATTACAATAGTCAATGAGGTTATTGGAACTTTTATAGAATAGTCATTTAATCTTATAATGATACAAGATGTATGTCCTTAATATTTTTTTTCAAATTAAAAACATTTTATAATTGATGAAAAAAGGTCTTAAGTGAGGTATGGTATTACAGACGGATAAAACGAAAGGGTAAATGGAAGTTCAGATCAAGACAATCCAGTAAATCAACCAAAAAAATAAAATAATCTTTCAAGAGTACCTTCTCCCCATTAGTTCCACTACATCATATATTAACATTAAAACTTCATGAATACACCACATTTAAATATAGAGATGTTTCCTACATTTAATATGAAGACAAAATATTTATAATTTTCATTATAGATGTTGTTTATCTTGAGAGTATAAATGAGATTCTAAAGTTTGAATGGTTGGGAGTCTCAGTTGTGAATACATACATGAGGTACATTTACATAATTTTTCTATCCAAAAAATGATCTACTATGTTCGTTAAAGAAAATAACTATTCATATTTTCTATTGGAATTTATATTACTACTATATAAAGGGAAAACCCTATAGAAAATGATTCGGATTAATTAATCCTTGTATATTTTCTACAGAAGAAATTTCTTTGGAGTTGGAATAAATTAATAAGAAAAATGATGATATAACCAAGGAATTTGAGAAGAAAATAATAGATTACATACTCTTTTTTATTCCTATAATACAGGGGTAAAACTCTACAATCTAATCATATAAAATATTTTTTTCTTTTTTTCATTACTTATTTGTTTTTGTTTTTTTAAGAAGCGCTGGATACATATTGTAATCAATCTAAATACCCTAAATGTTTATTTTTTAGATCCAATGCATGGATTTCCATCAAACCATCCACACATGATGTGTATTATGATTTTTTATTCACTACAATCAAAATTTTATAGATAAACTTCAAATTATATGTTTCAATTTTTGTTTTAAAATTTTTTTTGTTATGATAGGGAGATATATAAATATAGGCTAAATCATGGTACGAGGTCGGTGACTAAACATAATGACCCTATGGATTTCTTGGAATGGAAATAAATTAATTTATATATAAAAATATTTAGCTTTCAAAACATATTTCAAAACAACCTACACATTTTGGTCAATGTTTTTATAGATTCCAAATAAAGATAACAACAACGATTATGGATATTATGTTTTAAATTTTATGAAAGATATCATATACCATAAAAAGACTATCATCACTAAAAAACTAATTTTTTAAGGTAATTAAAATTTCTTTAAAAATATTTCTTAACCATTTGTTTGTTAATATCTTATCAGTACTACCAAGATTTCCATTAATCTACGTACTCAACAGAAGAAGTAAATGTGTTTAGAGATGAGTGGGAAAAGTACATAGTGTCATAATGTTTGTCAACATCAAATTTAGGTGATTACTTATTATGTTTGTGATTTAGTATAGGACATGACCTTAAATATACACTTGGGATGTGAAGAATTAGTATCATAATGCTTATATATTATTTTTGATCTGTTTCTCAAGGAAAAGTATAATAGAGAAAATAAATTTGTTTAGAAAATAATGGGCAGAATACATGGTGTCAGAATACATATAGACATCATGAATAGGTGACTTCCTACTACTTATTTAGTTAGTTTTCTCTTCATTTTATCAACTTTTTTAGTTAATTCCCTTATCATTTTTATCTAATACTTATTTTTTTTAATTTACATATTAGTTCAAACCCCATGCCCCATGCTCAAAACTAAGAAAAAAAATCATATTGTTTTAATACTTTAGGACAATGATCCATAAGTTTTTTTTATGTATAGGAATTGACCACACATCAATCAGACACACGATGTGGTTGGTATGACTCAAATTGAATGTTTTCAATAAAAATGTGTTATTTTTGTTTGAAACATGTATCACATAGCCAAAACCAAGAAAATAGGATGATATTATTTTCAAACATTAGGAAAATGATCCATAATTAATTTTTGATGTGTAGGAATCGACCATGCATCAATCTAAAACCCAATGGGGTTAGTATGACTCTAAGTATGTGTTTTCAATATAAAAGTGTCATTTTAGTTTAAAACGTGCATAACATATCAAAAATCAAGAAAAAAATATCATATTGTTTTCAAAATTTAAGAAAATGATCCATAATTCATTTTTCACATATAGGAGTTGATTATATTCTAATCTGACACATGATGTAGTTGGTATGACTTGAAGTATGTGTTTTTAATATAAAAGTGTCATTTTAGTTTAAAATGCATGTCACGTCACCAAAACCGAATAAACGAGCTCGAATTATTTTCAAGAATTATAAAAATGATCTGTAATTCATTTGAGGTGTGTATTAATTAACTACATGTCAATCCAACAACCGATGTGGTTGGTATGACTCGAAGTGCATGTTTTCAATATAAAAGTTTCATTTTAGTTTAAAATGAATGTCACTAGAAAAAACTGAGCAAAAAAGCTCATATTATTTTCAAACTTTATAACAAAGATCCATAATTCATTTGTGACATGTAGAAATTGACCGCACATCAATCTGACACATGATGTGGTCGATATGAACTGAAGTACGTGTTTTCAATATAAAAGTATCATTTTAGTTTAAAACGCATTACATAGCCAAAACTGAGAAAATTAACTCTGATTATTTTCAAACTTCTGGAAAATGATCCATAATTTATTTTTGGCATATAGGAATTGACTACATGTCAATCTGAAACCTGATGTTTTTGGTATGACTTGAAGTGTGTGTTTTCAATACAAAAATTTCATTTTAGTTTAAAATGCACATGAAATATCCAAAACTGAGAAAAATTGATCAAATTGTTTTCAAACTTTATAAAAATGATCGATAATTAATTTTTGATATATAGAAATTTATTTCATGTCAATACATCACCCTATGTGGTAGGTATGACTCAAAGTACATGTTTTTAATACAAGAGTGTCATTTTTATTTAAAATTCATGTCACATCATTAAAATTGAGAAAACGATCTTAAATTGATTTTAAATTTTAAGAAAATGATCCATAATTCATTTTTTATGTTAACAAATTGACCGAACATCAATATGACACATGATGTGGTCGATATGGATCAAAGTACATGTTTTCAATACAAAAGTTCCATTTTATTTTAAAACACGCATCAAATAGGAAAAACCGAGAAAATAATATTGGATTGTTTTCAAACTTTAGAAAAACGGTCCATAATTCATTTATGATGTGTAAGAATTGATCGTGCATCAATATTAAATACAATGTGACCGATACGACTCAAATTGTGTGTTTACAATAAATATGTGTCATTTTATTTTAAAACACACATCACTATCCAAAGCCAAGAAAATGAGCTTGGATTGTTTTCAAACATTAAGACAAAAATCCATAATTCATTTATGATGTGTAGAAATTGACCACACATCAACCCGACAGATGATGTGGTTGGTATGACTTGAAGTGCATGTTTTCAATATATAGGTGTTATTTTTAGTTTAAAGCATGCATACATAGAAAAAAGTGAGCATAATAAGCTCAGATTATTTTCTCATCATTTTAGTTTTTATTACTTAATTAATTTCCTTATCATTTTTATCTGATAATTATTTAGTTAATTTTCAGAGAGATAATTCTTAAAGAAGAATAAGAAATGTTTTGAAAGTTGAAGGCTTGTTCTCAAAAAGAAAGTGATCTTAAATTGGCTCATATTCATAGTTAGTTTTTTTATCACCACATATGTGAACCAATTCAAGAGCACTTTCTTTTGAGAACAACAATAAATGGTGTGATGTGTAATAATAAACCACAACTCAATCCGATACTTGGTGTGTATGGTATGACTCAATGTATATGTTTTTAGTTTAAAATTTACACTTTGTATTTAATTTTTTTCTTTACGGTATTACTAACATAATAATTTTTTCTTATATAGATGCATTCACTTTCTTGAGTTGAGGTGGTTTGTTCGACAACTAATAGCATGACTAGGGTTCTGGGGCCAAAGATAAAGGAACATTGATGTTTTTGAATGTTTGTGATAAATTGTACTTACTCATTTAATTGTAAAAACCAATGTTTGAAATTTCTATAATATAATGTTTTTTCTTGTATTTTTATTGTAAATTTTATTTCAATTCAATCCTATATTTTCTCTCTCAATTTGTTTCATGTTTTTGTTATTGCAGTGTATTGTAATTTTAACATTACACTATATAAATATGTCCTTTTATCAACGCTAGAAAAAACATTGATAAAGGGATCGTTTATCAGCACTACGAAAAGCACTGATAAAGGGTCACCTTAATCAGCACTGATGAAGGCCTAGGGATTTTAAGGACACTACAATTATCATCACTTTTTTTGTGCTGAAAAAACCCTATTATAACTATGTTAAAGGAATTATGTGTATTATTGTTTGTGGCATGTCCTATTAATCACATTTATAATAAAAATATCACATAAGTATCACTATTTAATAATTAGTTGTACATATAATCTCACATGATTTATAATTAAGTCGATGATCATAAGGGAAAATCATTTCCAAATTGTTAGGTAGTTGGTGAAAAAAATACTAAATATTCAAATGAAAAATGGAAGATCAAGCACTAATGCGCTTATGCTCTTTAAAAGCATGAAAAATGGATTTTAGCAGTGCTAAAAAGTCATTGTTAATCGCGGTGATGATAAAGGGGGTTCTTTATCTGTGCTAAAAAAACACTGATAAGGCCCCCTTTATCAGTGCTATTTTTAACACTGATAAAACCCCCCTTTATCAATGCTTTAAATAGCATTAATAAATTCCTAGATGGCTGCAATGTGTTGTTAATATAACAGTACACCCAGCAAAAACCTGCAAAAACCTGTAATTTCAAAAAATTATATATACATTTAATGTGGCATAAGGAATACAAAAATTTTCACCCATGGTATATAAAAAAACACTTCTATATACATTTCAAAAAATGTTTTATATATTTACATATACAATTATCCAACAAACATTTAAAAATAATAATGTTTCATCTTTTGACGCTCGTGATCCCCTCTCAAAAATGTCCGCCCATGGTATCAGTTTATGAAAACATCATCTCAACCCAAGAAAAATATTCCTCCTATATAAGAAAACAAATATTATGTTAGTAATAATATAAAGAAATAAATTAAACATTAATATGAAAGAATACATTAATAAAATGTCAATATTTAATAAAAAAGACACATTTGGAGTTATACTGGTCACACCATGTGTTCTATTAAGGTGGGGTTGATTCTTACATGTTGCAAATGAGTTATGGATCATTTTCCTAAAATATCAAAATAATATGAATGTGTTTACTCGGTTTTGAGTATGTCACTTATTCTTTTACTAAAATTAATGTCAATTTTAAATAATGACACATTTGGAGTTATACCAGTCACATAGTGCATCGGATTGAGATGCGGATGATTCATACCTATCAAAAATTACTGATGGATCATTGTCCTAAAATATCAAAACAATCTGAATGTGTTTTCTTGGTTTTCAGTATGTCAGTTGTTGTTTTACTAAAATGTCATTTCAAACTGGAAACACGCATTATGAGTCATACTGATCACATCATGTGTCAGCTTGATTTGAGATTACTTTATACATGTAACAAATTATTTATGAATCATTTTCCTAAATTATCAATACAATCATATCAAGTTTGCTTGGTTTTTAGTGAGTGACATGTTTTGAACTAAAATGTCAATTTTAAACTGATAATGGACATTTTTAGTCATACCGATCAGACTGTGCATTGGATTTAGGTGTGGATGGTTCCTACACATCACAAATGACTCATTAATTGTTTTTCTAAAGTATCAAAATAATCCGAATGAATTTTCTCAGCTTTCAGTATGTCACTTGTTGTTTTTACTTAAATTAATTTCAACTTTAAATAAAAAATAGACACTTTTAGTTATACCGGCTACACCGTGCATTTTATTGAGGTGAGGCTAATTCCTACACATCACAAATGAATAATAGATCATTTTACTAAAATATCAAAACAATATGAATGTGTTTTCTCTGTTTTCAGTATGTCACTTGTTGTTTTTACTTAAATTAATGTCAATTTTAAATAAAAATACACACTTAGAGTCATACTGATCACATCGTGCATCATATTGAGGTTTGGTTGACTCCTACACATCACAAAAGACTCATGGATAATTTTCTTAAAATATCAGAACAATCTGAATGTGTTTTCTCAGTTTTCAGTATGTCACTTGTTCTTTTTTACTTAAATTGATATCAATTTTAAATAAAAAGACACACATTGAGTGATACCGGTCACACCATGCATCTTATCAAGGTGAGGATGATTCGTACATGTCAAAAATTAATTATAGATGATTTTCCTAATATATCAAAATAATCTGAATGTGTTTTCTCAGTTTTCAGTATGTCAGTTGTGTTTTTTTACTAAAATGTAATTTCAAACTAGAAACATGCATTGTGAGTCATACTGGATACATTGTGTGTCATTTTTATGTGATGCTACTTCATACACATCACAAATTAATTATGAATCACTTTCCTAAATTATCAATACAATCGAAGTGTGTTTGTTTGATTTTCAGTGAGTGACACATTTTGAACTAAAATATCAATTTTAAACTGATAACAGACACTTTTATTCATACTATTCACACCATGCATTGGATTGAGGTTTGGTTGATTCCTATACATCAAAAATGACTCATGGATCATTTTTATAAAGTATCAAAACAATATGAATGCATTTTCTTGGTTTTTAGTATATGGATTTGGTGTCCTAGAACCAACTACTTTGTACTTTATTCATTAATAAATACCTTATCACATCTTGATTGTTCTTCTGCGTGACAATGCATTTGATAATTTCCTAAGGATAGTTGTTACATTAAAGGGTCATAGCGGATCCCTACTATGATGAGAACCTAGAAGTGCTATAACACTATTCTTGAATATATGTTCTATGGTCGGATGATGTTATTTAAGGGACACAAATAATACAGGCCATTAGGGGTGAGGACTCATAAAAATTTGAGGCACCTTCTCAGGGTGTGCGCCCTTGGTAATATCCAGGAGGATATTATGAGAATGAGACCCACCACCAGGAAATTCACATTTCATGGTGTCATTGGATGTTCTTATCTACGGATGTGTATATTGGTCCTTAGAATTTAAGATTATTATTAATGGATATTATAACTTGCGTACTTAGATGTATTGATGAAAACTGTGACGACACACTGTTCGTAGTGAGGTAGGATATGTTGGGTGTGTCATGAGTAATACTGTATTAATAGATAATGCGAGAAAGGATTTGTCCCTTCTGTTCCATAACGTAAGTAGATGCCTCATTCCCTTTAATGTAATTGATACAGCCTAAATAAATACATGTCCATGGTGAGAAATGGGAAAGTTCAATTCCAGAAAGTCAAATAAAGAATAATTGAGAACATGGGTTGATGGCACTAGCATGAAACCCTCTTGATTCGAGATATCGAGACAAAGGGATTACATTACATGGTAAGCGTTCGTGGGAGGTGACACATCATTGCGGCGTTAACTTCTTTCTCTATGGGTGCCTTGGTGTGTTTTTAGACGCTAACCTTGGACTTTAGGCAGGCTCCGCCTAATGCCACTGAGAAAGAGGCCTAGAGGTTCACATACTAAGTGTGTCCAAGTATCTCAGTTAAATATTAATTTAACAAGTTGAATAAAGATTATTCCTAATTTTGGTTTAATAATTATTCGATAATGTCATATCGCATTTATTTCGACACTAGTTATTAGAGAGAATATATTGTAGGGGAAATAATATAAATTTATTAACAAGTAATGCATTAATATTTATTTGATAAATAAATAGTCATTATTCAAGGTCTAATAAATGTGGTGGAGGAAATAAAGAAAATCGAAAAATAAAAGTACATGTTGTGTATATTAATATACATGTCGTGTAGTTTTTCTAGGGATTTATGAGAAATAATATTATTTAATTAATTAAATAATATTAGGTGTAATTCGTTGGGCGCATGTCAAGTAATAATAATAGTAAACAATTATTATTAGACATGGGGTCTTACTGAGAATTAAATGAAGTGAATAAATGCTTTCGGGTAATTAATTCATTTAATTATTCTAAGTAATTAAAATCCTGATTATATAATTCTCATTAGCCTAGCCATTTTTTTGGGGGGTTGTGCATGACGGATCTAAAGAAATCTCTCAATCTAAGAGAGAATTATTTTCTTCCAAGAACTCTCTCAATCTATGAGTGAGATCCTCCTCCACCGGATCAAGGAGAGTGCTTTACATGTGGCTCTCAAGGAGATCGAAGGCAGACATTGCAAGTGATGGCTCTTCTATGCTAGCACCCAGAGATACCTTCAGCGACTTCCAGAGATACATGGAGCACGTGTTGATCACCCCTAGAGTAATCCTACACTTAAATTCTACGACACAATGACGGATCACATCAGATCGTGATCGGAAACATCAACGGAGAGAGAATTCCATCAAGGTAATTCTCGTCTTTTAATTAAATTAATTATAACCAACATATGATGATCCTCTATATAGTTCCAGGACTCCCTTACATTATTTTTTTCTTCGTTCAATTCTGAATATTCGGCGTTTTATTATCGTGATGGATCTCGGATTGATCGTTGTTAATGGAAAAATTAAAGTTGGGTACACCCACCAAACGCGCTTCCAATGCACCTGGAACCTACATTTTTTACTTAAATTAATGTCAATTTTAAATAAAAAGACACACTTGGAGTCATACCGGTCACAACGTTCATCTTATTAAGGTGTGGTTGATTCCTACACATCAAAAATAACTCATGGATCATTTTCCTAAAATATCAAAAAAAAAATGAATGTGTTTTCTCGGTTTTCAATATGTCACTTGTTGTTTTTACTTAAATTAATGTCAATTTTAAATAGAAATACACACTTGGAGTCATAACGGTCACATTGTGCATCGTATTGAGTTTCGGTTGACTTCTATACATCAAAATGACTCCTAGATTGTTTTCCTAAAATATCAAAACAATCTGAATGTGTTTTCTTGATTTTCAGTATGTCACTTGTTCTTTTTACTTAAATTGATGTCAATTTTAAATAAAAAGACACACTTTGATATAACACGAATGTGTTTTCTCAGTTTTCAGTATGTTAGTTGTGTTTTTTACTAAAATGTCATTTCAAACTAGAAACACACATTATGAGTCATACTGGTCACATTGTGCATCGGTTTGATGTGAGAATACTTCATACACGTCAAAAATGACTTATGAACCATTATCCTAAATTATCAAGACAATCAGAACGTGTTTTCTTGGCTCTCAGTGAGTGACATGTTTTAAACTAAAATGTCAATTTTAAACTGATAACGGACACTTTTAGTCATACCGATCACACCGTGCATCGGATTGAGGTGTGGTTGATTCCTACACGTCACAAATGGCTCATGTATTGTTGTCCTAAAGTATCAAAACAATATGAATGTTTTTTCCTAGTTTTCAGTATATCACTTTTTATTTTTACTAAAAGTAATGTCAATTTTAAATAAAAAGACACACTTTGAGTGATACCGGTCACTTGTTATTTTTGCTCGATTTTGAGTAGGTTAGTTGCTATGATACCAACTATATTGACCCAGAAATTTCATACATAGATATCACATCTTCTAGGATCATGAAATTCAAGAGAGAAAGTAGTTCCATAAAAACGGCGTCACTCCATCTGTTGTCTGCTTTCAAATTATATAACTTCATTACGGCTGACAATGTTGTATATTTAATGCAACCAGCATACAATAGAGTCTTTGCACAAATCATTAACTTCTCAAAAAAAATGGTCAATCACGAAGTTCATCTTCAACTGTCCTTTTTATTTCTTCAGTACAATCTTCATCATCTTTCACATATGTAACCACATCCTCAATACAGTCTTCTTCATTTCCCACACTTATAATCATATTAGATGATCTATAAAACGCAGTGTTATCTCATTCACTAGCTACATTCACTTTTTCCCTGTGTTTATTCCATCATTTATAACTTTGATCTATTCCATGACAGATTAAGTGTTCTTATAACTCCTTTGGACTAATTTTTCTTGAATAACAACAGCATAAACATGGAAAAAGGATTTGAGAAGGGTCATATGCATGCCCTTTTTCAAAATTGATGAACTCTTTCACTCCGTCTTCATAATATTTTTTCAAACGATTGGAATTCATCCATTATTTATTCATATCCATCCTATTTTATTCTGTAATATTAATATTTAACAAAATGAATACACAATATATTGATATAATGTAATGGTTTTCTTAATTCTATAAAAATATAAACTTAAAAGATTATGGAAAAAACTACATTTTAGATATCTTTTGAAAACTATTCATAAAATCACACTTGAAATCCCATTAAAAACCCAACCATTTACACAAATTCTTCTTTAAAATAACACATCCTTTTTAAAATAAACCAATCAGTTCCAGACACTCTTTCACAAAACCAAAATTCATTTTTTTAAAGCATTCAAGATAACTTCATGACCCAACAATCTTAATCATTTAAAATGAGAAATAACCCTATATATTTTATAAATTTTTATTTAAAACTTCACACACCCCTTGTTAAAATTAATCCATCATTAAATACACTTTCAAAATATTCACATCCCTTTATAAAAGCCAATCAGGTGAGTTGACAAACACTTGGTATGTAACCTAAGTCCATGTCAAGTGTTTAAATCATTTTAAAGCTATTTAAAACCAAAAAAGGTATGTTGAACACATATAATTTTTTAAGAAACATTTCAAAACACTTGAATCGTTTTAGAAGAGACACTTAGTCATTTTCACAAAGATATAAATCCCAAGAGAGGAACTTTATAAAATATACATAGAAAACACCTTGATTTATCCCAAATCAATCAGTGTTGTATGATTCCATAACATTATTCCCAAGGTTGGTGTAATAATAATACTTTCCATAATCATTTGATATTGTGCTCCCCACTATTGGATATCCCTTATCCATGTTACATGCTTCCATTGTCTCGTTATATCAATTATACTTCACCACAACACCAGAGTCCCAACAGATATGTTTCATAGTCAGTGACCACACTCGCAACCATGAAACACTTGTGTTCCAGTTTACTACTAACACTACATTATCCCAATGATCTTTGGCTCACACCAAATCAATTGGTTGTACACCCCAAGAACAATGTATATGTCTCTCACATGAAGTACTATTGGTTCCTTCCTTCATAAATGCACCTTAGAAAATCTATAAGAATGAACCCATTACATAATCAAAAATTTCCCAAGTGTCATTCCTTTCACACAAAGAATTTCACTATGCCACTCATCACTATAAGAAACTATGTTGGTTTCCTGATCCTTTTAAGTACATCATGACTCAAGTCTAAATAAGAAAATAATTATGGTACTAAACTAGTACATGGTATGATTTTCCATAGTATATTTTCTAAAATCTTCAAAAAGACATTATAAATGACATTACAAAGATTAGTCATTAAAAAATCTTAACTGAACTCATATCAGTAACCTCTAGAATCAAAGAGATGAGAGTATCATTGTAAGTATCAAGAGAATTTGTACCTCTCCAAAACTCATTCATGAGCTTAACAACATCAAGTCCCAAAATAGTAAAGAACCTTTTAGAGAAAATTTCATGAAGAAAATCTAGGTTAGGTACCTTTAATGGATGCATAAACCTAAATGCCACAATCACTTCAAAACATTGAATATCAATAGTTAATAATTCATTTATATAATTTTTTAAACTTGTAATAAAATAATAATTTATATATTTAGATATTAAATTATGCTGAGAAGAAAATATGATTTGATAAAAATATGTTATTAAATTCTTAACGCCTTCATTTGTATCGACCCACATACCATTGTCAGCCTTTAACCTTAAAATATGGTTATTCCTCCATCTAACAATGTCTTTTTGATAAAAGAATGAAGTGTTTTTATATACTTCATTAATATAAGCAATCCTCGATCTCAAATTCCAATTTTGCTCGCTATTTAATAGTTTGATATCAAATCAATTTTCTTGGTATGCAATTATTTCTATAGAATCGTCATTTAAAAGAACTTCATGAATACTATAATGCTTTATCTCAAAATCATTAATCTTATTATTAATTTTTTAATATTGAGTAATACCCCACCTATATAGTTCTTTGGTAATCACCTGAATTATATCATGCATGTTCAACCAAGAAACAATTTGAAAACCTAACATATTTTTTAAAACTGATGTATCCTAGTTTATTATCATGGTATCATATTCAATGACCAAGTCATGGAAAAATTCCAATCTCCAGTTATTGAGAATCTAAATTGTTTGATGGTTGTGAATTCATCAAAAGTTACAACAAAGATTTTCATTATTCTATGACCTTAGCAAAACCAATCCAAAAGATGGTTAATAAACCATATGATTATTAAAGGATTTCATTATTCAAAGTTCATTTTAGATTATTATATAAGGTTCCATACACATATAATTATATAATTTTTTGAAAATAGAAAATTATTACACTAGAAGAAGATGACTATTTCACAAGAATATTATTTAAGCCTTTCATTATTCCAGGTTACCTGTTGACAAAAATTTAACATTACATATGTTGAGAAGTCAATCCATTTTATTCCAATGAAGCTAATCTATCAGTTGAAAACATATGCACAAGATTATTATAATTCACCATATGTAGAAAAAATAATTCTGTAATGAGAACCAATCTACCAAATTAAGACATTATAATATATATAGATGAGTCAATCCACCCGATGCAAATGAGTTGAACAACCAGATTCATCGAATCCACCAAAAGAAGCCCAGCCAAAAAATGTATAAGAAGTTGATCCACTGGATTTAAAGGAAGTTCATATAGATATTGTATGAATCCAAATGGATCCAAATATAGATGAAGTTGAATTTTATAGGTTTATAATGATCTAACAACACCTGTTAGACGCAATGAAAAGAATCTCAAAACAAAGATCACCATGCTAGATAATTGAAATGTGCATAAACTATAAATGAAGAAACTATAAACGTGTACCTTAAACTATTGTTGTCGTTACTCTGGTGGTGGCGGAGTCGGGGTAGGTGGCGGCGGCGGAGGGTGCGAAGGAGTTCGCGGCGGAGGTGGGGTTCGCGGCGGAGGTGGGTTCGCAGAGGAAGGAGTACTTCACAGCAGAAATGGGGTTCGACGACGAAGGTGGGGTACGCGAAGGAGGTGGGTTCATGGAAGAGGAGGGGTTTGGGGCAGAGGTGGGTTCGGTGCGCAGTGGAGATGGGGTTCGCGGCGGAGGTGAGATTGCAGCAGAGGTGGGGTTCGGCGGCGGAGGTGAGGTTCACGACGGAGGAGGGATTCGCGGCGGCGGAGGATTCGGCAGTAGAGGAGGAGGAGGAGGCTACAGGGGTCGACTTCCATGAGAGCTTGAGGTGTGCGAGAGAAGAAGGAGACTTTTAGAGTTTATTTATAAAAGTTGGTGAAACTTTTATCAGCACTAGCTAAAAAGTGTTGATAAATGTATGTTTTATCACCACTAAAATAGAAAGCACTGGTAAAACTATAATGATAATAAATTATTTATATTTTTATATATATTTATAAAATTATATGTATAATAAATATATATTTATTTATATTTATATATATAATAAATATATTTGTTATATTTATAATTATATATAATTAATATATTTATTATAATTTTATAATTATTTAAATATATCTATATTTATGTAGAATTATAATTATAAACATTTGTATATATTTATTATAATTTTATAATTATTTAATAACTATATATTTATATATATTTATTTAAATAATTATAAAATTATAATAATTGTATTTCTTATATTTATTTTTTTACATACAATTAATATATTAATTATATATATTTATAATATTATAAATATAATAAATATAAAATCAATATATATTTATATAGATATATAATTTAAAAAATTATAATAAATATATGTTTAATTACAGTTATAATTATATATATATATATATATATATTTAAATAATTATAAAATTATAAGAACTGTATTTATTATACTTATAATTTTATAAATATATATAATTAATATATTTATTATAATTTTATAATTATTTAAATATATCTATATTTATTTAGAATAATAATTATGAATAAACCATATACATAGTAATGTATAGATAATAAAAAATGAATCATCACATATGGACAACATGAATAATAAGAATGGTGTAATGTATAAATGAACATTTATGATGAATACATAACATATATACACGTCAATTCTACTCACGCATCAATATATTTATTGACCAAATTAATTGGAAATATATATATATTTATTTATTTATAATTATAATTACAAATATACATATTTAAAAAGTATTTATATATAATTATAAATCTAATAAATCTAATAAATCTAATAAATATAATAAAACTAATAAATATATTTATTATTAAATAAAATTTATTACAATCTTATAATTATTTGAATATATATTTATTTAATTATAATCTTAGAAATACTTTTTTTAAACAATATATATATATATATATTTGAATTATTAAAAAAAAAATTAATTATAAACATGCCAATTTTATTTAATGTATACAAATAAACATTATTTTTGAATATAAATATAATAATTTTATATAAACTAATAATATTTTGTATTAAAAACTTTTATCAACGATAAAAATAGCGTTGATAACGCCCCCTTTTATCAGCGTTTCTGCTTAGCGCTGATAAAACTCAGTGCATCCCTTGTCAAGATCTATGACAGTAAAGAGATGTACATAGTCGCATAAGAGTGAAGAGGTCATGCTAGGGATGTTGTTTGGCCATCACATAAAGCATGAACATGATATGTGTGGATGAAGTGTTTCAATTTGAAATGAGTATCATATCTAGTGTAATTTTTTTGCATGATACTTTTTTCTACCGCATGTGTTTATTTATTATTTTTCATAATTATGCTTTTGAGTTGTTTGATTTTTTAAAATTATTGGTAGGTTGGCCACACATTTATGGCCTCACACAACCTTACATATATTTTAAGCTTTTTAATTGTGGTGATCATTAGTAATTTTAGAATTTATTATTAAATGTTATTAAGAAAACCATAATTTATTTATTTATTTTTTAATCGAAGTCGTTGGCCGCGTAGGTGTATGATGGTTATTTACAAGTTAAAAAAAACAAAAACAAAAAACATGATGTACGGAGAATATTAACGCGATTAAATAAGTAAATAATGGTACAGTCAGTCAGTCGCGTCAATCAAGGCTTCCGTCAAAGAAACTAATTTTTCAAACTAATTACATCATGTTTTTACTTTTTTGGGCGGTTCAGCCGATAAATATGAAGTTAATTTTGGGGTTTTATAGAGCCACGCATTTCACAGGTTCTATCGAAATAATAAGCAGAATTTCAAATTAAATATAGGATCATATTTGAATACTATATGAGTTTGTTGCAATTAATTAACCTAAAAATTTATCAGTAAAATATAAGAATTTCTCCATAATCAAATGTTACATGCGGAACACAACACAACGGATGAAATGTAGTAGACATGCATGTCCGGAGACTTGACCTCACGACATGTCTCTCACCCCGAAAAACCCAAACCACTCCGCCATCAATGATGGACCTCAAATGTGGGTATCATTACCAGAAAAACAGGATTAAAAATCACTCTTTTGTCATTGTTGTTTCAAAACTTCTCATAAAGGCAGGCTTCACAACATACATTATTTATTAGCATTAAAAACAAATGTTATTAAAGAGTAGTCATTATCAATGTTTTTTTAACACAGATAAAATATATCTTAACATATCATCTTTATAATCACTAAAACAAAATATTAACTTTCTAAAAAGATGCACTATAAAAAAAACTCTATACATATTACTAAATATCATATTTTAATGTATAAATATATTTATATTGTTATACATTTAATATACTTGACTATGATTTATATATAGTAAGTAAATATTTATGTAGACCTCATGTCTTATTTAGAGTTACCATAAAAAAGCGATAATAAAAGGGGTGTTTTTATCAATGCTAAAAAAACGATAATAAATTATCACTATTATCATCATTTTTATTAGCGATATTAAAATGTGACATTTGTAAAAAAACATTCTTATTAAAAATTATATTTTAATATAAAAATATATTTTTATTGTTATATATGGGTGTGTGTATATATTTGATTAAATATGATTTATATAATACTAAATATATATTTACACTTAATATATAACATATTTAGTTAAACGTGTTTATAAAATAATTAATAATTAATATTAATTAATAATTTGTTAAATAATATTAAGCAATAGACATTTTACTACAATTTCATAATAGAAAAAAATAATAAATTAAATAATCTCTCAAAATAAGTTGGAAACGTGACTAAAACTTAAAACCATCATAACTTTTCACCCATGTTTATCTTTGAACTCCACAAGATGTCAAATTGAAGGTTGCAAAGATCTTTATGCCCTTCAAACCCAAGGGAGTCACGGTCCTTGTTTTTTCTTAGTAAAAGAAGGCTCAGAAGAGCTTCAAAACTGAGTTTTTAGTTGAGACATCCTTATTATTGAACATTTGATTAGATTTTTGCTTCGTTTAAGAGTCACTTCTTGTCAGTTTTCAATGGAGACTTAATTTATTCTCCCAACATACATTCATATAGATACCTTAGTATTGAAATTATAAAGTTTTTTTGTATTGTCATCTTATTTATAAATTAAAATATAAATATATATCATTACCACAGATTGACGTTTATGTAGCGTTAGCTTTTATCAGCGCTAAACAGAAAGTACTAATAAAAGTGCTACCTTTATCAGCGCTAACTAAAAGCGTTGATAAACGTATCTTTTATGAGCGTTAAAAAAACGCTGATTGGACTTTATCACTAGACTTCCAAGGACATCCAGAGGAAACAATGTTATATGAGTTATTGTGGATCATCTTACAAAGATATCTCACTTTATCACAATTCAAGAGGACTTTTCATTGGATCAACTTGCACGGATATATATCAAAGAGATGATAAGGCTGTGTGGGGTACCACTATCTATTGTATCTGATTGAGATCTGAGATTCACCTCAAAGTTCTGGAAAAGTCTCCAACACGCTCTAAGCACTGAACTGAACTTCAATACGGTATATCATCCTCAAACTGATGGCCAATATGAGCGAACCATTTAGACTTTGGAAGACATGTTGAGAGCATGTTCTTTGGAATTCAAAGGAGGATGGGACCAACATCTTCCGCTAGTTGAATTCTTTTACAATAACAGTTTCCACTCGAGCATCTGAATGGCACCATATGAAGCCCTTTATGGGAAAAGGTGCAGAACACCGGCGTGTTGGGATGAAGTCGGTGAACGTAAGCTGCTAGGACCTAAAATGGTCGAAGAAATGGTGGAGAAGGTGAAAACCATTCAGCAACATATCAAGGCAGCCAAAAGTCGACAGAAGGCTTATGTAGACAATCGTCGATGGGACCTTGAGTTCAAAGTTGGAGACATGGTATTTCTCCGCATATCTCTATGGAAGAAGGTCATGAGGTTTGCGAAGAAAGGGTAAGTCCCAGGTACATCAGCCCCTTTGAGATTTTTGATCAAATTAGGGTTGTGGACTATCGACTAAAACTTCCACCTATCATGCCCAAAGTACATAATGGCTTTCATATATCCCTTTTAAGGAAGTAAATACTAGATCCTTCACATGTACTCTCTTCAGAGGTGATACAGTTGGAGGGTGATCTTTCTTACGAGGAGTAGCCAGTGAAGATCTTGGATCGTAGAGATAAAGTTCTATGTAATAAGACTACTCACCTTGTCAAAGTATTGTGGTGGAACCATATGTATGAAGAGGAAACATGAGAACTAGAAGTGGTAATGAAGGAAAAGTATCCACACCTGTTTATGGCTTAGAATGTAAAACGAAATTTCAAGGGCGAAATTTCTTAAGGGGGGGAGAATGTAACGACCCAAAGTTTTCAATGAAAATTTCCTTCTTATAATTATGTCATGTAATCACATGAAATCACAACATAATGAACTACTAAGTTCTATGTGACCTTTAAACATAAGTTTTTCACTTCTGTGTTTTGAATTTCGAAAATCTGACATACACGGTTGCAATCAGTAAGTTATTTGGAGTTCAATATGACCAACTTAATTTTTGGTGAATAGTAACATACCCTTATGAATAGTAATGTTATTCTTATGAATAGTGACATACCCTAATGAATAGTAACCTTACCTATGATAGTATAAAAATAAGATTCAAGTGGGAGTACGATATACCTATATCTTGGAATATGAAAATAAATGTTGTAAAATTGTTATTTTTCGAATAAATTATGATTTTAATTAAATATTAGATTAATCATATGTAGAAAAATATTTTTGAAAAATGGATGTCATTTTTGGATTCTACACATCAAAAGGTGGTTAGGATGGATTTTTGGGATTTTTTTGAAATACTTGAATTTTTAGTGAATAGTAAAATACATTAATTTACCGTATAAATACATTATAATTTAAATCCACTATTTCTGACATCATAAGTGGTGTAAGCACCCGAATCTTGAACTCACAAGCATTTATTACTATTATTGTTCATGGAATCATCATTATTGGTTGTCTTATACAAAAATAATAAACTAATGATTATAATATTATGAAAACCCTCTTCTCTTCCATTATAAATATCACCCCTCCTTACCTCTTCTTTTCACTCCTCTCAAGCCTTGTGTCTTGCCTATATTCTACCCGAATCTCTCCTAAAGCTCCTCCCCCACGTCCAAAATCCATTAGCCCCTTCAAAAGACCGAATCCTCTTCCCTTAAGAGGTTCTCAAGGAAGGTTGATTCAAGAGGTAAAATTTCTCTTTTCTTTTCTTTCATTTTTAAGTTCCTTTATTCTCTTTTCTTTCCTAATCTCTACTCATCCAAATGGTATGGAAATTCCAGTAACATACATATACTGGAATGTTTTTTATTATAATGGGATAAATCATTATCATCTCTCATTTCATCACCTTTTATTTTAAAGAAATGAAAACACCGTTTGTGATGTGTTAATTTAGCACATTCAAGGACGACGAGTTAACAATTTCTATTACTATCTCCAATTCTGGTCATGAAACCATTTTTATTGTTGAACCAGACTATTATATGTTTATTTTATATTATTTAATGTTTTTTAATGCTTATGAACTCATGATGTTAAATAATAAAACAAAACAAGTTAATTATGAGTAAAATCGCCAAATTAATCCAAGTGTTTATCATTAATGCTTTATATAATGATTCAACTACACTCCAAGTAAACAAATTAAATTTTCAACCATGTAACCTTTTGGATGTTCAATAATAAAATATAACTTCAATTTTGTAAAAACACCTTCATCATACATGTTTATCCGAACATGAATATAAGTGAACTGATCATTAAAACCAAGTAAGCAAACGGGCCCAAACAATGAAATTGAACCCCATAACCAATCAAAATGGTTATAAATGAACTTAAAAAGATTATACTAAAGAATCTAAATATAGAAAGGGGTTATATACTTATTAATTAATAAACCTAATTTTTTTTATTCAGGTCATTAATAAAAAGTGGAGAACACCAACAGACTTAAGGTAAGGGATCCTCTCTATTTCACTTTTATTCAAAAATGTTCTCTATGTTATGTCCTTTTATGTGTAATCCCTAATGATGGAGTATGATTTTTTTACCTCCCCCATAATTCCCTCATGATGTATAAGTGATGATAAATCCCTTTCTCTCTCATTAATCTCTCTTAAGTACACCCGATACCATGTCTATAATCTGTAAGGGATTCTACCCGAACCTCATTTATTCCTTCAGGTTGCTTCATCATTTTTATTAACAAAATAAAGTTATCTTATCTTTTTATGTGTGTCCTCTAAATTTTGTGTACATGTATCAAATTCATTTATCAATACCCTTCATCATTCTCTTTCAGGGATATATATGTTTTAAGTGAATCCCTCCTCAATACTTCCCGATAAGCAAACTTGTTTTAAGGGAACTTCCCAAATTTCTTCCCAATTTCAAGTGCACTCTATCCTATGTTTTAAGACACCATTGTATTTATAAAATCAGTATTTTTATTATGAAAACCTTCTTGGTTCACTTCTGGTTTTATATAAAATATTGTTCCCTTTTCTATTTAAGAACCCTGTAGTATTTTCCTTAAAACCGCACAAAAATGTTTTAATGCTAAAACTTCTCAAATACATTCTTACATGTTTTCACTTCTGTTTGACATCACCTACAAAGATATATGCCTATTTTACCTTATAGATGTCCATGTATGTTTTAATTCCTTTCTTCATTGACACTTTCATGATACGCCATTTGGTTATGCTTTATATCATGATTGTGGTACCCAATTCTTTCCATGGGTAACCCTTATGTTTATGTAAGATTGATTATGTATGGTTCTTTATGTGGAAAACATATTCATGAAATGTAATATGAGTGCACCCATATAACGCTCCAATGCATTGGGTAAAGTTAAGTCTCATGAGATGTTATGTGCGACGGTCTTGGCGGTTAGTCTTGGCTTATGCTACTATGTGCAACAGTCTTGGCAGTTAGTCTTGACTTGTGCTACTATGGGAAATAGTCTTGGCAGTTAGCCTTGACTCATACTAAATTCATGTTTTATGTTGCTACCAAATTTCTATGACTTCATGTTTATACGATTCTATGTTTATATGTTAAGGTTTCGTATGTTAAATGCTTTTTTATATCATCATGTCATGTCTTTTATTCCTCGTGCTAATTCTATGTTCTTATGGTTATTCCATTACTGGACTTTTTAGCTCAATCCTTTGTTCATGTTATCTCCAGATTATCCTATGAAGATGTATGAGCACCATGGAAGTTAGGGGCTCTTTATGAAGACTAAATAAAGAAATGTTATTTTTAGTTCCATGTTTTTAGTTTTACGTACCTAGTTTTCCAAGACAATAGACTTTACGATCTTTGGCTTGTACTCTGGTGTATAATTATACTTAAAATCATGTAATGTTATATGTAAAAGGCTAGGGTCTCTATATGATGCTGAAGAGGTTTCTTCTTCCCAATCTATGTTTGCGGATCTGCTTGGTTCTTGCAGGGAAACAAGGATTTCGACCGGTGTGGGTAATTCCCCTATTGTGGTGGTGACTGAGAAGGATGACATGGGTAAACCTTTGATGACCCAGTGATGCGGAACTGATGGGGTCTCGGCTGCATGAAGGATTTTGGATGATGCCTCTGATCGTTGGAATGACTCTGCTTGGCGTCCGCTGGTAACATTTACCTTTGTTGGTAGGTCCCTCAAGAAAGGATCATCGACCCGTGTTGAAGCTGATCGTGATGCCTTTTCAGAATGTCTTGGTTTGGGTAAGAATTCACTTATTGGTGGGGTTGTTCTTCCCAAAGGTCAGAAGTCATGACGGCTTGAAGATCTTGTTCGTAGAATCTCTTTTATATGGGAGTTTTCGGATTGGAAGTGTATTTCATTGGGTAGAGGCTTCTTTCATTGTTTATTTTAATCTGATGAAGCCAGGATCCATGGGTGGTCCTCTGGTTCGTTATTTTTGAATTCGGGAACACTTCATCTTCATGAATGGATGATGGATTTTAACGTGTCAAGGGCCAAGAATGTTTTTTCACAGGTTTGGATCAAGCTTCACGGTCTTAACTAGATTTTATGGCATCCAAAATTTTTGCATGATATTACTACTACCATTGGTGTTCCGATTTTCCTGGATAAGGAGACAGAACACGTCAGGTATGACCACTTTGCAATAATGCTAGTTGAAATTGATTTGAGTTCCACTCTTATTGGCAATGTGACTCTTACTACTCTCACAGATGATATACAAATTAGTGTTGAGTATAAAAATTGTCATCATTTATATCAAAATTGAAAATCTGTTGGTCATCTGTCTGAGAAATGTAGGAGGAAAGTTTGTGGTGTTTGTGGATTAAAGGGACATCCTTCAAAAGACTATGACGGTAATGATAAGTGGAATTCATCCAGGCCACTTGGATAGTCAGTACCTAGGTAGACTAGGAAGGAGCTTGTTGAATTTCTGGATAAGCAGCATCGTGATCAAGGTGTTGCAGTGCGTAAAGATAAATCATTGGTGCATAATCGGGAGCAGGTAGGAACTTCCTTGATCGCTTGAATGCCTGAGAAGGATGGGAATGTTACTTGTGGGCCTGCTACTCCGGATTGTAGATGCAGTGATCTTCCATTAGAGTCCGGTCATCAGGTTGGCAGCTCAAATTTGATTGTCACGAATTTCGCTGTTCGGGATGGAATGCACGCTTGTGGGGTGGGTCATTATGTTGATGAGGTTGTTGGTGTTGTATCTAGGTGTTCTCCTTCACCAAATGATGTGCAAGGTTGTATTGTGCAGCCCCTCGATGCAGACTTTTCACTACAGGAAGACAAAAATGGGGATTCTGATGTTCAATGGCACGTGAATTATCTTCAAGAGATTTTGAATGTTTTTCAGTTCTTTGGGAATATCTGGTAAATGGGGTAATGTTTCGAATGATAAAAGTGACAAGGAAAAGTGAATGGTTCTGCTGGACACTTCTCATCTCTGATCTATGGGCAACGGTGATCTCGTTTCCTTTAAGGATGTTGTTTTAAATGGCAAGGGCAAGATGGTCTGTAATGATGGTGTTGCCTCAGTTCCTTCAAAAATAAGGGCATAGAAGGATTATTCTAGTCTACTCAGGAACGTGTCTACCAGGTCATCTTCCAAGGTATCAAAGATTCAACTCACTCCGGAGCAGGAAAGGTCCAAGGAGAGCATTCTTGGGATCCTTAATCAAAGAAATTCACAATCAAGAGTGGGAAACTGCTAATAAGGATGATGATTATGATTATGATTATGGAAATGATCCTGACTTTCATGATCCGTAGTTTGCTTTTCTGGATGAGGGTGTTTCTCTTTGTATGACTTTGTCCGCTTTCTTGCTTGCTTATTTCTTTTTCTTACACCTTTAATAAATAGTCAAGAGTTTTGGCTTCTGATTGGACCTTTTCATATATATATTTATGTATACATACATTTATATTATATTATGTATACAAATATATATATATATATAGTAGAAAAAAAATTAAAATTAAATATTTATATTATATAATTATATAATATATATTATATTATAAATATTTCATTATATATAAATTTATATATATTATTTAATTATATTATATATTTCTAATTATATGAATGTATTTAATTTTTTTTTGTGTGTGTATATGTATATATGTATACATGATATAATATAAATGTATTTAAAATAATATATGTATAATATAAATCATAAAATAAATGTATAGTATTTATAAAACTAACATATAATTTTTATAGTTTAAAAAATTGGTGTGATAATAATAATAATATTTAATAATGCTACTGTTACACACACACATATATAAGTATATAAAAATAATTATATAAATAAATAAATAAATAAAAATATATATTATTTATAAATATTATATAAATACATAAATACACATAGAAATATAAATGTATTTATAAATATATGTATAAATATATATTTATATATGTAAATATAATTATTTATATATATTATATATACACAGATATATATATTTATATATATACATAGATATATTATATTATTTATATTTCTATACACAAATATATATATATATATAATCATATATTTATGTATCTAAATAAACAAATTTTATTGTATGTAATAATTGAAAACAGAAGTAGGTGAGTGGAATAGATGCACGCTGCACTTCGCGTGAACCTGGGTTCAAATTCCTGCCTAGGCGATTTTTCCGCCGGACGTGAAGGGTGTGGGAGACAGGCACATGCGTGTGGGGGGCGGTGTCGGGGTGCCTCAAGGGCTGTTTGGGGGTGTTCAGGGTGGGGGGGGGGGGTCGCCTAGGTGCCTCGGGGGTTGTTCGCGGACAAAGGTGGGGGTGTCGCCGACAAGGGGATGTTGTGGGGGTGGGCATACGTTTGAGGTAAAAAAAATTAAAAAAGGTGAAAGTTTAGGAGTTGTAGGAGAACCACCTCTAAATTGAATGTTTGAAAGTCAAGTAGGGAGGCGGTTCTAACAGACTCCTAAATTAATCCATCAATTTTCTGGGATTTATGGCGGAATTAATGGGGGAATTAATGGGTGTTCGGGGGGTGTCGCCTAGGTGCCCCGGGAGTTGTTTGCGGACAAAGGTGGGGGTGTCCCCGACAAGGGGATGTTGTGGGGGTGGGCATAGGTTTGAGGTAAAAAAATAAAAAAAAGTGAAAGTTTAGGAGATGTTGTAGGAGAACCACCTCTAAATTGAATGTTTGAAAGTCAATTAGTGGGGCGGTTCTAACAACTCCTAAATTAATCCATCAATTTTCGGGGATTTACGGCGGAATTACTGGGGGTTTAAACCCCCTCTAATTTAACCGCCGCCAAATTCGGCTCCATTTTACCAATGTTTCATTGAAATCGCCCCTAACAGGATATGGTGGCCACATTAGCGACATTTACTCACAGCCGCTGCTAATGTGTTTAGAGGGGTTATAACCCTCTCTAACAGGGGCATTTTTTTGCAGTTATAATAGCATGGGGGTCAGGGGTCAAAGACAACGGGACATTAATGTTATTGAATGTTTGTGATAATTTGCACTTGTATAATTGTACAAACCAATATTTGAAATGTCAATAATAGTGTGTTTTCTTGTATTTGTGTTGTATATTTTATTTCAATTAAATTCTGTATTTGCTATTGTATTTGCTCCTGTATTTGGTGCTACCGTGTGCTATAATTTTAACATCACACTGTAGCAGTATGCCACATTATCAGTGCTATGAAAAGTGCTGATAAAAAACCTAGGTTTTTTAAGAGCGCTCAGATTGTCAATGTTTTTTTTTTGCGCTGAAAAAGACCTATTATATCACTATTAAAAGGTTTATGTGTAGTAGTGGTGATAAAGGGGTCTTTACCGGCACTTTCAGCTAGCGCTGATAAAAACACCTTATTTAACAACGTTTTTTTAGCGCTGATAAAGAATATCACTAAATACGTGCGATTTTGTAGTAGTGTCAGAAAATCTTTTTAGGAGTCAAAAGAAGTTATCATAACATGTTCCGCTACACTTTGGAAGTTCATGGGATCCCCACACTAACTCTATCGTTTTATATTTTAAAATAATGGTTTAATTGCCTAAACTCGTTTTAAAAGGGTGAAAGTAAATTTAAAATTTAAAATTTTATATATAAATATAATATGAATCAAACCTAGATTAAATAAATATATTTTATAATTTTATTATCATTTAAAAATATGTAGTTATTGAGTTGATTATAGTTAACCAAACCAAATTTGCTCTTTTTTTTTGCAAGGCAAAAAAAAAGTATTTTCTTCGGGGTAAGATAAATTCTAAAATTATATAATAATAAAATTATCCTTTTATAGTATAATCAATGTAAGTCCATTATATAACAATGAATGTTGGGTTTCATAAGGTAATAAAAATAATTATAAAAAGGGGAGTCAAAATCAAGGCAACACATCCTAGCCGCCAGCTTTTCTTCAGTGTAAGATAAAAAAAGAAATCATGGGGGCTTTAGGTACATTGCAAATCAGTCAATTGCCATACCATTCAGCTACCAAGTTTGAAATATTTATAATTTATTTCTTATATTTTAACCGATAAATCAAGATATTTCTAATCTACGTATTCATTGTGGAAAAATTTCCCACATCACAATCAAATATACATGTTTGGACATATATACATTTATATATATATATATATATATATATATATATATATATATAATATGTTAAAATAGTAAAGTAAAACAAAATTCAAACATAGTAAAAATGTTGGTATAAAAATATTATTTAAATAATCCCAAAATTATAAAATATAATATTTTATTTTGAGTTCAATTCATATTAGATTTTTAACTAAATTCCTAATAAAGTCTAATTAGATTAATTATTATTAATTTATTAATTATATACTTTTAAGTGATAACAAAATTATAAAATGTATTTTGTTAGGGTTTGGAATTATTATGAGTTTTGGTAATGTTGTCGACCGTGATTTATAGTATAAAAACAATCATTGGACAACAACACGCCGTGATTTTTTTATTTTTTTATTTTTTATTTTCTGACAACACACGTCCTAATAAAAAAAAACGAGGTGGGCAGCCGAACCACTGTTTTTAAAATAACATTGATTAATTTCTTGTAAAAAAATGCGCCCCAGTTTAGAGTCACCTTTATCGGCTCCGACCTTTTCTTGGGCGCATTCCACGTGCAGCTATATTTACGTTTTATTTTATTTTAGAATATTATATTTCGATGTTATTTTATTTTTATAATAAACGAATGAAATGTCCAGCCTGTGGATCCACAGTGCCTTCAAAAACTGCCTGCAGAATATTATAGGGGCGGAATATAATAAATATAATAATAATATATTATTGGAAATAATGAAATTATTATATTACAATATTATTGTCAATAAATAAATTTTATGCTCATTTATTATATGGGAAAAAATACTGAGCAATCTATTTGTAGATCCCCCGTACCGATCCAAGGTTTTTTACTAGTAAATAAATCGTATTTTTAAGCCATTACATTCGTTTTGTTATTTTATGATGAAAATACCCATTAGCAAATTAGATTGTAAAATGTATAGCTAATGAATTAATAATAATTAATTTAGATTGCAATTTATAATTCATTTATAAATCAAATATGAAATGAACTCAAATTAAATAAATAATTTTTTTATAATTTTGCTATTTAAAAAAGTAGTTAACAATTTAAAAATAATCAATTTAATTGAGTTTGAGTTTATGATACTCTAACCTACAGCTCTAACCCTGTCTAAATATTAATTGAGTTTTGAATTAAAATCCTATAAAAGAAATTCGAATAACTATTACCTTATCCCTGTTTAATTAAGTCGGATAGCATAGTGTATCCAATTAATAGGTATTTGTTGATATCCCTGTTCATAACATATGTATTTTTATTTTGTATTATTTTTAGTTTCATAGCACATGTGACGTTATATAAGGTAAATAATGGAATCGAACTTTTTTTTGCCTTTCAAAAAAATGTCTCCGCCTTTTCATAGCATGTGTTTTTAACGACGTGACATGTGTCACTTTCTAATATTTTATTGTCATATATATATATATATAGGGAGCCCAGTTAGTTTTTTTTATCTAACGAAACATATATTATGTATTTTCCGATTTTCATTTTATTTTTTAATAATAAAATAGTAAGATTTAACGATAAATCTATTTTATAAAATTATTTACGCAAAGCTGAAATTGATAGTTCAAAAAAATAACACTTCTCTTGGTATAAGAGTCAATAAAATGAATATATTAGAAATTGAATGTAAAAAAAAACATTATTTGAGATTGTTTTATTTTATAATATACAACGCAAAAATTGTGATATAATTTTTTTGTAACATAATACGTTTTTTAGTATTTAAATATCTGAATTTATTATATTTAAATGTGTAAATTTATGTGAAATTTAATGAAATTTTATTTTTAAAAAGAAATGCACTTAATTCTTTTAAAATGTTATTTTAAATTAATAATCTTTGTTAAAATAAGGACATTTAGAAAAAATAAAATCAATCTTATTTAGAATACACTATTAGAGAAAAGGCTTTTAACATGGGGATTTAGGATAGGGGGTCTTTTTTATTTTTTTAATTTACAGAGTCTGTTTTTTTTTTATTTTGAAAACTGGGTGTGTCGAGCGCCAATTCATTTGACGCTGGACACTTTAACCCTAGAGCGCCAATTCATTTGGCGCTCTTGGGTTTTTGTTTCCAAATCCCACACAACCTCTTCCCAACCCCTTTACATATATATATATATACACACACACATACATACATACATACATACATATATATATATATCTTATTTATATATATTTTATTTATTATAATTATAATTATAATAAATATATTTATAATAAATATAATAACTAAAATAAATACAATAAATTTATAAAAATGTTTATTATAATTATAACAATTATATAATTATAATAAATATATAATTACAACACATATAAAATTATAATAATTATATAATTACAATAATTAAATAACTGTAAATATAATAAATATATAAATATAATAATTGTATGTTTCTAATAAATATATAATTATAAATATAATAATTATATAATTACAATAATTATAATAATTATATAATTGTAAAAATAATAATTATATAATTAAAATAAATATACAATTATAATTAAAATAATTATATAATTATAAATATAATAAATATACACTTATAATTATTATATAATTATAATAAATATATAATTATAAATATAATTGTTATAATTATTAATAATTATATAATTGTTATAATTATTAATAATTATATAATTGTGATAATTATAATAAATATATAATTAGTGTACTTACATAATTATTATAAATATATAATTATTGCAGTTATATAATAATTATAATTATATAATTATTGTAAATATATAATTATTGTAAATATATACTTATTATATATATATATAATTAATAAGGGCTTTTTATATAAAGATATGATTATAATAATTATATCATTATAATAATTATATAATTATAGATATAATAAATATATAATTATAAATATAATAAATATATAGTTATAAATATAATAAATATCTGATTATAGTAATTACATATTTATAATAAATATGTAATTATAATAATTATATAATATTTAATAAAGTTCATTTATATAAAGATAAATAATTTTAATAATGTCTATTTAAATATAAATTTATAAATTTTAAATATATGGTTTATTTATATATAATTATTTATAAATTTATAAATTTATATATACGTGTGTAAATACATAAATAAACCATACTAAATTTATTCATAAATTTATATATATATATATATATAAATAAACATTATTAAAATTATTTATATTTATTATAATATATTATAATTATGCTTTTATTAAATTTATAATTATGTATTTATTATAATATTATATCATGTATTAAATTTATAATTATGTATTTATATTTAACAAGGTTTATTTATAATAAATATATAATTATAAATATATAATATTATAATTATTATAATAAAACTTATTAAATATAAATAATTTTATATATATTATTATAATTATTATAATAATTATATATATAATTATTTATATTTAAATACATAATTATAAATTTAATATTATAATAAATACATAATTATAAATTTAATAAATACATAATTGTAATATATTATAATAAATAAGTAATTATAAATACATAATTATAATATATTATAATATATTATAATAAATACATGATTATAATATATTATAATATAAATACATAATTATAATATATTATAATATATTATAATAAATACATAATTATAAATATAATAAATACACAATTATAATATATTATAATAAATATAAATAATTTTAATAATTTTAATAATGTTTATATATATATATATATATTTATAAATAAATTTAATATGGTTTATTTATGTATTTAAATAATTATATATAAATTTATAAATAATTTATAAATAAATTTAATACGGTTTATTTATGTATTATAATACATAATTATAAATTTAATACATAATTATAATATTATAATTAATACATAATTATAATATATTATAATAAATATAATAAATATAAATAATTTTAATAAGGTTTATATATATATATATATAATTTTAATAAGGTTTATATACATATAAATATATATATAAGTTTATAAATAAATTTAATATGGTTTATTTATGTATTTAAATAATTATATATAAATTTATAAATTTATAAATAATTATATATAAATAAACCTGATATTTAAAATTTATAAATTTATATTTAAATAAACATTATTAAAATTATTTATCTTTATATAAATAAACTTTATTAAATTTTATATAATTATTATAATTACATATTTATTATAATTATGTAATTACTATAATCATATATTTTTTATATTTATAACTATATATTTATTATATTTTAAATTATATATTTATTATATTTATAATTATATAATTATTATAATGATATGATTATTTTAATCACATCTTTATATAAATAAACCTTATTAATTATATATATATATATAATAAGTATATATTTACAATAATTATATATTTACAATAATTATATAACTATAATAATTATATAACTACAATAATTATATATTTATAATAATTATGTAATTACACTAATTATATATTTATTATAGTTATAACAATTATATAATTATTAATAATTATAACAATTATATAATTATTAATAATTATAACAATTATATAATTATTTATAATTATAACAATTATAATTATAATTATATATTTATTATATTTATAATTATATATTTATTATAATTATATAATAATTATAAGTGTATATTTATTATATTTATAATTATATTATTATTGTAATTATAATTGTATATTTATTATAATTATATAATTATTATATTTACAATTATATAATTATTATAATTATTGTAATTATATAATTATTATATTTATAATTATATATTTATTATAAACATACAATTATTATATTTATATATTTATTATATTTACAGTTATTTAATTATTGTAATTATATAATTATTATAATTATTATAATTATTATAATTTTATATTTATTATACATATATAATTATTATAATTATAATAAACATTTTTATAAATTTATTATATTTATTTTAGTTATTATATTTATTATAAATATATTTATTATAATTATAATTATAATAAATAAGTTATATATAAATAAGATATATATATATATATATATCTAAATGGGTTGGGGAGGGGTTGCGTGGGATTTGGAAACAAAAACCCAAGAGCGCCAAATGAATTGGCGCTCTAGGGTAAAAGTGTCTAGCGCCAATTCATTTGGTGCTAGACACACCCAGTTTTCAAAATAAAAAACAAACAGACCCTTTAAATTAAAAAATAAAATAAAAAGACCCCATATCCTAAATCCCCCGCTTTTAACACCACTAGAAAAAACCATTAACATCGCTAAAAAAGCGTTGCTAATCTAAGCGTTGTTAAAAGGAGACCCTTTTTATCAGTGCTAGAAAAACACTGATAATGAAAGACCTTTATCAGTAATACTTCTAACGTTGATAAAAGACAACCTTTATCAGCGCTGATAAAGATCCCCTTTTACCAGCGTTAGAACTAACGCCGATAAAAACCATGCTACTATAGTGTGGTGTTAAAATTACAACATACTGCAACACCAAATACACACATCACCAACAAATACAAGATATGACAAATTAATAATTTAATTGAAATAAAGATTACATCATAAATACAAAAAAAACAATATATTATAGACATTTCAAACATTGTTTAGTACAATTACATTAACATGTACAATTTATCACAAACATTCAAAAACATCAATGATATTTGGCACCCGACTCTCTTAAAAAGCTCGATCCTGCTATCAATTGCCGAACAAATCACCCCAACTCAAGAAAAAGAATCTACTTATATAAGAAAATAATTCTTATGATAATAATACTATAAAGAAATAAATTAAGCATAAGTATGAAACAATACATTAATAAAATGTCAATTTTAAACTGATAACAGACACTTTGTGTCATACCGGGTATACTGTGTATCGGATTGAGGTGTAGCTGATTTCTACACGCCATAAATGACTTATGAATTGTTGTAATAAAGTATCAAAACAATCTGAATGCACTTTCTCGGTTTTGAGTATGTCACTTGTTTTTTCACTAAAATATCAATTTTAAATAAAAAGACACACTTAGAATCATAACAGTCACATTGTGCACCAAATTAAGATGCGGTTGATTTCTATGTCACAAATGACTTATGGATCATTGTCTTAAAGTATCAA
Source organism: Viscum album (assembly GCA_963277665.1). NCBI lineage: Eukaryota > Viridiplantae > Streptophyta > Magnoliopsida > Santalales > Viscaceae > Viscum > Viscum album. The sequence goes on from OY728150.1 coordinate 1,628,561,061, forward strand.
AACAATTCAAATGCATTTGATCAATTTTGAGTATGTCACTTGTGTTTTTTACTAAAATGTCATTTTAAATTATCAAGGCAATCCGAACATGTTTGCTCAGTTTTCAGTGAGTGACACAGGTTTTGAACTAAAATCACAATTTTAAACTCACAACGAACACTTTGAGTCATATCGGGCACATTGTGTACTAGATTGAGGTGAGACTAATTCCTACACATCACAAATGACTTACGAATAATTTTCTTAAAGTATCAAAATAATCTCAATGCATTTGCTTGATTTTGAGTCTGTTGTTTGTCTTTTTTACTAAAATGCCATTTTAAAACGAAAACACACACTTTGAGTCATACCAGCCACATCTTGTATCGGTTTGATGTGAAACTGATTCTCACATGTTACAAATGGCTTATGGATCGTTTTCATAAAGTATCAAAATAATCCCAATGCGTTTGTTCAGTTTTTAGTATACCGGTTGTGTTTTTTTATTAAAATGTCATTTTATACTGAAAGCACGCACTTTGAGTCATATTGATCATATCATGTGTCAGTTTGATGTGAGAATAATTCCTACATGTCACAAATGACTTATGAATCATTGTTTTAAATTATCAAGACAATCCAAGTGCATTTGCTCAGTTTTCAGTGAGCGACACACGTTTTGAACTAAATTGTCAACTTTAGACTCATAATGGACACTTTGAGTCGTACTACTCACACCATGCATCAGATTGAGATGAGATTGATTCTTACACGTCAAAAATGGCTTATGGATCTGTGTATTAAAGTATCAAAACAATCTGAATGTGTTTGTTCGGTTTTTAGTATGTCACTTATCTTTTTTACTAAAATGTCAATTTTAAATAAAAAGACACTTGGAGTCATTCTGATCACACCGTGCATTGGATTGAGGGGCGGTAGATTCTTACATATCACAAATGGCTTGTGAATTGTTTTCCTAAAGTATCAAAATAATCTGAATGCGTTTGATCGGTTTTGAGTATGTCATTTATGTTTTTTTACTAAAATGTCATTTTAAACTGAAAACACACACTTTGAATCATATCGATCACATCATGTGTCAGTTTGATATGAGATTGATTCATACACGTCACAAATGACTTATGAATCATTGTCCTAAATTATCAAGACAATTTGAGCATGTTTTCTCGATTTTCAGTGAGCGACACATGTTTTGAACTAAAATGTCAATTTTAAACTGATTACAGACATTTTGAGTCATACTGGGCACACCATGTATTGGATTGATGTGTGTCTGATTCTTACACATCACAAATGACATATGGATATTTTTCATAAATTATCAAAACAATCTGAATTCATTTTCTAAGTTTTGAGTATTTCACTTGTCTTTTTTTACTAAAATGTCAATTTTAAATAAAAAGATACACTTGGAGTCATACTGGTCAGAACGTGCATCGGATTGAGGTGCGGATGATTACCACATGTTATAAATGACTTATGGATCTTTTTCATAATGTATTAAAACAATACAAATGTATTTTTTTGGTTTTGAGTATGTCACTTGTCTTTTTTACTAAAATGCCATTTTTAACTAAAAACATACACTTTGAGTCATATCTGTCACATCGTGTGTCAGTTTGATATGAGAATGATTACTACATGTCATAAATGACCTATAAATAGTTTTCCTAAATTATTAAGACACTTTGACCATGTTTTCTTAGTTTTCAGTTAGTGACATAAGTTTTGAACTAAAATATAAATTTTAGACAGATAACGACCACTTTGAGTCACACTGGGCACACTGTGTATCGAATAGAGGTGTGGTTGATTGCTAAAGATCAAAAAATGACTTATAGAGCATTGTGTTGAAGTATAAAAAAATCCAAATGAATTTTCTTTATTTTGAGTATGTCATTTATCTTTTTTTACTAAAATGCCAATTTTAAATAAAAAGACACACTTGCAGTCATACCGGTCACACTGTGTGTCAGATTGAGGTTCGACTGATTCCTACAAATCACAAATGACTTATGGATCATTGTCCTAAAATATCAAAATAATATGAATGTGTTTTCTTGATTTTGATTATGTGATGTAAGTTTTGAACTAAAATGTAAATTATAAATTAAAAACATACACTTCGAGTCATACTGAACACACTGTGTATTAGATTGAGGTGCAGCTGATTGAGTATTGATGATTCCTACACTGTTCAAGACAATGTTCATGATAGATATTTTGGGAAGTCATACTTATATTTCAACTATTTCAAAATCTCTTGGTATATGTGTAACATCCCAAGTTTTAAGAAAGAAACACTATGTTCAATAGCGTACATGATATGCTACATCGAGCTTAAACGAACAACTAAATATTTTTATTTAAATGTTACCGTTATAACCTAGACATTGAAATGATTATAATGAACTATATTAAATGAATTATAAAAATATGGTTTACACATGCTTATATAATGATTCACTGGTTACCAAATTTAATAGAAATGGAAATAAAAAACAATTGAATATAAATGATGTGTTTTTATGAAAACCTATTTAAATGATAATAATTGTATTTATAAAATAATCATATCACTCTTGTTGGATTATATTAATGAAATATAAAATCAATGTGATGTTTAAAATTCATATTATATGTTTTCTAGACAAGATATAAGAACAATATCAATTTTAAGTATAAAAGAAGCATTTTTCAAAAAAGACATTTTACCACCTTTTGATGGAAAATCCATTTTAAATCTAGTTATTGACACATTTATAAGTTATATTTGACAAAATAAACTTCTTATTTGTAATCGGGATATCAAAATTTACTTTGGTAGAAATTTTGGTATTTTTTCTGATAAAATTCATATTTTAATGAATAGCGAAAAATAATGCATTTTAATTCAAAACTGTTTTTTCGTCTAAATTATTTATATTGTTAGATTATTTATTTAATTATTTTTAAAGTATAATTATATCATGTTTTTATAATTTAATCCAATTTTGTTCATTGGAAGTAATTTTACATTAAAATTAGATATAAACGCATGTTAATTTTTTGATAGTTTTTACTTAAAAAAACCTGTTTTCTCATTTTGACAACAAAAATTAATTTTAAATTAATTAATGCAACTTATGTGTTTTGAATTTGTAAAAATGGATTCCATATTTAGAATAAAAAGGTTCAGATTATGTGAATAGGTCCCTTTTAGTTTTTGGACATTATGAATAGTAACTTTAGTAATTATTTTTATTTACCACAGTTAAAGGGTAAATCAGGTAAATAAGTGTAAAAATAATATTATAATAATATAAAACTACCCTAACACTTATCCTAATCCTATTTTACGAGATATTTCCAACCAAGACAACCCTTGGGATGAAAATTTGCCCTTTAGAAGCCACTTGAGTGTGATTATGACACTTATAACTTTTAATTTAAAGTAAAGTAAAATATGTTATAAACATATATCTGCATACTAAAACAATTTTAATATGGGTTTATATAAGTGATATCTTAAACTATAAATAGTAATTAGAAATATAAAACGATTTCCTACATCATGTTATTTTATTTATAATTTTTAGACATTAAATAATTAAATTTAATTATGACACAATGATGATGTGGTGATTGCTTTATTAATAAAGGAATCAAATAAATGATATTATAAATGTTAAAATAAATATTATTTGAAATAATTTATGTTATCCATGAATTTTATAGGTGAATATGACATGTTATAAGACTATTAAATGGTTTTTTTGAATTTATCTCTTTGTTTGGATTTCATTTAAATTCAATAAAATGAATAGTGTAAAAATTGACATAATTGACATTTTATAAAATTAGTAATTTATTAAATTATTTAAAAATCCTAAAAATATTTTAAAATAACAAAGTAACTTTTATAAGGTCTATAGGTTCATTAAGTGTCCAATTATGGTAAATTTTCCCCATATAAGTAAAATTAATAGCCTCTTAATAATTAAAACGTTGTTACTACAATTAAAATTAAAAGAGAATAATTAAGGGTAAACTGAAAGATAAGGTTTAAAATAAAATCAATACATGTCTAAAAATTATCATATGAGAGGATTTAGAATTATACTTATATTATCTTCGACATATCTCAAGTTGTATTCATTTGAATTAAAAAATTAATTTATATTAATTTAATAATTTAAGAGTTTCTAAGGGTGCCCCTTCTCTCTCCTATAAAAAGGTACCTTCTCTTCTCTAATACTTAGACTTTAAGAACCATTTGGTTCAGCCAAGACCTGACCAAAACTCTTCCCAAAATCCCTCCCATAATCATAGAATCCTTCTTTAGGGCATAAAGCCTCTCGAGGAAGCCTTATGGTATAAACCAAAAAAAGTTATTCGATTAAGAGGTAACGTCTTCTCTCATGATTTTTAGTTTTATTTCCATTATCCACTCCCTAAACTCTTTTTATTCTATGATTAAATAATAAAATAAGTATCCTAAATATACTAGTATGTTTTTATGATAAGTTTACGATATACATTTAGGGTAAAAAACATATTGTTTCTGTGTATGACGAACTACTGCCTCACGAAATGATGATTGTTCAATTTTTCCCCTACTACCTCTCATGCTGGCCATTATAATGGACACTATTTTCACATATGATATATATTATATTTATATGTTCTCTATACCTTTTAAATTTTTATTTAGAGCACACCTTTATGCTTTCCATGTTGTGTAAATATGATAATTTCGTTTGAAGAAGTGTGGACTACTGTCCCCTCAAAGCGATATGACTTGTTTCCTCTATACATGAAATGTATAAAGGATGGTTTTATTAAACCTATGAGACATATATGAAATTAATATAATACTGGTATTATAATATAAATTTATATCATTTAATTATTATTCTTTTAATATAACAAAGAAATGAAAGTAGCGTTCATGCGTACGTAGAACCTACCGTCTCCGTGAACGATACATTTCATTTATTATATCCAAATATTATAGATTATTATAAATACATATATACTAGATATATATTATATTTAAATTATTAATACTATTTTGAAGATTATGTAATTTTGAACACATGAAAAATTTACATCAAAACAAGTTCATTTTTGACTCAAGTACCGAATATCAACAAAACGTCCGATATGAACTTAAATAGTTATGTAATTTTTATAACATGGTAATAAGTGATATAAAAGAGATAATGAAATTGAAAAAGGTTCTCAATAAATTATAAATTAACCTAATTTTATTATTCAGGAAAATAAAGAACGTATGATACAAGTTGGACTCAAGGTAAGAGAAATCTTAACTCAATCTCCATTCATTGAGTTAAATATCCATGTCATTGGTTTTGTTTTTCCAAGAATATGTTTTAATGAAATCTGATTGTTTTACACTGAATATACACTTATATTGGGTGTATTTATATTTTTCACACACAATTATGTCATTGGTTTATCCTTAATCTAATGATACGATCTTGGTAAGGGACTTCATCTCAATCTCCTTTCATTGAGACATAATTTGATATTATACACCACTTTCTTTTATATAGTGTATAATAAACCCCTTTGACTTTTAATTTCACTCAACGATTTTCAAAATGAATCTTTTTCTACAAAGTGTTTTACTAAATGAAAAAAGGAATGTTTTTTTAATGTACACAATAACAACGAATTTTTCCACCACTGTAACCATTATTTGATATTTGGATTGCCTTACAAGCCATAATGTTTTTAAAAGAAAAATAAATACCATATACCCTTTTCATGTATTTTGGTATTGAAAATGGTTTTGATAAAGGATTGATTATGTCAATATCTTGAAATGATCTATTGTGATTGTAATGTGGATTTTTTTCCCTTTATGCTTGTTTTATGTGTTATGATTATGTTATGGTTCTTGTACATTGTTTATGTATATAGGTGGTTCCGTGATAAACTGAGGGCGGGGGAGCCTATGATAGCTCTCTAATTCATTGGGTAATGAGATGGAGGTAAACGTTAAGGTTTCTCCTAAGATATTTTGGGAATATACTTTGATGAGAATTCCAAACATAACCATGAAGGTTACTCCCTATGTAGCTACGAAAGCTACAATGTAAGTATGATATGGATGCCACAAGTTACCTTTATGATTTATGATTTCTAAGAAGTTTTTTATGAATCTTATAATTTTATGAGGTATGCTAAAAAGTTTATGTTTTATGGGTGAAAAGTATGATTTTGTGAAAATGTTTTCATGGGTTTAAAATATTCATGGACTAACGGTTTTATTCCTTATTTTATATTCCTTACAGAGATTTTAATGTTCATCCCAAGTTTTGAAATGTTTTTCACAGGACTTAAAGAAGAATAGAGTCAAGGATGAGATCAAGGAAAAGTTATGATGTTTAAAAATGAAACGAAACCATGTTTATTTTTTAAAAGTTTTTGTTTTATGAAAAATAGATAGTGAGTATAAGTGTCTACTTTGTAATATATAAGTTGTTATGAAGAGTTATGGACTAATTCTCTAAAACTCTAAAAATGAAAAGACCCTTAATGTGAAATTAAGTCAAATTATTTACTTAACTCAAGATTATGTAATGTTTAAGGTTGGGGCCTTATAAGATGCATCCTTAGGATTTACTTCACATTTCAGACAAAATTGGGCTTCCTATTACATCCGAAAGGAACATGTTCTCTCTTTTCCATCTTGTTGTAGATAGTTGAAAGCAAAGTATGATTTTCCAAAAGATATGTGAAAAAAATAAAAAAGTATTAGATAAAAATGATAAGGAAATTAACTTAAAAATAGTAGATAAAATGATGAAAAAAATAACTAAATAAGCAACGAGAATTCACCTTTTCATGATGTTTGTATACATTATTGACCCATTTCCTTTTTGTCATTATCTCAGTTGCAGCCTCAAAGTCCAATATCATAGGAGCATGAGCATATTTTAACAAACCACCCCAAGTTGAGAAAAAGAATCTACCAGTATAAGAAAAAAATTATTATGTTAGTAATGCTATAAAGAAATAAATTAAACATAAATATGAAACAATACATTAATAAAATGTCAATTTTAAACTGAAACCAAATAGTTTGAGTCATACTGAGCACACCGTGTATTAGATTAAGGTAAATCTAATTCATATATGTCAAAAATGACTTATGGATCATTTTCCTAAAGTATGAAAGCAATCTAAATTCATTTTCTCAGTTTTGAGTATGTCACTTTTCTTTTTTACTAAAATATCAATTTTAAATAAAAATACACACTTGGAGTCATATCGATCACACCGAGAATTAGATTAAGGTGCGTCTAATTCCTAAACATCACAAATAAATTATGGATCATTGTCCTAAAGTATCAAAATAATCCAAATTAATTTGATTGGTTTTGAGTATGTCACTTATCTTTTTTACTAAAATGTCATTTTAAATTGAAAACACATGCTTTGAGTCATATTTGTCACATTGTGTGTCAGCTTGAGGTGATACTAATTTCTACCCATAAAAAAGACTTATGAATAGTTTTCCTAAATTATCAAGACAATCCAAGCACATTTTCTTGGTTTTCAGTGAGTGACACATGTTTTGAACTAAAATTTCAATTTTAGATTGATAACTGACACTTTGAGTCATACCAATCACACCGTCCATTGAATTGAGGTGAGACTGATTGCTACATGTAAAAAATTACTTAAGGATCTTTTTTCTAATGTATCAAAACAATATGATTTTTTCTTAGTTTTAAGTATGTCACTTTTATTTTTTACTAAAATGTCAATTTTAAATAAAAAGACACACTTAGAGTTATATTGGTCACATCGTGCGTCGGATTAAGGTGCGGATAATTCTTACACATCAAAAATGACTTATGTATTTTTTCCCTAAAGTATCAAAAAAATATTAATGCATTTTCTTAGTTCTGAGTATGTTAGTTGTGTTTTTTACTAAAATGTCATTTTAAATTGAAAACATGCACTTTGAGTCATACTGATCACATCATGTGTTGGTTTGATGTGTGACTATTTCCTATACATCACAAATGACTTATGAGTTGTTTTCCTAAATTATCAAAACAATATGAGCACGTTTAATCAATTTTTAGTGAGTGGCACTCATTTTGAACTAAATTGTCAATTTTAAACTGATAACAGACACTTTGAGTTACACCAAGAACACCGTGTATTTGATTGATGTGAGAATAATTCATACATTTCACAAATGAAATATAGATCATTTTTATAAAGTATCAAAACAATCTTAATGTGTTTTCTCAGTTTTGAGTATGCAGCTTATGTTTTCAACTAAAATGTCAATTTCAAACTGAAAACACACACTTTAAGTCATACCGGACACACTGTGTATCAAATTGAGGTGTGATTTATTCCTACATGTCACAAATGACTTATGGATCATTTTCCTAGAGTATCAAATTAAAATTATAAGGAAATTAAATAAAAAATTAGATAAATGATGATAAAGTCAACTAAAGAAGTAGTATATAGTCACCTTTTCATGACGTCTGTATACATTCCAACATCAAGTATGTTGTCCACTTGTTTCTAAAAAAATTATTTCCTCTTGTGAATATGAGAACCTTAAACAGTCATGGTAGTACTAGAAAAATATAAATAAAAATAATTAATAAATATTTTAAATGAAATTTTAATTATCTTCAAAAATATCTTTTTGGGGATGCTAGTTTGTTGATGACCTAAAATATCTTTCATAAATTTGAAAATATAATAACCATAATCTTTTCTATCAGTTTATTTCAGAAACTAAAGAAACATTGAGAAAAATAAGTAATTTGTTTTGATGTATGTTTTGATAGTGAAGTCTTATTATATATACCCTAATACTTATCCACTTGTAAAAGTCTATAGGCTCATTTTATTCATGGACTATCCTCATTCCATGATTTTGATGATATTTAAAAGCCTTCCTATCATAATATAATTTTCATTAAAACATAATATAAAAAATATAACTTGAATTTTAGTTGTAAAATGTTGTATGCTGTGTATTACAAATTGACAAACATCATCCCATGTGTTTGGTTTTTTGGGTATCCATGCATTGAATCTAGAAAATAAATCTTTAGAGTATCCAAATTGACTACAATGAGTAACCAATGATTTTTAAAAAAACAAAAAGGAATAAGTAATTAAATGAATGAAAATATATTCGATATGACTAAATTTTAGAGTTTTACCCCTGCATCATGGGTATTAAGAATATTCCATCATCTATAAGTTTTCTTTTAAACATTGTGTTCAGTATGTCCTCTATTACTTCAATTTTCTTTGGTTCCAATTTGAATTCTTGTGTAGAAGTGGCATGAAGAATAATGATTCAAAATCTATGTTCATAGGGTTTTCCCTTCAAATAGTATTCATATACATTCCTATAAAAATATGAATAATATTTAGTCATAATTAATATAGTAGATCGGTTATTGGATAGAGAAATCATGAAAACACACCTCATGTATAAATTTACAACTGAGACTCCTAGAAATTCATGCGTGAGGATTTCATTTACATTCTCAAGACCAATATAGTCTATAATAGCCCCTCCATACATCTGTTCTTCACAATCAATTACGCTCATATCATTATTATGTAATACCGACTTAAAGGATTTTTTATTATGTCATACTTACACATGATTCCCACAATTTTTGTGTATTTTCATTTATTAGTATCCCTTATTTATTTACACATGACTCCTTACATAGAACATGATGTGGGATGAAAGTGGATTTGGATTTGTATTCATCAATCTGGATATAAACAGAGGAACATAATTATATTGTTGTTTCATGTCACATAAAAGTATTATAGTAGATTTAAAATAGGTACCATTTTTTTCAAGTGAAGTGTACCCCATCCTTGCTTTACAGTAGGGGTACATTGGTTTTGCTTCACATTGCTTATTTTCAGTACTTAGTTGTTTTTTCATAAATTAATAATTCTTAATCAAAGTGATTAATACACGTATTATCAAACAATGTATTACCAGTCATAATGTATCTGAAAATTTTTCCCCTCACTATGACCAATAAACGCATCCCATGATTTTTAGTTTTTCAGGTGTGTATACATCTGTGGTGGGTATGGGTTTATTTTCCCTCCATCATCTTTGTGATGAAAATTCATAAGAATTGCGTGAAATACTATGCTATCCTTTCTAGTGATCATTAATACAAATTTTATTCGGATTTTGTTTACTATAAATGCACTCTGCAAGGGATAATGAAGAGTAAATAAACATTTCATTATTTTTTTAGTAGAATAAAGAAAGTATATCATAATTTTACCCTACTCTCTTCCCAAATCAGTGTCTTAAGCATGGGCACAACATTGTTCCATGAATCTTTATCAATTGTCACACACATGCGAGTGGTAAACCTAATGTAACTACTGGACATAGCCTTGTTGGGGTTGTCAGGTTGTCTGTATTCATTCTATCCAACCTCAAATTTGATTCCTTTGTTTCTCATCTTAATAATTTTTGCTAACACCTCCATGGTACGACACTTCTATTTTCTATGGGAAACCATTTGTTCACCGTCCACCGTTTCCTCGACTTCAATATCACCAATATGTTGTTCCTCTAGATTGGTAGCATCGACATGTGAAAAAGGTTGTTGTTCCTCTATATTAGGAGCACCAAAATGTTGAGAAAACTATTATTCCTTAGGATTGAGAGCATCATCATGTGAAGAAGTCATTATCTACAAAACTGGATGAATATTTAATTTAGATGGTGTAAATGCAGTAGTGAACAAATAATAATATGAGGTAACACAATGTATATTACAAAAAAATATAGCATAATTATTGAAATCTTTTTTAAAGGTTGAAGGTATTTGACCCCTCTATCAAGTATTTAAATATCTTCATTGTGGTCTCTTATGACATACAAGACCCCATCTACATTGGGACCACTTTGAAATGATTACGAAATACCAATGTAAGGGTTATCCTCAGTTGAATTGGCACCTAACCCTTCAGTGGATTTAGTCGATAATATAACAATTGACCACTTTCTGTTTTTGGGATATGGAACTTAAAATACTTGTATTAACTGTGATTCCATTATAAACGATTTATATTTGTACCCTTCATTACAAAAATCCACATCCACGAATCCAAATTCATTTATTTTAACAGAAATCCTATTATCAACCTATTATCAACCCAGTTGCATTTAAAAATCGGCACTTGTAATGTTGTATAATCTAACTCTCTTATTTGTTTGATGATTCCAAAGTATGACATTTTAGCATAAATTTGATTTTTTTCCGTAGTACCAGATACATGCATCACTTCAACCATAGGTGCAACTCTACTATTTTTCATGGTTGATGTTTCCAATAAGTGTATACTAATTCATGAATTTTATTGATTATAAAATCATGTTTTCACTGGATACACATTGTTTTATGGATAGAATGCTTCATTTTGGTGTTTATAGTGATTTTTCAAGAGTTTCTAGTCAAATGAACAAATTAGGGATGACTAGAAAAAAAATCAAAATATACATGGAATGTACTTTATAAACACACATTGTGTACCTTTCCCAGGCATGGCTCGACCATCTTGAGTACACACCCATGTTGTTGACTAGAAACCACACGTCGTGTATTAATGTTATACACCGTGTACATCATTCCAGAAGCAATTGGTGGATGATATAGAGGATACACGCCATGTACGATGGTGCTACACACCGTGTACTTTCACTAACTGACCATTGATTCTTCAAATTCAATGTATGATACGGTTGATCACCTACCGGTAGAGAAAACAAGGGAGAAGGCGGTTGTCCTGAGTACACATCGCGTGCTTTTGAGTACATGATATGTAATTATCTTTTCTATAAATAGAGAGCTAGCCCTCTAAATTTTGGGTTAGACATACGAGGGGGAGGTGTTGCCACTCTACCGATGTGATCTTCCATTAATTCCAGTTGCATTTCTTATTCATTTCCTTTTTATTTTAGTGTAATTCATCCACTTTTCCCTTCTCCTCTCGTATCCATGGTAGGGATTGAGTTTTTACTCAATCTGTACAATGTGAACATGTACATAAGAGGCTGATTTTCTTATGTGGAGGTTGTAATAAGATTATGGGTGTAGTGTAATATAAATTCTGGTGTGTTTTCTATTATTATGGTTTTTCTTTATAATTATTTTAATGATAAAATTCTCAATTGCACTAGTTGTGTCATATCAGATTAAGAATGACACAATTGGTAAAAACTAAAGGAGTTACAATAAGCAAACCCATGACCATTGGGTGAGCCTATTGACACTATTTTAGGGGTACTGTTTTAATATATATTTGAGAATTCAGTCACTAGACTAAGGAATTGGTGTTTAAATACACAATTACCAATTATCAGACCAATAAATGGTAATATAATTGAATCTTCATAGTAAAAATATTTCGTAAATAATTTTAATATAAAAGAAACTTTTAAAATTAACCCTAATCAAGTTGCAACCCCAATACATCTATTTCCTTATTATTCTTTCTCTTCTTCCATTGTTGAATATATTTTGAAAATCATTTCATGCTTTCCATCCCTTCTATTTCATTGATTTTGATTGGATAATTAATTGAACCTCACTGACTTGCATCTACCTTTTCTTTTCCACTCTTTCCTTGTGGATCAACTCTAATTTCCACTAGCTACCTAGTTAGTCAGTTTGGAAGGGAAATCTAATTTGTTGCACTTCTATATGGGCGTGATCAAATTCTAGCACCGTTTTCTAGGAGGTTTGGAAATCAATAACGTGAGTTTGAGTCTTGGTTGGTTTAGCTAGTATTTTCTTTTTCACTTTTTAATTCTTTTATTGTAAACCTTGACCTCTCATCCCCATGGATATTTATTCAACTGGAGGTTGGTATACTTTTCCCAGATAGGTTGGTATAATTCTCCTGGAGAGGATTTCTTCATGTGGGTGTTGTAAAACACGGATCAAATTGAAGCTTCGACAGTTTCCACCTGAAGGTAGGATCAGTTTCAATGTTTCCCCCATAAATCTCCGTAGATTAGTTTTTTAAGTTTCAATCTTTTTTTGGACTATTGGGGACCCATTATGGGTTGATCTGGTAGTTTTAAGGGGAATCGGGGAATTTTGAGGTGTTTTGGGGTGTCAGGAGGGATTTATATTCGGGAAATCCCAATCACACGATGTGTGGCTTGATGAACACACACCGTGTGTTCTTCATGTCTGGGGAAGATGAGTTTTTGGGAACTACATGTCATGTACTGGGGACATGCATCGTGTTGTGGGCTTATGAGGTGTGGTTGAGTACTCGACCAGACACCCCATGCGGGGGTACTTGTCTTTGTAGGGTACATGACTAGTGCCCGTGTGGGGTGCACGCCATGTAGGCATCCACGCCCAGGAGGGGTACGTGGCTAGGTACATGGGAAGGTACCCATGTTGGATTACATGCTGTGCACCAATCTTGCACATCTCTTTCTCGGGTGTGTTACATGCTGAGTGGGGCTGGGGTACATGGGTACCCATGTTTGGTTACACGTCGTATACCAGAAGGCACACCATGTACTTTGGGAAGGTAAATACAAAGTGGGATGAGATATATGGCCAAGGTGGGACCTTGGGGGTACACACTATGTACCTGGGGTGGACACCATGTACTTCCCCTTCCTTGGTCCGTTTGGCCTGTCTTTGGCCCCATAGTCAGAATTAGACTTATAAGCAGTCTATTCTGAGTGTTTTTCCATGTAGATCAAAATGGTGGAGTTATTTCGGCATTTAGAGGCTATAAAGATGGTGTTTTATTTCTAGATAGGCGTGGGAGTATTCCTTTGAGGTTGTGGTTCTAAAATTCTTTCGGAGGTTGGGTTGTGAGTTGTGAGGCCTGTGTGAGGTTCTACGCTCATTGATCACTGTTGATTGAGGATTCCAGGTGAGTATGCTTGAGGTTCATTAGATGGATTTCAGAAGGAAGAATTGAGTGTCTTCTTATAAAGGACCATTAGTTCGATTTCTTGAGGTTTAGGTCTGGTTTGCTGGGGGTTGAGATCGTGTTGGGAAAAAATTCCTCGAGGTAACATTGTAGTATTTTTGGGTTGATTGTGTTTTTTGAAAAATCAGATTTCTATGGTATGTTATGGAGTCTAGAGAGATTATTCACACAGTATTTTTTACAAATATCCAAGATGAAGGAATGGATTCCCTAGAAGTGGTGCAAAAAATTATGTACACAAGGTGACACCGTTTCCTAGTGTTTACCAAATTTTTGGGGTCCAAAATTTGGAGCTTCGCTAGCATCAAGAAATATGGATTTCCTTGAAGATCTCATAAAAATATGGAAAAGTCATGAGTTTCGCAAATATGGGCTTCCAGAAGAGTGTTTTGCGATGGATCAAAGAATGTTGACCGTGATCTATGCGAACATCAACGATCATCGTGAAGGGTGAAGGTGAGGAGCATTGTGAGTGGAGTATCATGGCGGCACGAAGTTTTGACGGTGATCTCTGCTATTATAAAGAGCATAGCGAATGTGAAATTTCCATAGAGCATTGCGAAATAGGGATCTTCATGGTGGAAAAGAGGGAGCTCTGTGAAATGGTGCTGATGTGGCTGGAAGGTTCTGGAATCGGTGAAAAAAGCCTATAAATAGGCCTCTACCCCCTTCAGAAAAGCAGAAATACTTAAAAAAGATATTAAGGCTCTAGAATCACTAAGGTGGTTCATGAAGGGTGGTTTGCGAAGGGTGATTTGAAAAGGTGATATGAAAAGAAGTTCGCAAAGGCTGTAAATACCAACTGAATGTTCTGAGCCTCACAAAATTAAGGAAATTTGCAAAGGCTAAGTAAGATTTACAAATGGAAGGAGCTTCATGAAGGCTAGTTTATCTCTGTGAAATAAGTGAGCTTCACGAAGGTAGTTTGAGCTTCGGGAAAGGAGGAGCTTTATGAAGGTAGTGTGCATCATGAAAGTGGTTTATAAGGCATTTCCCAATGCATCTATGGTAAAGTGGTATTCATATATTGGATGAAAGTGGAAGTTCAACAAAGCATCCATATACAACTGAGTATGTATTCATTAAAAATAATGAAAGGACCCACAAGTCCGTAAACTATGGGTGAATCCCTTCCATGATCAGTGAGCAAAGGAAGAGGAAGAAAGTGATCTTTTACACCATCAGTGAGCCAGAGAAAGAGACATAGGGAGTGAACCTAGGGAATGTAGTGAGCAGATCCTAAACTTTGTAAAGGTAGTGAGCTTGATAATAGAAGTGATATATCCCAAACATCATTATTGGCAGTGAACCTTAGTGAATTTGGTGCAATCGACACATCGCAGTTGTATGCTCCTTGGATGTAGCCCAGTGAGGGTGAACCAAGTAAAAATAGTTGTGTCCTGTGAATGATTTAATTTTTATTCATACATTACTATGGGAGAAATATAGAAGTTTGTTTTGTTTTATGATGAAATAAGATTCTAAGGGGTAGTAGTTTTAATCTATCATACCCTGATTCATCCTCCTCTCAGGGTATTTGACCTAGTGGACCTAACAATTGGTACTAGAGGGAGGTTTAAAAGTTAGTGATTCTCTCTCAGTAGAAGAAATGGAGGTGGTCAATCACAAAGGAATTATGATCTTTGATGAAAACAATTTTCAACTATGGAAGAATCAGATGCATCACTACTTCTGATAATTAGGAATGGATGTCTTCACAGTAGCTATGCATGGAATATCAACCAATATCAATAGTGGTGATTTATCAGAAACTAAAAGAAGAGAATTAGATGCTGATGCTAAGGGAATCAATGATTTAGGGAGATCCCTATCTAATGAAATTTATACAAATGAGATGTCATGTAAAACATCACATGATATGTGGGAAAATCTATTGAATATATATGAAGTAGATTCAAAGGCTAGAGTGGCAAAGATGTAGGTTTTTTGGTTCTTTGATAGGGTGAATGGTGTAGTGGAAGACATGTGTGGTTTTGGATAATTAATTAAAGATATAAAGATTGTGAAGCGTATCTTGAGGAAACTTCCACCTCAGTTTAATATGAAAGTTTCAGTATTGGAAGATAAATATTTAAAGGATCTGACATTGGATAACTTTTATAGTACCCTTGTAGCATATGAAATGAGAAATAATGACAACGATTATATGGAAAAGTGGAAATCTAAAGAGGTATAATTTAAGTCCATAAAGAAGATCTTCATTGAATATGGATAGAAATATGAAGAAACAAATGATGTGATTTCATTTCTTTCCTTAAATCTTTAAATAGGAAAATAAAAGTTCAAAGGGAAACTTCCACTTTCATGCTTTCGATGTAGAAAAGTTGTACATCTTGTATCAAGGTGACCTAAGAAGTTTCAAGAAGATAATGGGGATGAAGTTGAAATTCCCATGAAGAATTCATTAGCCTATATGAAAGGGAAGAAAAAGTTTAAGAGAAATCTATTCAAAAATAAGAGTCTGCTTTCAAAAGAAGATGACAATTCAAAAAAGTCTGAAGTAGAAGAGTTAAACGATTGCAAGGATCATAATGCATAGTCTATGGTAGAAGTTATGGGAAATTACTAAATAAAGGAAGAGAGAGACAATGAGGAAGGAGAATTAGAAGGTAGAGTTGACCTTCAAGTCGAATTAGAAGCTGCTCTTGAAGAAATAGATATTTGGAGAGCCAAAACAAAGAAATCCAACAAAGTGGTTCGTGATTCAAAACTCTACATGCAGTAGCAGAAATAAGAGAAGTCTGAGATGAATGAAGAAATTGAAAAATTGAAGTTTTCAATGCCATAGATCTTAGATAAGGTTGTTGAGTACAAGCTCAAAATTGAAGAACAGAAAAGGTAAATCAATAGTTTGACTCAAACTGGAAAAGATCAAATCAAACATATCGAAGAACTTGAAGCGAAGGTCATCGGTCTGTGATGAAATGTTAAGAATCAATAAAAGATGTTAACTATTAGTACAATATCAGTAAAGCAAATTAGATGGGAAACTGAGAAGATGCAGGTGAAGCATAAGGTTCCACCAGGACAAAAGAATTAGTCAAATCCAAAAGATAAGGTTGGTATGAGGGCTGATAAAAAACAAAGAGGTGTGATGATTAATGTCAAACCACAAGAACCTTCTTTGAAAGTGAGGATTGATTTGATTATAAAGAAGATTTAGAATATTTATAGAACTAAAGGGAAAACCAATGGTGTAGAAGTGACACATAGGAATACACATCACATCAGGTGTTATTACTGTGGAAAGATAAGAAACTCACAAAATGTGTGTTCCATAGCCAAGATATACCGAAGGGTACAAGAATAACAATGGTAGTCAAACATAGTGTAATACTCTAGAACATATTTTTAGGGTAATTGTTTTTGGTGTGGAGTATTTGGACACATGGCCAGATACTGTATATCCACCATGTAGAGGAATGTGCCGAAGAAAAACCAAATTGGTTGTAATTAGAAATTCAGTGAACCATCAAGCAAGCTGAAAATGAAAAATCAGTTTGCAGCGTTGAAAGATGAAGTTGGTCCATCATACATCGAGGAAGGTCAAGATTATCAATATATACCAAGTATTAATTCAAAAACATAGAGGAAAAAAGAAGAAGATAGTTGAACAAGTAGTGGTTGCAGAAATTACCTTTAAAGCATCAAATTGCACTGGTATATGGATCATTAACAGTGGATGCACCTATCATATGATAGGTAATAAAGATCTAGTGACCAAAATCAAATATGACAAGGAAGGTATAATAAGATTTGGTATTGATGAAGGCCTGAAGATTGTTGGCTCATGAAAATCCATGTTTGGGGGAAAATACACGAGACATGCTAATGTCTTAATTATTGAAGGTATTAGTCACAACTTGCTCAGTGTCAGTCAACTGTGTGACTCAGGAAATTCCATAAACTTTTTGAAAAAATTATGTGTCATCAATGAAAAAGACGGTGCAGTTGTTTTGTAGGGTAAGCGTACAAAAGGGAATTTCTACCTCATGAGTGGAGAAGAAGATATGTGTTTTCGGTCCAAGGATAAAGAAAATAAGTTATGGAATAAGAATTTTTAGCAACTTAATCCAAACATCCTTGGAAGATCTAGTGAAATATAATGATACTTGATACCTCCCTAGATTATCATGTGATCCTTCTCATACATGTGATGCTTGTCAACAAGGTAAGATCATTCAAATGACATATAAAGCAAAAGAGCAAGGGTCAACAAAATTGCATGAGTTGGTGTATATTGATGTGTGTAGACCAATTTCACCAAGATATATTGATGGGAGTAGATACTATATTCTCTTCATTGATGATTTTAGAAGAATGAAATGGGTATCAATCATCATCCTCAAGTCTGAGGTGTTCAATTTCATTATAAGATATCGATGGGAGGTTGAAAAGATGCTAGGTCATAAAATCCAGAAGATCAGAATAGATAATGGAACTGAGTTCACAAATTTACAAGTAGAGGATTATCTCAAGAATTATGGGATAAGGTACCAAGTTTCGGCAATAAGAACTCCACAGAAGAATGAAGTAGTTGAGAGAATAAATCGGATTGTCAATAACATGGACAAAACAATGCTCATTGAGAAAGACCTTCCAAATAAATTTTGGAAAGAAGCAGTGGTGACCTCAGTCTACACATATAATATTTAATTACTATGTCTGAAAGGATAGAAAAATCTATATGAGCTATGGTATGAAAAGAAGCCATCATTGAAGTAATTTTGAGTCTTCGTAAGTAAGTGTTTAATTCTCAATAAGGAGAAACACATGAAGTTTGAATCTTGTGAAGATAAAGGGATATTTATTGGCTAATCAAAGAAAATAAAAGCATATAAATGCTTCAACAAGCTGCTATAAAAGGTAGTTGAAAGCCATGATGTAATTATAGTGGAGAATGAGGAGAATCTTCAACACATACATGATCAGTATCAGGAAGATAGTGATGAATACATAAGTAGACTGAGGGATATTCTAGTTCCATAGGCTGACTTAGATGATGATAAGGATGAGAATAAATCAGTATCCGTATAGAGCTAGTGAGAAGAGTTGAAATTGATAGAAAAATAATAATTGGTGATCAGGAAACACCAATATAGACAAGAAGGATTAAGACTCTACAACAAGAATCGTACTTATCACAAGTAGAGACTAAATGTTTTGATGAAGCAGTTGTAGATGAGAATTGGGTTCAGGATATGAATGAAGAGCATGACCAAATTGAGAAAAATTAGACATGAGAGATTATTTTGAGGTCAACAGATAAGAATTTCATAGAGACTAAACGGGTCTTTCACAACAAGATGAATGAAGATGGCGCAGTGATTTGAAACAAAGCATGAATAGTGTGCAAAGGGTACTCCCAGGTTGAGGGTATTGGTGTTGATGAAATGTTTTCACATATTTCATGGCTATAGACAATTTGATTATTCTTGGACATAGTAGTGGAAAGAAAGTTCATGGTTTTCTAGATGGACTTCAAGTCAGCATTTCTAAATGGGGTTCTAGAAGAAGAAGTTTATATTAAACAACCAGTTAGTTTTCTCATTCATGAAGATGATAACAGAGTTTGTCGGGTGAAGAAGGATTTATATGGTTTAAAGCAAGCACCAAGAGCATGGTATTCAAGGCTAGATCAGTTTTTTAAAAATATTAGTTTTCAACATGGTGGAGTTGATTACAATTTATATTTCAACCATGACAGTAATAAAATGATGATGGTGATGGTATATGTCGATGACATAATGTTTGGAGGATCAAATGAAGCACAGTACATAAAATTTTCTGAATTCATGAAAAGTGAGATCAAAATGTCAATGATTGGTGAATTGAAATTTTTTCTTTAGTTTACAGGTAACACAAGGAGAAAATGACACATTCATTTCTCAATCTAAATATTCCAATGAGGTTTTGAGAAGATTTGGAATGGAAAATTCCAAGGATATGATGACTTCGATGGCTACCTGGATGAAACTATCAAGAGATGATGAAGGCAATGTAGTTAATGTTATAGAACACAAGAAAATAATTGGTAGTTTACTATACTTAGTGTGAAAAGATCTAATATTATTTTTTCCACATGTCAAGTAGCATGGTATTAAAGCAATACCAAGTAAATTCACATGATTGCAGTGAAAAGAATACTTCAGTATATCAAGGGAATCGTGAATTTCAGTTTGATGTACAATGAAAAGTCTTAGTAGGAGTTATTGGGATATACAGATGTAGATTGAGTTGGTTCAGTTGATGATAAGAAATCAACGCCAGGAGGTGCTTTCTATCTTGGTGGATTGTGTATTTCTCAGCTAAGTAAGAAACAAGGTTGTATTTCCTTAAGCACCATAGAAGTTGAATATATTGTGTCTACTCAAGCTTTCATGTCGTTTTTATGGATGAAGTGGGATCTTGATGATAAGGGAGTTGAAGTGAAGTCTCCAATCAGAATCCATTGTGATAATTCAAGTTCTATAAATCTTATAAAAAATACAATCCAACAATCAAGGAAATATCAAATTGAAATAAAGTATCATTTTATCATGGAGAAGGTGGATCAAGGGCTTATTAAGTTGGAGTATGTGCCTAAAGAACTATAGGTTGTAGACATTCTGACAAAGGCCTTACCCAAAGAAGCGTTTGAGAGGCACCAACTGGCTCTTAGAGTTCAGTTGACTCCCCACACTTGAAAAAGTGTGGATGTGAGATCACCCCCTCTCCCCAAGGTATGATGTTTTTTTCCCTAGTGCGTTGATCTGTGTTCTTTACCCTATTGCAGACCTCAAAAAAGTAGCCTTTGGGTTTGTTGACAAAGGGGGGGAAATTGTAATGGGAGAAAATGTCATATTCAAGACACATAGAGAAGCTAACAAGTGGAGCAGTGAGATAGGGGGAGCAACGAGATGGGGGGGTTAAATCTTATGATGCTAAAGGTGATCGATTAAAGTACATATATCACGAATGATGAAGTTCGTGGTGAAAATAGTTGAGAGGTTTTGGAATGAAGTGATTTATTGGTGAACTTTTCATGCTACTCTTGTTTCTCACACTAAGCATAACTCATTTTGGATTATAATATGTGTTGAGTAAGTCTTTGATCACTATCTGAATCTCAAGAAGAGAATGGTGGTAGAAGATGGAAGGTTATTCAATGGAGTATCAAAATGTGATGAGTTGTCAACAAACCCAAAGGGGGGGATTTTTGAGAAAAAATCACTCAAGGTTACATTGTAGTATTTTTGGGTTGATTGGGTTTGTTGAAAAAAAAGGATTTCCATGGTATGTTGTGGATTCCAGAGATATTTTTGACATGGTATGTTCACAAAGATCCAATACAAAGGAATGGATTCCTTAGAAACAGTACAGAAAATTACGTACATAAGGTGATTTCATTTCCCAGCATTTGCCAAATTTTTGGGGTCCAAAATTTAGAGTTTGGATAACATCGTGAAATATGGATTTCATTGAAGATCTCATCAAAACATGGAAAAGACACGAGTTTCGCAAATATGGGCATCAAAAAGAGTGTTTCGCGAAGGATCAAAGAATGTTAATGGTGATCTATGTGAACAATGATGAGTATTGTGAACATAGAAGGTGGGGAGAATCGTGAGTGGAGAATCATGACAACATGAAGTTTTGACGGTGATCTCTGAGATTATGAAGATCATCACGAATGAGAAATTTCTATTGAGCTTTGTAAAATAGGGAGCTTCACAGTGGAAAAGAGGGAGCTCTGTGAAATGGTGCTAATGTGGCTGGAAGGTTCTCGAATCGGTGAAAACGCCTATAAATAGGCATATACCCCCTTCAGAAAAGCAGTGAGACTTAATGAAGATCTTAAGGTTCTAAAATTGCGAAGGTGGTTTGCGAAGGGTGGTTTGCAATGGTGATATGAAAAGAAGTTCACAAAGGCTGTAAATTCCACTTGAATGTTCTGAGCATTGTGAAAGTAAGGAATTTCATAAAGGCTAAGTAAGCTTCACAAAAGGAAGGAGTTTCATGAAGGATAATTGAGTTTCATGAAATAAGTGAGCTTTGCGAAGGGTAGGATCTTCTCAAAGGTAGTTTGAGCTTCGCGAAAGGAGGAACTTCAAGAAGGCAGTGTGCATTGTAAAAGTGGTTTAGAAGGCATTTCCCAGTGCATCTGTGGTAAAGTGGTATTAATCTATTTAATGAAAGTGAAACTTCAACAGAACATACATATATAACTGAGGATGTATTCATTATAGATAATTAAAGGACATCCAATTCCATAAACTATGGGTGAATCTATTCTAAGAGCAGTGAGTGAAGGAAGAGGAAGAAGGTGATCCTTTCCACCGGTAGTGACCCAGAGAAAGAGACACATGGAGTAACCCTTGGGAATACAATGAGTAGACCCTAAACCTTGTAAAGGTAGTGAGATTGGTCATATAAGTGATCTATCCCAAACTTCATTATTGGTAGTGATCCTTAGTGAATTTGGTACAATCATAACATCACTGTTGTATGCTCCTTGGATATAGCCTAGTGAGGTTGAACCAAGTAAAAATTGTTGTTTCTTATGCATGATTTAATTTATATTCATACATTACTACGAGATAAAGATAGAAGTTTGTTTTGTTTAACGATGAAACAAAATCCGAAGGGGCGGTAGCTTTAATCTATCATACCCTAATTCACCCCCCTCTTAGGTTATTTAACCTAGTGAACCTAACTGATCAGAAGGAGCCTTGTAGGTGGCTCGAAATCATTGGATGTTAGATATGGATAGGTGCTATTGGTATGTGTTTAAGATAGGTTCGATGGACCTTTTATAGGGTTTACCTTATGGGTGAGGTGTTTCTTGGGCTTTCCCTTCTGGGTAGGTATTCTGTGGTTTTGAGTTGGGAGTCCAACCACAGTTCCTCTGAGCAGGCTTAGCCTGAGGTTTGGTTTTGCTAGAGGTGCCATTTGTAGGGTGTCCTTTTAGAGTTGTGGGTTTCTAGAGGATCCAAATTTAGGATTTCCAATTGTGTTGAAGTTTTGGGAATTGTGGTGGATGCCCCATGTTGGTTGGCCTATGAGGTGGCTCGTGCTAATTTAGTGGTTTTGGTTAGAGGGTGCAGGTGTTAGCCAAAACTGGTGTTTGAGCTATGCCTTGGATGTTTGTGGTTGTTCTTTTTCAGGATTGTGTGAGAGGATACCTTTGGAATATTATTAGACTGGGTGTATTCCCTAAGTTTTATTTTGTTCCTCTCCTCTATCAGTTGGCTATTTTCTATGAGGTGAGGCTAGGGAGCTAATGGATGATCTGGATGAGTGCAACTACCTTAGTCTGGTATTTTTCTCAAGGATAGGTTTAGTAGACTATAGAGACTATTACGCTCCACAGGACCCAGTTTTCTATGGGTTATGGGACCTGGTCTAGCAGCTTAATGATGCACTGATAGGTTCGTTCGACCAGTTGGTTCTACAGGACTTCTGGGCATGGTAGTATACTTTTGAGGTTGACAGGGGGTCCCTAATGTTAGTCCTGATCATACCGTCGGAGTCCTAATGCCTGATATATTTGTTTGAGTGTTTGGTTCCTAGGATGAGATCCTAGGGTCCAACATGTGTGACTATCCCTATGTTGGACTTTAGAGCTCCTTCTTGATCAGGTGGACACGCTTGATGTTGTGGCTGCGTGAGTCACATTTTGTAATTCCTATGACTGGGGCCAGAGCGAGGGCAGATCACCAATGGGTGTTAGTCTATAACCCGAGGTTTTCTATTTCCCTTTTT
Organism: Viscum album; assembly: GCA_963277665.1. Taxonomy (NCBI): domain Eukaryota; kingdom Viridiplantae; phylum Streptophyta; class Magnoliopsida; order Santalales; family Viscaceae; genus Viscum; species Viscum album. The sequence goes on from OY728150.1 coordinate 1,628,584,839, forward strand.
ATTTATCCCTTTTTTTTCCTTTCTGTCTTTTGTTTATCTTTTGTTGGGATTCACATTCATCTAGGATGGACATGACGTGTGTTTCGTGCACTTATTATGGCATTAGATGTCAGGACCACCTTGGGGGTGGCATACTAATATTTGCTTCTCACCCCCTACATGTGAACCTTAGTGTACATGTATAAATTATGTATACTTTCAGGTCGAGCATGGTACAGTGGATTAGTCAGAGGCCTAGTATTTCATGATTGAGCAGAGTCACTCATGTGGAGTCTAGGGCTTGTGTTGGAGCTATTCAACCATCATAGAGATTGGGTATGTGGTTCATCTCAAAGTATAAATAGATCCTTGTGTATTTATTTTATTTTTTATGAGGTCATCCTAGTGGGTGACCAATGTCTGTATGTTTTAGTTTTTCAGGTCTGTATGTTGCATTCTGTTTATTACAGTTCTTTCATCCATTCATTTATTTACATGCACTCTGATGTTCATGAATTATTGCATGTTTAGTTTATTTTTTCTATTATTTCACTTTGATATGAGGTAATAGCCTTCTCATTATATCATTTTAGACTCTCACTACTAGTCAACATCCTCTAGCGTATGAGGAGGTGCGCTTGAGGCCTTATCGTGAGCCAGATCGGGTGACGGGTTGGTTCAACCCAGGTTGATTCATGAAAGTGCAGGGATAAAACGTATCTAGTGTTACTACACTACAACATATTCCCCATATGTGGGCTAATAGTGGCCATGATGTAGTGAGTTTTCACTACATCATAACATCTAGCTTATTAAGAATCCTTGCCACTGCCATTTTTTTCACCTCAAAGAAATAGTGGGAAGATCACAGTGCAACAAAATCTTCCTTGGAGAGACAATGGTGTAGTGGTGAAGACCTATGGTGCAATGCTTCGCCTCAAACCATCCATCATTTACAGTGGTCAGATGGGTATCCTGTTGCATACATGACTGAATTTTTCTTCAAAATTGGTGTTATGGTGGTCATCTTAGGCTTTTGAGGTGATTTGTGGTGGCCATGAGCTTTGGTAGTGGCATTTGAATTGAGCCTGAGCTTCTTTGGTGATAACCATGGTGGTTCTCAGTGGCTCGGCTCAACGGTATGATGATGCAAAGGGTGGTAGTTGTGAGGGTGGTCTTTCTGATGAAGATGATGTTCAGTCGGGCCAGGTCGATGTCATTTATGTAAGTGAGGAACAATACCCATGCCGCCCATGTCCTACATCGAAAGATTGGTATGGCTGGATTTTCTATTTAAGTAAACCTCCCCCTTTGCACTTAGACAAGTCGGATAAGGGCCAGAGGACACTCTGTGCCATCATGCACCCCCTTGTGCTGGTGAGTCCTTCCTCTCGCCGTCATGTGGATACATGGCCCACACATCGATGTGATCATGTGCATACTCCTGCCTTTCCCCCTATACCAACCCACATAGGGGTTTCCCCATCCGTACCACCTTCCTGAGGCTGGGCTTGGCAGGCAAGCCCTTCTTGGGCCTACTATGTGGATTTCCCCCTCGGTTAAGGGCTAGCTAGTTGGTGGGCCATTTTTTTAGCTAAAGTCTTCCACCTCCTTTTTCATTTTCACCAACATAACACAAAAAATAAAAATAAAAACAAAACAACATGAAAACAAGTGTTTTTAATCTTTTTATTTTTTTTTACAAAAATTCATTCCAAATTATAAATTACCCATAATTGATTGTTATTAAATAAAACATGGGTGTCAAAAATTAAAAACAACAAAATTAATTAATTAAAAATTTATTTTTTTATAAAAAATATGAAATCATCAAGGATGAGAACCAAGTAATAAATTTCAATGGGAGAAAAGTATAATTGCTAGCTGAGTTTTAGCTGGATAGACAAGTTCCAGATAATCTAGAAAGCATGTCAAGATCAGAAGCTCTAGACCATATGGTGTACTTACTATAAGAAATGATTTTAATTCCAATGATTCTGGATAGGATAGATATACCAAAGAGTTCAAGGATTGTTGAAGCTCAAGCACCATAAGTTAATACACTGTAAGTTGCAATATTATAAAGAGCTCAGTCATAAGAAAAGCTGTAGAGATATACCAAGGATTGAAACCTAATGAAAAGGTATGGTAATACTTTTTTTATTTTTTTTAATACTAATAGATGATGGAGATCCCAAGAACTTGGAAGTGTCAATAATTTTAAAGGATTTGAACAGTGGGAGTTTTCCGTGAGAAATAAATTGGATTCCTTCCATGTGTCTAGAATATGGGATTCGATGAAGAGAACCACTGGGAAGAATGTTCTTTAAAACAAATAGGTTTATCAGTTGAAGGAAGAGGTGGAAATTATAATGAGGTATAAGGATATGTTAGTTTTTAAGGGATTTTATTAAACAGAAAGTGTAGATTTCTCATAAATCTTTTCATATGTAGTTTAGCACACAACTATCTGAATGGTGTTAAGTTTTATTGCATCCAAAATAATTAATCTAGAGTAGTTGTATTTGAATACAAAATTTCTTCATGGTAAATTAGATAAAAAAAATCATGGAGTAGTTGTTTGGTTTAAAAGATCAACAAAACTGGGTATTTGTGTGTAAGATCAAACATAGCCTTTATGGTTTGAAATAAACACCAATGTGTTGGAACCAAAAGTTTAACAACTTCATGGAGTAGTAGATTTTTTACAGATTAATTATTATTATTGCTATTACTATAAGGGTTTTGGTGATGGGAGTTTTTTTATTTTACTTCTCTATGTATATGACATACTGATTGCGGGTCTGATGGAGGGAAGAATCAATGATCTGAAAGCTGAGTTGTTTGGAAGTTTCAAGATAAAGGACCTTGATTCGGTGAAGTGGATTTTTAGGGATGAATATTGTGAGGGAAATAAGTTTTGGTACTTTATAATTGACTCGAGCATGCTACATATGAAGGATATTGGAGTGCTTCATAAAGATAGAGGCAAAACCAATGTCCACACCTCTGGATAGAAAATTTAATCTTAGTTAGTAGAAATCGCCATTAGTTGAGGATGGGGTCTATCACATGGAAAAATTTCTATATGAATTATATTTTATAAGTTTTATTTACGTCATGGTGTGCACATGAATATAAATTGTAAAAGTATTAGGAGTTGTCTGTCAGTTTATGTCAAACCCCGAAAGGGAGCATTGGGAGGTTGTGAAGTGGGTTCTCCTATAACTAAAAGGTTCTAGGAGCATGGATCTTTACTTTGAAACATATGATCCTTTATAAGGTTTTTAATAATCATATTTTTATATATATTTAAACACATATAAGATAATGTCTAGTTATGTGTTTTTTTTTCAGAACGATGGTGAGTTTGATATCGAAGCTTTAACTGATGGTTGCGCACTCAATGATGGAATCATAGTATGTTGCTTTCATAGAAGTAGAGAAAGATTTTATATATTTTTAGAGTATCTCAGAGGAAGACTATAAGTTGGGATATTATTTTATAACTCACAAAGTGTGATTCACTTGGATGAAAAAAAACTAATGTTTCATTCTTAGAAAATGCACATTGTACTAAAGTACCACTTAATCCAGAAGTTATTAGAAGATTGAGTGTTAGACTCACATAATATCAAAGGAGTTCATAATCCTATAAACATGTTGATAAATATGGTTTCCTATGAAGTAATAGAGTGGTGTTATGACTTGGTTGACTAGAAGTTGTGGTTGGGGAACCATGAAATTTTATAACATAAGATTAAGGATGGAAGGGAGTCTACAAAAGATGATGGAGGACATTGTTGTGGTGATTCATTCAAATTAATCTCAAGTGGATCATTTTTGGGACATGTGAGATTCATTTTCTGGTAGTGGAAATTAAGACCATTAGAAGGAGAGAAAATACAGTGGCCTCAATTTTAACGACTGGAGTAGTGATGGAGTGGTAGTGGTTGGAGGTATCAGTTCACTGGATGCTGAAAGCATATGGATGTCGTAAAGGTGTAGTAGAATAAAACATTTAAAGTTTTATCATTGAAAGATATGAAATTTTTTCATATCATTTATATCTTAATAAGGGAAAAAAATCACCGATAGAGCCAGTTGATACAGTTGGAGTTCTTAGACACACAAAGGTTCATTCGTGAAGATAGGATGAGGTGGATGACCACTTGAGATGTTCATATGGAAGTGGTGACCATAATCACTAATTGGGTACTTCTATACAATGTAGGGTGTGATCACATTGTTTTATCATCAAGATTCAGTGATCAGGTCGTTGACAAATTAAAAATTATAATTCTATTTACTTTATTTGAGTAATAGTTAAGCAGAACCCCCCCCCCCATAGATTAGGGTGCAATCCTGAATGACGTAATATTATTGTTCTTATGCCTTTTTTTCTTTCAATCATTACATTCATTAGTCTTTCCTATGTCCTTCTGGCTGTTTTACATTGCAATGTAGTGTTTTGGGTGTGGTTGTATTCTAAGTTTAAAATGTTGTATCATGGGGTTTATTTTGGATATTTTTTTTATGTACATTAAGTTTTAGTGGAGTATCTTCCTATGGGTTTACTGAAAGGTGTCTATGGACCTAAAAATATTTTGTTTGGAATTGGGTGCATTGCCAACCACTTGGTACCTTTAACACTTATGAAAGGTAGTTAATATAAAATATGCCTTGTTGTTAAATTATGCAATGTAACTTATATATCATGAATATTTATATTTATCTTGTGCTATATTATTTGTGTGATGACAATTTGGAAATCATGAAAACCATGTTCTTGATATGTAAATGGAAATTGGGTTAGGCGATCATGTCAACCGTGGAAGTGTGTGTTAATATGAGATGGTTAAGTGGACTAGGTTGGGAAAGCATTCCAACCATGTTGATAGATGATATGGAATGGTGGGTTTGGTGTTCATTCCAACCATTGACATGTGTTATGTTTTATAACAGGTTATATGGAACAAATTGGGTGATCATACCAACCATGTCAATGCTTGATGATAAGGGGTGAAACATGTGTCACAAGTTGAGTGGTTATTCCAACCATGGGCATGTGTTATGTGTTGTAACAAGTTACATGTCACAATTTGTGTGTTCAATCTAACCACAGACATGTGTTATGTACTGGAACAGGTTATATGGAACATATTGGGTTATTATACCAACCGCAACAATGCTTGATGATAAGGGATGGAACATGTGTCATGAGTTGGGTGATCATGCAAACCACGGGTATGTAAGTTATGTTGAGGGGAATATATGGGATGGGTTTGTTTTCACTCCAACCATCAAGGGATTGTGTTATGAGTTGGGAGATCATGCTAATCGTGGGTGTGTTTAAGGGATGAGTTGGGATTCATGGCATTCATTGCTTAATGGATGATTAGGTTGAGTTTCATTCCAACTATAACAAACTGTTCTAGGATTCCACCTAAACTAGAACCTAACCTAGCTTTGTAATAGGTCTTAAGGGAATTATTGATCCCCATGGATGAAAATTAGTGCTTGGGAATCACAGAACACAACCTTAGGAATGCTTTCACCCTTAAATAATAAATGTACAATCCAAACATGGAATGACCAAATAAACACCCAACTCATCAAATAAATCAAAGAATACAGAGTATGAAACAACTAATACAATATAAAGAATAAAATAAGAGAAATAAAATAATAATAAAAATAAAATAAAACTCGAACCATTTCGTATGACCATCTCCATGAAACTCAAGGTTGCTCATCACATCCCAACTCACCAACGATGATCCAAGATTTAATTCCAATCTGAAGATGAAAACTGGAACCTATATACCACATGAAGCTACATAAACACATACACAAGTGTGTATATATGGTGCGGGTGAACACACCTAGAAGGATCACACCAAGGATTTTATGAAATTCCTTTCATTAAGAAGTTTGTAAATGTTAGTTTGAAATAAATAATAAAAATAAGGTTTTCAACATAAATTTCTTAAGTGGAATTAAATAATATACTTCTATTCACATTTAAAGAAACAATTCATTTATATAAAACCAGTTTGAAAATCCAAGGAAAACAAGAACCTTTGGTTTTATTAAAAACCAAACCAAAAACTAGTTTCCAAAATATTTGAAACACAATTTTAAAACTAGCGTTGAAAACCATTTTAAAAGAATTGAACCAAATACAAAGGTTGGAGGATGATACAATGTAAACAATACAAGTCAAGAGATAATAATAATCAAGTAATAAGATAAAGAGTTCCACAACCAATACCAGCAAATGGAAAGTACAAACAAGTATGAGAAAGGGAAACCCCTATACAGAACCACCTATCAAAGAACAAGTGTCTTTGGATGCACTCTATGCTCTAACTAGAACAATACTAGACTTGGTTCTAAAATTCACCAGGATTGTATGTGTATCCTAACAAAATGTCTAATATAGTATATCCCTTGGGGAGTGTCGAGGACCTACCAATACCAACCCCTATAATGTTGCAACTCTTTTAAGGAATTATCTATATTGTTCACACTGTACTAGAACAACATGCATCCAAACCATCTATTAGTTACCCAAGGTTATTTTGACATCAATACAGTGAGCAAGAAACAATCATTTCATTCATCACCCAAACACTGTATGTTCAAACACCACCCATTAAGGTAAAGAAAATATATACAAGGGGGAATCATATGGGTCTCACATATCTCAAAATAATTTCCTTTCAAAGTTCCAAATGGGCCTTCGTAATAAAAATGTGGCTCAAGATTCCAAGTCCTTCTCATTTCACAAGATCCATTTTAAAAATCCTTTAGAAAAATCTTAATGCCTCTTACACACTATTTAAATTTCAAACTTCCCTTTTTAAAACACCAAATTTCTTTGAAAGATCCATATCATCATTTTCATAAAGAAATTGGTACTACTAATTAGTTATTCAAAGAAAAGTTTCAAATCTTTAGAATAACCTTTTTATGTCAACATAAAAATTCATGGAAGGAATTTAGAAATGATAAAAAAATATCATATATAGTTATTATTTTAGTAAAAAGAGATTTATAAATCTCAATCATGCCATGAATTGTAAAATAAAGGGAGAACATAGAAACACCTACCTCAGTCTAGGTGAAAACCAACTTTAATGCATCACCTTCGATGGATAACACCCAACCAAGGAAGAGAACAATGCCCACAATCTATAGAATTAAAAAACCTATGATTAGTTCATAACCATTCCCTAAAATTGTCCAACATAGCCTATAGGGTTTTTGGGAGGAAATTAAATCAAGATAAGAGAAAGGAAAGAAATAAAGAAGGGGGAGATGGGAGAGGGATATCTATTTTAGACCATCCCACTTTGGTTGAAGGATACGAAGGGAGGAGGGAGGATAAAGGCCTTAAAAACAAGGGATGGTAGTTCCATAATTTCACATTTTTAAGAATATGAGAAACTCACATGGTTATCTCTTAAAATTTACTAAACCATGTAGTATCCATGTGGCCCAAATTGGATAATCCCAACTCTCCACAAAATTTGGCCACATAATTTAGTAAATCATGCATCAATAGTGAAAAAATGAACAATCCCAACATACACCATATCGTACAATTTTAGCAAACTATGTGGTAACTGTGTGACAGTTCAAAAGCTTTGAAAATTTCAAATTCCCAGCCTGAAACCCCCAAATTTAAAAAACACATAAAAATAATGGGAAAATAAACTCCACAGTGACATGGTGGGTGTCACACCAGCCGATTGGGAGACTTTTTTGTAATGGGATTGATGTTTTTTCAACTAGGTTTCTTGGGATTATGAGATGGTATTATGGGTGGGTGTCATTTTAACCCTTGATATAGATATGTGACATGTTCATACATGACACCAGCATTAGACGAAGCATGTATGGTTTATCCCTAGTGTCATCATGGAACCTAAGGATCAACAGTGTTTATTTTATTGTGTATTTATTTTATATATCATATTGCATCATCATACACCTTATAGACTAATTATGTTTAGGGACACTGTTGGGTGTGGCCTATTGAGTTGTACTCAGACCCTATTCCAGCATCATGGCTACCCATGCATAATTCATGGTTATAGGTATAGACAAGGGAAAGGGTTCTATGATGGATGGTTTAGCTGGGTAGTAGAGTCGAAGTCGGGATATAGGACCAGGCCAAAACTCATGACCAATTTTTTAGTTGTCCTAGTTTTTATTTACTTTTGGTTTATTTTTTTGGGATCTATTGTATACGACCTACCCATGGGAGGTCCCTATTATGTTCATGTGGATTTTATGGCATTCTCTGTCATTCATTTTTTTATAACATGGGTTGTGATTTTTATTTCTATTAGAATATCACTTTGATGGTTGTCCTTTTACTACTCATATTGTGATTACCATAGTTTTGAATTTTGGTGTTTTCATATTGGAATTCCATGTTTTATAATTTTATATTCGTAATTATATTATATTATGTGTGTGAAAAATATTATAATTATTTTATCTATTAGGATTCTTCTTGTTTGTTGGGATGACCAGTTGTCACGTGGTCCTGTTTGTTGGGTCATTGAGTTCGGCCCGTTTTTTATCCTTTGATCTATCTCATCTTGTGATTCCCACATAAATGATATTCCATAGGTGAATTCATAGACATTGATTAGGTTTTACACCCATTTGATCAACACCCTCCACCTGTTCATCCTCCCTCGTAATGCATCATTTCATTTTCTGTTCGACATGGACTTGTGGCATCTGCTGGCTGGTTGGGCCATTTTGAGGCACTGACATTATCAAGGGAATTGATCACCCCTTCCATCCTTCGCTTCAGTTCATTCTTACTCCTCACAATCTGATTTTAGCTCATAATATAGTTTTGGAAACCTAAGATTTTGGTGTGTTCATCTTCTTTAGAGATCGAACTTAGTGCCTATCGTACTCCGTTGTACACCATTGGTGTGATGCTTATGGTGTAGTTCTGAAAAAATTCTTTGTTGTGAAGATAAGTAGCCAAGTTATTAATCCAAGAATATCTAACTTCCAAACCATGCCAGATCTTCCTCCTTCTTGAGAATAAATAGATCTACATTGGATTTCCGATGATAGCTTGAAGAGAATAGGATAGCCAAACCTGAGCATCTGACATTTTAATTTTTACATTCCAGTTTCTTGCTTTCATAGTTTTAGTTATTTAAAGATTATGTTGTTGTTAGTTTTTTTATTAATCCCGTATGTTTTAAATCTTGTTCTTTTGATCTTCGTAAATCATGTATGTGGGTGGTGTTCTTTCCATGCAAATAGGTCCAAACCAGATCAAAGCATGTTAAATCACAGTGTTCTTCTTTACTACTTTCTTATTTTTTATTATCAAACAATTTTGTAAAAAAACTAGCCAAATGGTCTTTTAGGTTCATGCAGACTATCTATTTCCAGTGAACCTCCCCCCTCAAAAGTGGTATCAGAGCCTCATTGAGTTTTCTTTTTGTTTTTGAATATGCGTCTTGTTTTAATCTAGTTTATGTTTTTATTCTGCACTTCAATAATATTTTAATTCACCCCTTACTTATTTTTCTTGAAATTGGAATCATTGTAACCTCTTATATTATTTGAATTCCTATACCTAATTTCACATTTATACATATCCATTGGTCTTGGCCATTTCTTGGGGTTATACACTCTTGTTGTCCCCAATAAACCATTATCCGATCTTTCAGATAAAAATGATAACAACTAGGTTTGAAATCAAAAAATTAGATGGTGAAAATGATTTCAATTTATGGTAGGTTAAGATGAGAGTGATGCTGGTTCAGAAAGGGTTAATTGATGCCCTATATGGCCCTAAGAAACCCATTATTACCATGTATGACACTGGAAATATAAGGCCCCAACCTTAACACTTACTTAATATTGAATTAAATGAATAATTCACATTGAGGATCTTTTCAGGTTTAGAGTTTTAGAGAATTAGAACATAACTATTACATCTCAAAAGATTAAAAAGTAGACACTTCTACTAAGTTTCCATAGAATAAAAAACTCTTAAAAAGAAACATGTCTAGTTTCATGTTTTATATAGCATGACTTTCCCTTGATCCCGTCCTTGACCCTATTCCACATTAAGTCCTATGAAAAACATTTCAAAAAAAAACTTGGGGTGAGCATAAAAAGCTCAGTAAGGGATACACAAAGAATGAAAACTATTAGTTTATAAAAACAACAAGTAAACCATGTATACTTTATCAAAGTAATACTTTTCACCTTTATGAAGTAGTAAAAACTCTTCACTGAATAAAATATCCTTACTTACCCTTTTGTAACCAAAATATTACCGTAAAACCCATATAAAGATCACATAACATATAAAGGTAACTTGGGACATAAACATACTTAAATGGAATAACCATACGGTCGACTTCCACACATATCACTTAATGGAATAGCCATACGGCCGACTTCCATACCCAATGAATTGGAGGTTATAACGTAACCACCTATCCTGGTATTCACGACACCACCCGTCATATGGTTTATCACGTAACCACCCGTCAAATGTCCAAGTACAATTATAAAATCATAAGACATAAAACAAATATAATGGAAAGAAAACATTTCCACACTTTGATCACAATATATCACTCAAATATATTGACATAAAAAAACCATTTTCAATACCAAAATACATAAAAGAGTATATGGTATTTATTTCATTTTAGAAACATCACGGCTTGTTGAGGAATCCAAATACCAAATAATACTCACGGCGGTGGAAAAGGTCGTTGTCACCGCGTACGTTAAAAGAAACATTCCTTTTTGTCGTTTAGTAAAACGCTTCATAGAAAAAGATTCCTTTTGTATAAAAGTAAAAGTCAAAGGGTTTTATACACCGTATAAAGGAGAGTTGTGTATAAAACAAAATATGCCTCAATGAAAGGAGATTGAGACGAAGTCCCTTACCTCGGGTCCGACTTGACTCGATCATTCTTTAACGTCCTGAATAATAAACTTGAGTTAATTTATACTTGCTTAAGAACCTTTTTCAAGTTCATTATTCCTTTTATATCACTTATTTCCATGTTATAAACATTATGTAATCATTTAATTTAATAATGTTTGTTTTGTCGATATTTGGTTCTTAAGTCGAAAGTGGACTTCTTAGAATTACATGTTGTTCGTGGGTCAATGGTTCATTATATCCAGAATGATATTTATGATTTGGATATCATATATATCATATATATCCAGCATATACATTTAATTATAATATTATATATTCATTTATAGGAAAGAAATGAAATGCACCGTTCATGGAGACGGTAAGCCGTACGTACGCATGAACGCTACTTTCATTTCTATGTCATATTTATGGAATTAAAACTAAATGAGAGGTATGTATATTTTAATTCCAGAATTATATTCATCATTTATATGTAGCATACATCATATATAATAACTTTAAATCCATCCTTTATACGTCCCACATATGGCATTAATGAATCAAATCACTTTGAGGGGGCGGTAGTCCGTACTTCCTAAAATGAAGATATCACGTATACCCATAATGGAAGCCATAAAGGTATGCCATAAATGAAAAATACAGAAGCATAAGGAAAACATAAACATAATATATATCATATATAAATATAGTTTCATCTTAATGGCCACCTTTGAAGGTGTTATATGAGTGTTGAACAATCATCGTTTCGTGAGGCAGAAATTCACCATCCACAGAAACAGTATGTTCTTTAACCATTAGATGTAGGTGTGTGTTAGTGTAGCTCGAATCCTTCTTATAGCAACATCCTATTATATTTAAGATACTGGTGTTGTTACAAAATAAAGGAATAAAAAGAGTTTAGAGGGTTGAAGAAGCAAAATAAAACATAAGAACACAAGAGAAGACACTACCTTTAAATCGGGTAGCTCTTTTTGATTTGAGCTCAAAGGCTTCCTTGGGAAGACTTCTACCCAAAGTGAGGCTTCTAGGAGTTATAGAGGGATGTGGAGAGACAAAATGGGCAGGGGTTGGCAGAGCCAAAGGATTTAGAAGTGTGGGTAAGGTGGTAGAGGTGGGGGCCTTTTATAAGAGGAGAGGAGGGCCACTCTTGGAAAGTAAAGAAATGTTACTTTATTTTAAAATGAGTTTCGGATTTAAAAGGTCCAACATTGATATAATTAGAGGATAAGGTGATAAGGGTTCGAAATCCACCCATACAATAGGTTTTTGACAAGTGTAGGTCTTATATTTTACATTATATTTTCACTTTATTTAAATCGTTAAATAATGAGGTAATCGCTGCATCATCATGGTGTCATAAATAATTTAATTTATTTAATGTCTAAAAATTATAAAAAAATTATCATTATGTAGGAAATATTTTTATATTTCTAATGAATATTTATAGTAAAAAACATGACTTGTATAACCCCATTTAAAAATTGTTTTAGTAAAACAACTCATGTTTGTGACATTTTAATTTTAACATTAAATAAAAAGGTATTAATGTAATTTTCCTACCAAAGTGGCTCCATGGGGTCCCCAATTTGACCCATGGATTGTCTTGGTCGACCATGACACATCAAATGAGGGTAGGACATGTGTCTAGTTCATTTCATAATATTAAAACATTATTTTTACCTTAAACCACACTAATTACCTCTAATCACGATTAAAAATTTAAAAGTTACTATTCACCAAAAAATTATTTTAATCCCATTGAACCACATTTTACTTCTTAATGACAACCATGTATGTCGGATTTTTGAAATTCAAAGCACAGAGGTGGAAAAATTTCATTTAAACGAAAAATCAGTTTTTTAAGTACCACTTAGTGGCTTCACTATTCATCAAAAATTGAAGTTTTTCAGAAAAATACCAAAACTTCACCCTAAGCTATATTTGATATTCCTAATTCAAAAATGATTTATATTTTACAAAATTCAAAACATATAAGTTGCATTAATTAATTTAATAATTAATTCCCACTGTCAGAGCAAATAGCGTGTTTTTATGAAACAATAAGTATCAAAAGATTGACACTAGTTTAAGTCCGATTTTCAAGGTGAAATTAATTTCAACGACCACTATTAGATTAAATGGTAAAAATATATTCTAATTTCACTTTAAAACCAATTCAAACGGTAATATAATCATATAAATAAATTAGATTAAAAAGAGGTTTTGAATTAAAATACAACATTTTTCACTATTCATTAAAAAATGAACTTTATCGGAAAAATACCAAAAATTTACACAAAGTAAATTTTGATGTATCGATTCTAAAGAAGAGTTTTATTTGGTCCAATATAATGTATAAGAGTGACCAAACCTATATTTAATGACGGTTCGCCATCAAAAGGCGATAAGTGGACCTTTAGTGAAAATTAGGGTATAAATGCCTAAAATTGAATTCTTTTCATATTTTAAGCCTTTATATTTTATTGGATAAATGTAAAAACATTTAAAAGAAATATATAATCACATTTTAGTTATTTCTATCCATTCCCTCCAATACAACGGTTATGTGTTAACTACCATTTAAAATAATATTATTATATTACTTGTGTGCAACGTAAGATTTCAATGAAACTCTTTGTTGCGTATCGGGTACGCTATCGAACATAGCAACCCCTTTAAAGTAAAATTAATATTTAGTTCGTAAATATTAATGAAAATGCATTATTCTTTATTTACCTGGGATGTTACCGGAAATACCTCTACTATTTATCAAGATGTATCTCCAGATGTTCTTGTTAAGGCCCATGGTTGTATGCCTCTTTCTTTAGGTGATAAAGTGTTTAGAGAAGTTTCTTTTGAAACTATTGTTTATGGTATATTGATTAAATTAGAGAAATTATATATGACAATTTCACTTATTGGTAGACCATATAAGAAACATCACATGTTTACATTTAAAAGGAAATATTATATTTCAATTAAATACCAGTTGGATGAATTTAATAAAGTAATACTAGATTTAGCCAATATAAATGTGACTATTGATGATGAAGATCAAGTCACGATTCTTTTAATTTCTTTAGAAAATTCCTATAACACATTAGTAGAGACAATGATGTATTTTGTGACTCTCTAACCCTAGTAGAGGTTAAATATGCCCTACCCTCTAATGAATTACATTCTAAAGCTAGAGTTAAAGGTGTGGTAGAGATTCTTTTTACAAGAGGTAGACCACAATTCATGGGTAAAAATAAAGAGTATAATAAGGATAAATAAAAGAACAATAAACTACCCAAATCTAGGTCTAAGTCTAGGGGGAATTGTTTTCTTTCACTATGGTAAGCCCGAGCACACTAAACCCAAGTGCATAAAACTAAAACAAGATATTGAGACTAAATAACCTACTGAATAGCCCCTCTTAGTAGATTCTGGTTATGAAACTATTGAAGTGTTGAATGTATCCATCCAAGAAATCACCCATGAGTGGGTCTTGGATTCTGGTTATTCCTTCTATATGTGTCTCTTAAGGGAATCCTTCCTTGATTTGGTGGAAAGGGTAGAAGGAGATGTTTTTTAGGAAATAACATGAGGTGTTAAGTCACGGGAAGATGTTTTGTTTTAATATAACTAGATTAACACTCTATCATTACTTTTCTAGATGTTAAGTGGGTTTCTAACCTCCATAGAAACTTGACATCCCTAGGAATTCTAGACCAAAAGGGCTTCACCTTTATGTTTGAATCAGTTTGGCTAAAAATCTATAAAGGATATAGAACTATCATAAAGGGTTCACTTGTAAATAGGATATATGTATTGAATTGGAAGACCCATTCTAGACATTTGGGTTATTTTTATATAACTAATACTGATAACACATTGTTTTGGAATAGGAGATTGGGGCACATAAGCTCCAAGGGTATTGAGGAACTTAACAAACAAGGTATGTTAACTAATATTACACCTAATAATCTTCCTTTTGTGAAGATTATGTAATGGGTAAATCTAAGAGAGTTAGTTTCAATAGGTCTAGATTTAAAGCTATTTTACCCTTAGAATATATTTATTCTGATTTATAGGGACTAGCTAAGACAACCTCCCATGATGGAGGCTCTTACTTTATTACCTTTATTGATGAATTCTCTATAAAGGTTTGGATTTACATACTCAAGAACAAATCTGATGTTTTTGAAACCTTCAAAACCTAGAAAATCCTTTTAGAAAATCAAGTTGTAAAGAAAATTAAAACTATGAAAACTGATAATGGATTAGAATACCTCTCTACTAATTTCATTTAGTTATATCAATCCAAGGGAATTAAAAGAGACCAGGATATTAAGGAAACTCCCCAACAGAATGGACGTGCTGAAAGAATGAATATGACTATTCTTGAGAGTCCAAAACATGCTTGCATGCTCGAGTCTCCCTAGATCCTTTTGGGAAAAGTTCATCACCATGAATGTGTATATCATAAACAAATTCTCTTCCTTTGTTAATCATTTTAAATATTCGGAAGAACTATGGAATAACAAACCACCCTCTTATAATCACCTAAGAGTCTTCAGCTGCACTGCATATGCCCATGTCAAGACTGATAATCTTGAACCTCGAGCTCTTAAGTGTATTTTTGTTGGGTACCACGAGAGCGTTAAAATCTATAAGTTATGGGTTGATAAACCCAGTTACCAAAAATTTATAATTAGTAGAGATGTAGTGTTTCATGAATCATGTTATTCTAAATCTAAACCTGTCACACAAGACAGTGATGATGCAACCATTAATGTGGCTGTTGATGCTCAACCATCAACCCAATTTGAGGATGCTAAATAGCCACCTCCACATGATCCTCAACACTGTGACCCGAACTAAATCTAGCTCTAGTTCTAATTCAGATTCTTAAAATGAACCACCCAATGATAATATATATTACCAGTTAACCTGTGATAGAGTTAACAAGGGTCCCTAGACCTCCTGCTCGTTTTAGCCAACAAGATGTAAACCATCCTTCTATAAGGCCCCTGCTTGCTTTTTTTGCCTATAGTGACATTCACATTGAACAACTAGATGTGAAGACTGCCTTCCTTCATGGTGACCTCAATGAGAAATTTTACATGAAACCTCCTAATGGTTATTCGAAAGAATTCAATCCTAGTAAAATTTTCCTTTTAAATAAATCCTTGTATGGTTTAAAACAAGCCTCGAGGAAATTGTATAGGAAGTTTGATTCTTTTATTCTTAATAACCATTTCAATAGGAGTCAATATGATGCTCGTGTTTATTTCAAGTTCATCAAAAGCAGCATAGTTTACCTATTGGTATATGTTGATGACATGTTTATAACATGCAATAACATAAAGCTTATTATTGCTGTTAAATCTCAATTAAAAGTTGTTTTTTAAATGAAGGACTTAGGGGTAGCAAAACAGATCCTTGGTGTATATATTGTTAGATATAGAACCAATAAATTGTTGTATCTTTTCCAACATTCTTATGTTATTAAAGTTCTTAAAAGGTGCCTATTTGAAACTCTCAAACATGTTAGTATACCATTTGGACAACATTTTGAGCTTTCATTAACACATACACCCACTGACTGAAAAATATTTTTTTTATTATCAAAACACTTTTATGGAAAAAGTGAGAAACCCCAAGTTCACCCAAGACATGCATCAAAATAGAAAACATAGCTATTGAAATGGAAGTTGACCCTATCAACATTCTTATCCCTAAAAATTTTCCAGGAAAGGGAAGTTACTGATGTTTCTGGAGCAGCATCAAGCAGGTCTTCAAAGTGAGACGCCATCTGGTCCCACACTTTCATATACTCCTCCTGAGTGATCTTCTTATCATTGAAGCCTCTTATTAAAATCAGATTCTATTTGTCTATCCACTCACCCTGTTCATTGTCAGTGTCCACCTGAATAAGCCTTCCCATCATCTTCTCAGCATCCTCTGCCGAGGCATTTATCGCAAAAGAGTCTTCAAACATATCCTCTGCGGAATGAAATAGCAGCTCTAAAGGACACACCACCTGGTCACCCCTAAGAAGTCCTGCCCCACAATCCCCCTCCTCCACACTAGTCGAAATTCCAGCAGAAATGGAAACATTTTCTTTCTCCTTTGCTTTCACTTTTTTAGAAGATCGAGTCGCCATAGGTAAAGGTGGATGGGAGTAATCCTTTCGGCCTTTCTTACTGCCTTGATGTCCCTTCCTCATCCGCTGGTCACAGATATCATGAACATGAACTTCTGAATCATTGTCTTCAGCAAATTGATCTGATGACTCATCATCAGAACCTTCCCTGAGAAAATCAACATCCTAATCAGATCCTTCAACCTCCAACCCTGCAAAATGGTTACCCAGCTTAATGGCTGGAGACCCGCTCCTCGAGCATGATCTATTCATATCCCCAGTCCCCTGAGGATGCTCCTTTCCAGAAGAACCCAGCCCAGTAAGCACAACTTCGGCATACGAAGCAGACTTAGAGGCTTTAGCATCTCCAGCCTCCCCAATTCTTGCACCCACTGCCGGCCTAAGACCACTATCATTCACCTTAGTTGAAGACTCCAAAGGTAAAGGATCCACAGCACAAACACTAGCCATGCACTCTGCCACACCGGCCTAAGGCTCCTCCAGATCCTTCCTCAGTCGACTGAAAATACCACTAACCAAAGGATTTCCATCCAGTTGATCCTTTTGAACGACCCCTACCACCTTCTCTGCTTCCACAGGTGCCTGATCAGCGATGCCTCCATTGATCTCAGGATCCCTGCCTGAAACATCTGGAGCACCTTGTATCTCCAACATTCAAGAACCGCGCCTACAAACCTTCGGTGAATGACCCATTCTCATACAAACTGAGCAGAAATCCACCCAAGATTCATAGACAACCGGTTGCTTATACTTGAATTATTATCCTACTATTATCCAGACAAAATCAGGAGGGATTCTTGAAGCATCAATCTCCATGAAAACACAAGGATTAATTGGGTGACACAACACATTAGTTCGACTGTCCGCGCACAAAAACCTACCAACTAGGTTCCCAATCATTTGAAATATAGAAGGATTCTGAAATGGAAGAGGAAAGTTAGGAAATCTCACTCAAATCGGCACCGAGGGGCTTCATGTGGAACTCGTAAGTCCATCTGAAAAGGAAAAAGCGGGACCCATTGCAGCTGCGAGGAGCGAAGGCCCAGGCTTTTATCAGATCCTCTTCCGACGCAAAATGAATCATAATACTCTTGCTATCAAGTAACCCCACAGTAGCTCGTTCCTGCAAATCCCATGAGACAAACACGAATCGATCGAAAGAATCCACTGAAGGACGTCGCTTCAAAAAGCGAGCTATCAGAGTCCGATTGAGGAGCGCTGAAGCATCATTGAACTCCACGAATGAAAGCGGTAAGTTAGGGCACTCGTTGAACAAATCTGGAACGTTAGGGCAAAGAGAAGATGGGGGAAAAGGAGGGAGGAAGTTGGGATTAGAGAAAGGGGAGAAAGAGGGATCCACAACCTTTGCAATATACACCCTTAGTAGATTTATGCTCAGTTTAGGGAAGCCACATTGGCATGCCCTAAAGTGTCTTCTTCACTACCTATCATGTACTTCATATTTATCTTTGTGCTATGGTAAAAATGTTGATACTACTAAAATGATTATTGGATATGTAGATGCTGACTATGAAGGTAATATTGACACTAGAAAGTCTTTGATCAGGTATGTATTCATTGCTTGTGGAGGCCCCATATCCTGGAAATGTAACATACAATAGTGGTTGTTCTTTCAACCTCAGAAGCTAAATACATAACATTGACTGTGGTTGTCAAAGAAGCCTTATGGCCCAGGGGTTTTTTTGCTGAACTTAAACTTTATTATTATGTTATTACTGTTTATAATGATGGCCAATCTGCTTTACATTTATCCAAAAATCTAGTATTCCATGGTAAATCCAACCACATAGATATTAGACTACACTTTATTAGAGATGTTATTGAATATAGAGTCATATGTGTCAATAGTATACATACTGATAGTAACTCGATTGGCAGTTTGACTAAAGTTGCGATGTTATCAAAATTTAAATATTGTTTGGATGAAATGAATTTGGTTCTCATTATAAATGACCTTAAGAGCAATAACATTGTCAATTTTAATTGAAAATGGTGAAGATTTTTGAATTTTGATGTTTTCATATTGAATTGCCATGTTTTATAATCCGCCATTTATAATTCTATTATATTACATGCATGCAAAATGTTAGAATTGTTTTATTTATTGGGCTTCTTCTTGTTTGTTGGGTTGATCGGTTGTCGCGTGGGCTTGTTTGTTGGTCCGTTGAGTGTGACCCGTTAGTTTCTCCTTTGGTCCATCTCATCATGTGCTTGACACATCACTGATCTGTCGTGGATGAATTCCTAACCGTCGATTAGGCTTAATGCCTATTTGATCAACACCCTCCACATGCATAGCCTCACTCGCGAGCGCCATTACATTTTCTGCTCGTCGTGGATTCGTAGCGTTTGTTGGTTGGTTGGGCTGTTTTGAGGCAGTAGTGTTGTAAGGGGAATTGACCACCCTTGATGGAAGTTGCTTCGGTTCATTCACACTCTTCGCTATCCTGGTTTGGCTCTTGCTGTGGTTTTGGAAACCTAAGCTTTCGGTGTGTTTGTCTTCTTTAGAGATTGATCTCATTGTATGTCGTGCTTCGTGGTACATCATTGTTGTGGTGCTTATGGTGGAGTTGTGATGACATCTTTCGTTGCGAAGATGTGTGGCCGAGTTCTCTATCCAAGAACATCCGATTTCAGGACCATGTGAGATCTTCCTCCTCGGCGAGCATCGGCTTCCCGATGACACCTTGAAGGGAACAAGATCGCCGGACTTGAGCGTTCGACGTCGTACGTTTTACGTTCTTGTTTTTTGTTTTCGTAGCTTTAGTTTTTCGAAGCTTATGTTGTTGTTAGTTTGGTGGTGATGTAAATTTTGTTCTTTTGAGGTTTATAAATTGTGTGTGTGGGTGATGTTCTTGTTTTTTTATCATAGAACGATTCTGTGAAACAAAATACTGAAATGGTCGTTCGAGTTTATTCGGATGGTCTCTTTGTGGCGGACCTCCCCCTCACATTTGTTTTTTTCTTCTTCTATTGATATATATGGTTATCAATACAAAAGGGTGGGATGGTTTTAAGATTCATGGACTCTAAATATAATTTAAAAATACTGGGATTTATTCAAAGTAATTAAAAATGTTCTAAGTACACCAATAATGAGATAATATTATAAAAAGACAGATGGGTCTCTCCCAGCAAGGTGGCGTCGCCTCTCAATATCTCAGTCCCTTTCACATTGACCGCCCAATGGCAGATCCCACGTTTTTATTTGACCATCCCACCACCCCATGAGCCCATCACAAAACAAAACAACTCATTTATTATTCAATGAACTACGCAGCAGGCCTGCCCGGAAACAACAGGCAGCCTATATATGGAGAGACGCACGCTCACACATCCCCGCCCTGCTCTGTTCTGCTCTGCCCTGCTCTGCCCTGCCCCTGCATGTCTGCAACTTCAACTTTATCAATCTGATCGACGATGGGGAGAGCTCCGTGCTGTGAGAAGATGGGGCTGAAGAGGGGACCATGGAGCCCGGAGGAGGACCAGATTCTGATCAACCACATTAAGCTCCACGGCCATGGCAACTGGCGCGCCCTCCCCAAACAAGCTGGTAAGCTTACATTTACTTACAAACGGACACCCACAGTCAAAGTTCAGGTTTTGATCATGGCGTCTTTCTCGATCCTTCTCAGGGCTGCTCAGGTGCGGCAAGAGCTGCCGGCTCCGGTGGACCAACTACCTCCGGCCGGACATTAAACGCGGAAACTTCACCCGGGAAGAAGAAGAAGCCATCATCGACCTCCATGAAAAGATGGGCAACAGGTGCGTGCGCTTGCCACTCTGTTTCGTTTCCTTTCCTCCCCTGTTCTTCAAGTCCCGACGGAGGAATGAGATATCCCTGTTCCGGCGTTCATGGCAGGTGGTCCGCCATCGCGGCGAAGCTGCCGGGACGAACAGATAATGAAATCAAGAACGTCTGGCACACCCACCTGAAAAAACGAATCACGCACCCGCCGCCCGCCGCCGCCGACGGCGGAACGACGAGGGCGGCGAACATGAGCATCCCCTGCAATGCTGAAGAAGCGGCGGGGAAAGCGTCGCCGGCGTGGGCTTCCTCCCCGCAGCCTTCCTCCTCCGACGAGACGTCCAACGCCACCAGCGCCGACGACGGCTTGCTGATGGATTTCCCGATGGACGACGAGTTCTGGTCGGAGGTACTGGCGGAAGACGCGGCGGCGACGGACCTCGCATTTCCCGTCGCCGATCCGTTTTTGGCCATGGATCTTCCCGGCGACTGCGGGCATGGGGGGGACGCCTGCGAGGGCATGCAGTTTTGGTACGATTTGCTCAACCGGGCGGAGGGATTGCCGGACTTTGTAGAATTTTAAGAGCGAGCAGGGCGGCGCCGCCGCGGCACCGCTCCGCTGTAAATTCTTGTAATCCCAGAATCGAGTTAGGAGAAAGAGATTGGGAACGGGAGGAGGAATAAAAGTTCAATGAAAACCAACAGAACGTCCATTTCGGCGGCCGGAATTTTCGAGTAGGATGATAGCTTCGCCATGGGAGCCGACCTTGACAGGGAAAAGCAGGGAAGGGTGTGCAGTGAACACGGTAAAGCCCTCTGCACAGTGTAAGTCGTTTGGGTCTTTTCGGGTGGCGGCTTTTGTTGATTAGGCGACCCATTTTCATGTCGGCGGACGGCGCCTCGCGTGCCTATTTTAATCAAACTATAACACATATTTTTCTCATAATTTTTTGGAGTACAAGATATCCCTATGCCAATGCAGAGGAGGAATGACATTCACTCTCATGGTGCACACAATTACAATGTAAAAAAAAAAAAAAAAAAATCTAGCTCAAACTCAAATGGATCATTAAACTAATAACTGTACTCACAAGTCAACACATGTTTTTTTCAGTGAGTTTTGTCTTCACTTCACACCTTAAGAAAATTTCAAGAAATTCACACATCCTGAAACTACTTCAAACCAAACATGCTTAATTTTGGAGTTCTTTCATGAACAGAAAGTCACATCTTGTTGACATCCATAGTAACATTTAACCTTTTAACCCTTTTAACATTCTAGGATGTTACACATTGCATCAATGCTCAACTTTGATACAATGATAATCTTTTTTATAACACCATTTCGAAAGTTTTTGAGTCTACATGGGCTTCAAGCCAATTTCTCAACTCCATCAAAACAATGGGTGCACAATTAGAACACTGCACCCTTTCTAAAGCTTTCTTAATTATAAAATGTTATTAAACACAACCACATTCATTGAAGTAATAAAACTTATTTTTATAATTTTTGGTATTGTTGACCATGATAGGTCTTGGAAAGGTATAGAAAAGTTATTTTGACCGGCAATCATCGAGATGGGGAGGGGGTGTAATAGTACACACTTTCATTTAAGGATGGCTTTACCTGTACTAGGAATTTGACAACCATTTCAATCTCATTGAATTCATTGTCACTCGTTTTTAATTACATGAGGTTCTCTAGTTGTTTGGTCGAATGCCATAGGATATTTTAAAAGGAAATATTAATTTCGGATTAAAATGGTAAAACAGTAACGTCATCATTAACGAACTGTTGGATTGAAAAATGGGCTCTGCCATTGAGTTCAGAATAAGATGCTCCTTTTGAGATAACATTTTAATAATTTTATGGTGATGTTTTTGGTACTTGGTCGGTGGTGAGAGTATTAACTTAAATAATATTTATTAAAAATATTATTTGACATAAAAACACTATACATTCATCATTTTGATGAAATATCAGGGGAATTGGAGCTGAAGGATTCACTACTACAAAATAGGTTATTAACAGTGCTAGAATTGACTTTTACGAGCACTAGAAAAACACTGTCTATCAGAGTATGATTAAAATTCCTAAGCTTTTATCAATGCTAGAACAACACTGATAAACGACCCCATTTATCAGTGCTTTTATTTAGCGCTGATAAAGGACCCCTTTATCAGCGCTTCTACAAGCACTGATAAAAGACCCAATTTGTCAGTGCTTTTATTTAGCGATGATAAAGTGGTTCTTTATTAGTTTTTTTAGTAGCGCTAATAAATAGGTATATTGTAGTGTGTAGCACAGTACAACACCAAAAACATGACATACTGCAGTGTAACTACACATTGCATCACCAAAAATAGCACTAGAAATTACCAAAATCAGGTACAAATATAGAAGTTAAATGAAATAAAATTTACAACACATATACAAGAAAAATACACACCATATTATAGAGGAAAAAATGCACCTGTATAAAAGAACAAACCACCCATGCTCGAGAAAAAAAACACCTGTATAAGAAAACAATTCTCATGTTAGTAATAATATAAAGAAATAAATTAAACAAAGAGTGTTAATTTTAAACTAAACTTTGAGTTATACTAGGAACACTGTGTATCAGATTGAGTTGCGGTTAATTTTTTCACATCACACCATTTCTTGTTCGTCTTCAAGCATTATCTTTGTGAAAATTAACAAAATAAGTATAAGATAAAAATGATAAGAGAATTAATTAAGTAATAGAAAATAGAATGATGGTAAAACAATCTAGGCACTTTTGCTCAGTTTTGGGGATGTGATGCATGTTTTAAACTAAAAAGACACTTATATATTGAAAATACGCACTTGGAGTCATACCGTGCATTAGATTGAGGTGTGATCGATTCCTACATGTTCCAAATGACTTATGGATCGTTGTCATAAAGTATCAAAACAATCTGAAAGCGTTTGACTGGTTTTGAGTACGTCACTTGTGTTTTTTACTAAAATGCAATTTTAAATTGGAAACATGCACTTTGAGTCATACTGGTCACATCACGTGTCAGTTTGATATGAGACTGATTTATACACATCACAAATGACTTATGAATCATTGTTCAAAATTATCAAGACAATTCGAGCATGTTTTCTTGGTTTTCAATGAGTGACACTTTTTGAACTAAAATGTCAATTTTAAACTGATAATGAACATTTTGACTCATACCAGACACATCATATATCCGATTGAGGTGCGACTGATTCTTACACTAAAATGTCATTTTAAACTGGAAACATGCACTTTGAGTCATACTGGTCACATTGTGTGTTAGTTTGATGTGAGACGGATTCCTACACGTCACAAATGACTTTTGAATCATTTTATTAAATTATTAAGGTAATATGAGCACATTTGCTTGGTTTTTAGTGAGTGACACTTTTTGAGCTAAAATGTTAATTTTAAACTCACAATGGATACTTTGAGTCATACTGGTCACACCGTGCATCAGATCGAGATGAAGATGATTCATACAGGTCAAAAAATAACTTATGGATCGTTGTTCTAAAGTATCAAAACAATCCAAATGTGTTTTCTTGGTTTTGAGTATGTCAATTGTCTTTTTTTACTAAAATTAATGTCAATTTTAAATAAAAAAACACACTTGGAGTCATATCAGTCACACCATGCATCAGATTGAGGTGAGAGTGATTCTTACATGTCCCAAATGACTATGTATCATTTTTATAATGTATCAAAACAATCCAAATGCATTTTTTCAATTTTGAGTATGTCACTTGTGTTTTTTACTAAATATCATTTTAAACTGGAAACACGCACTTTGAGTCATACCGGTCATATTGTGTGTCGGTTTGATATGAGATTGATTCATACATTTCACAAATGACTTATGAATCATTATCCTAAATTATAAGGACAATCCGAGCATATTTGCATGATTTTTAGTGAGTGACACTTTTTAAACTAAAATGTCAATTTGAAATTGATAACGAACACTTTGAATCATACCGGTCACACCATACATTGGATTGAGGTGTGGATGTTTTCTACATGTAAAAAATGACTTATGGATAATTTTCTTAAAGTATAAAAACAATCCAAATCCGTTTGATCAATTTTGAATATGTCAATTGTCTTTTTTACTAAAATTAATGTCAATTTTAAATAAAATGACGTACTTGGGGTCATACCAGTCACACCATGCGTCAAATTGAGGTTAAGATGATTCCTACACATCCCAAATGACTTGTGGATAGTTTTTCTAAATTATAAAAACAATCCAAATGTGTTTTCTCAGTTTTGAGTACGTCACTTGTGTTTTTTACTAAAATGTCATTTTAAACTAGAAACACGCACTTTGAGTCACACCAGTCACATCATGGGCTGGTTTGATGTGAGAATAATTCTGACATGTCATAAATTAATTTTGAATCATTTTATTAAATTATAAACACGATCGAAGCATGTTTTATCAGTTTTCAGTGAGTGACATTTTTTGAACTAAAATGTCAATTTTGAACTGATAACTAGCATTTTGAGTCATATCGATCAAACTGTGCATTAGATTGAGGTGCAGTTGATTCCTACACATTAAAAATGACTTATGGATCAATTTTATAAATTATAAAAACAATCCAAATGTGTTTTCTCAGTTTTGAGTATGTCAATTGTCTTTTTTACTAAAATTAATGTCAATTTTAAATAAAAAGACGTACTTGGAGTCATACTAGTTACATTGTGAATAAGATTGAGGTGAGAATGAATCTTGCATGTCTCAAATGAATTATAAACCATTTTACTAAAGTATAAAATTATTCCAAATTCAATTTCTTGGTTTTGAGTACGTCACTTGTGTTTTTCTTCTTCTAAAATGTCATTTTAAACTAGAAACACACACTTTGTGTCATACAGGTCACATCGTGTGTCAGTTTGATGTGAGACTAATTCCTACATGTCACAAATGAATTATGAATAATTGCATTAAATTATACAGACAATCCGAGTGCATTTTCTTGTTTTTTAGTGAGTGAAACTTTTTGAACTAAATTGTCAATTTTAAACTAATAACGGACACTTTGAGACATAACGGGCACACCGTGCATCAGATTGAGGTGTGAAGTTTTAAAGGATAAAAAAAAATTGAGGGGGGGGGGGTTAATTAGCTGTTCAATTTTTATGAGTTTTAACTTTTTTAGAAACATAACCCCCACAACCTATTAAGATTCATTTCCTTATCAACTTTTAGTAAATACTCATGCATGTAAAAGTAGGAAAGAAAGTAAAGCACAAAATATTTACAAGATTCGACCTTAGTGTGAGAATCTACATCCTTTCCAGAGCCACTCCCATAGGTCTATAGAAATTTACTATTAAGAAGAAGTGAATAGAAATTGTACCAACTCCCATTAGACACCTTCTATCTCCTGATAAGAATGATTATATCGACTCTCATTAGTTTACAAAGTTTCTTATAAAATAATTGAGCCAAAACAAAATAATAAGGACTTTGTTCAATTTTCTCCACAAATGTTCCTCAGTCTAATGACCTTAAGTCTGATGGAATTTAGTTAGATGAACCCAATCTGATTGAATCAAACCGATCGACTCAATACGATGCCCCCTTTATCAATCTGCACCTTAAGAAAATTTATGTTATGTCTAGATAACAAAAACTTTCACTTCTATAAAAAAACTCAAAACATAATATGAACTTCCTCAGTCCAATGAATTTAGTTCTATGGACTCAGTATGATGAACCCATTCATAGTCCCCAAATCTCAAACTCTACTCAAATGCCCAATACAATCTTCCTCAGTCTGGTAAACAAAACTTTTAGGTGTCTAACCTTATTCTGAGATTTTAGTCTAGAAAGAAAACTTCACAAGGATTATGCATCACTCTAACTTTTCTAAACTCATGAAAAGTTACAAAATGTGAATGATCTGGGCTTCTATTTATAGGAGACTCATAAAAGCAAAGGTGGTAAACTGAAAAACTTTTCCTGCTTACCCAAATTTCAAAAATTAAAAAATCAATCACATTTAAACATTTTTTTTTATTTTTTTAAACCTTCTCAATATTTCTCAGAGATTATATTTCTTTGAAAAAACTAACTTTTCTTCAATCTGATGTAACTTCCTCAGCTTCAGTCTGATGTAACTTCCTCAGCTTTATAACGAAAATTTTTTCTCAACTCACCACTCTCTAACTTTCTCCCTCTATTGATCACACTCTGAATATCTTCAACTCATTACAATATGGATATATTCATCTCATTATGATCTGACTATCTTCATCTCATCACGATCTTACTGTCTTCTTCAGAGTTAGTCTGATTGACTTTCCTTCTCATAGTCAGTCTCATCATCTTTCCCTCTCAGAGTCAGTTTAATGGAATCCTCATAATGATGGAATTATCATTACGATGTTCTATATCTGATGATAACTCCACTCAGCAATTTTGAAATTCTTCAATCTTCATAAAATTTACACATTCTGACTTCTAACAACTTTTGTATCCAATACTTCTGGATCCAATCTTATGTGTTTGGGTTTCTGGAACTGATACAATCTTTAATATTCCTCTATTTATTTAAAATCTTTTATCCTGAATTTTTTTCATGATTCATAAGAACTTCATAACCAGAAAAGTATCGTCCGACTTTGGTTAGAAAGTATGAAAACTTTCTAACTGTTGACATTACTATCTTTATCCAAAATATTTAGTAACATTCTGACTTTCATTCTTAGGAACTTATAACTTTTTAACCAACATTGAGTCTGATGAAACTTTAACTCCATGTCGATGGATCTTAGACCAATAATGCGTCTAATCAACCACTTCATCTTTTTGAAAGATTTTGCATCAGGTGTTGCTCAGTTTGAAAATCTGAGTCTAGAAACCTATGTCCCAAATTTTTTTTTCTTAAAGATCAAATTTTTTCTCTCCCTTTGTGTTTGGATCTAGAAACTTCCATCTTTATTAAGAAAAATAATTCCAATGGACTAAGTTTAATTCTTAATAACAAAAAATTTCTTTTACAAAAATGTTAGTTTTCAAAAAAATACAAAACTTTGTTAAAACAAATTATCAGAAAGGATCTTCAAGGTGCTGCTAATTTCTACACATCACAAACGACTTATGGATTTTTTTCCTAAAGTTTCAAAAAAATATTAATGTGTTTGCTTGGTTTTGAGTATGTGATGTGTGTTTTGAACTAAAATGTAAATTATAAACTAAAAACATATAGTTCAAGTCATACCAGTTACACTGTGCATCAGATTAAGGTGTGGCTGATTGAGTATGTGATGTGTGTTTCTTTCAACCATCTGTACCAAGCCAGAAAAGAAATAAAAGTTCTATTTGAATGAAGAAGAAACCCCATGCCACCTGAAACACCTCATCCAAAAGCAACACGTTCTCTCTTTTATAGCTTGTTGTAGATGATTGAAGGAAAAAAATATGAATTCCAAAAATATCTGTGAAAATGATAATTATTATTAAATAAAAATTAGAAGGAAATTAACTTAAAAATAGTAGATAAAATGGTGAAAAAATTAACTAAATAATTAGTATGAATTCACCTTTTAATGATGGTTGTATACATTCTTGACCCATTTCCTTATTGTTGTTATCTCAGTTACAACCTAGAAGTCCAATCTCTCAAGAGCACAAGCAACTTCGAACAAAACACCCCAACTCGAGAGAAATAATCTACCTATATAAGAAAATAATTCCTATGTTAGAAATACTATAAATAAATAAATTAAACATAAATATGAAACAATACATTAATAAAATGTCAATTTTAAACTGAAACCATACAATTTGAGTCATACTGGGTATATCATGGATTGCTTTGAGGTATGGTTCATTACACCGTGTCTTTTTATCCTATAGTGAATTTAAAACTCTGATCCATCTAATAATATTGTAGTTTAATAACCCAGAATGTTGAACTCAATGGAGAATAAATTTTTTTTTCATCATGAGTGAATCATCCTTGTTGAGTGTATGATCATGGTACATGAGTGAATCATCCTTATTAATGAATCCATTTAATCCTAGAAAATATTAACCATTAGTGTAAACCTATCATAATTCATTGATTGAACTAAAATAAATATTTACATATGAGTTTTTATGGAATATAATAAAATCTATCTTTACCTTTCACCACCATAAATAATACAAACTCTATGATAAAAAATTTAACTTCTTTGATGGAAAAAACTTTAGTGTGACCCATTATGTATTTTTAGAAGACAATAAACTCCATTATAAATTGTTTACCCTCTTTTGATAGTATTAAACATCAATATAGCCCTTTATAGCATCCAAATGACACTAAAATCTGGTGCATCCATTAATTCTTCCTAGATTGTGCTATATATTAGTATATCCTTTTCAATATTATAGGTGATGATAAACTCTAACATAACATCATCATTATTTGTTCATAAAAATGGGAATATCCCTATTCTCATGTATTTTTTATTGATAATGATGATGATTTTTTCATTAATGAGCTAGTAAAAATGGATCATTTTATATAATGAATGTGCACATGCATAATGAATTTTACTTGTATGGATTTCAAAAGCTTTTGGGATATTATATCATTCATCTAACTGATGACCGAATAGCCCAAATAATTCTACCACCCACCAAAGTGAAACCACTGTACTATTATTTTTTGAAAATTCATGATTTAGTCGATGAAATTTTGTATTTATTTTTTTAGAGGTTTTAGATCAAGATACTAGATTATTTTTCAAAGGGGTCTTCATTTGTATTTTTGGTGCTTCATTATTTCATTTGAAGTGGGTTTTTCATTTTCAGTGATTTCTTCGTAAAGTAGTTTCTTTTCATTTGATGAAATGTTTCCTTTGACACCATCCCTCCTTGATGACCATGATCTCTCAATGCTGGTTTTCCTCCAATAGTTATCTCATACACCTACTAGATTCAGTGGTTGATTACACATATATTTATTCAACAATTTTTCTCAAACTCAATGGATCTTATATTAAGTGACAAGTGTTATGTAAACTTTTCAAAAATAATTCTCAAACACAACCTTGGTATGATCCCCATTCTACTCCATTGCCTAACAATTTTATTATTTGTAGGAAAACACTTCATCTCCTCCTCCACCTCAGTATGTACCTATGCTACCTCCTTCACCTCAATCTCCAACTTCGACTCCACCTCCACCTCCGTCTCTGCCTCTGGCATTACCAAATAATTTTATTTTTTGCAGTCCAACTCTTCTAAAAAAATTGATTTCCTCCACTATACTTCTCCTTGAGAAAAAAATAAAAAATAAAAAATAAGAATTCTGACACTAATTCTGTACACACCAAATATATTTCTAAGGTTATAGACGATAATAGATCACAAACATTGCAGGCAATCACATAATTTTTTTTGGAAAACATTCTAACAGCATGTACACTACCCACACATCTCTAAACAAATTTACTTCTTCTTTTGTGTACAAAGGTTGTCAGAAATCTTGGTAGTATTGAGAAAATATAGACAAAAAACTAAGAAATATTTTTAATGAAATTGTAATTACCTTTAGAAATTATATGTTTGGGGATGCTAGTATTTTCATGGTTTATGATCTCTCTCATAAATTTGTAAACATAATATCCACAATTGATTCCATTATCTTGCTTTGGACACTACAAAAACACTGAACAATAATAGTAAGTTGTTTTGAAATATTTTTTAATAGTTAAATCTCTTTATATATACCTTATTTTGTTTCCATTTTTAGTAATCCATAGGTTTTTTATGTTTAGACATTGAGTTAATTCCATGATTTAGCCTATATTTAGAGACTTCCATATCATAAAGAAATTCTTGTTAAAGCAAAGGCTGAAACATATAATTTGAAGTTTATCTATAAAATATTGATTGCACTGTATTAAAAATTCACAATACACATCATGGGTCGTCGGTTTATTGGATATCCATGCATTGGATCCAAAAAATAAATATTTGGTGTATCCAGATTGATTAGCGATCAACATCCAGTGATGCCTAAAAAAAGTAATAAAAATAAAAATAAAAATAAAAATATATTTTATGTGATTAGATTGCAGAGTTTCACTTCTGCATTGTATACATCAAAAAGAGTCTATCCTCTGTTAATTTTTTTTTCAAACACATCAAGTAGCTCATCTCTTTTCTTCTCAATTTCTTACTTATCTAAAGTACGTTTTTCCATTGAAATGATACTGGGATTAATGAATCCAAATCGTGATTCACATGGTTTTCCATTTATATAGTAGTAATATAAACACCTGTAGAAAATATGAATAGTTATTAACTTTAGTAAATATATTAGATCACTATTTAGACATTTTTAATATGAAAATGTACCTTATGTATGTATTCACAACTGAGACTCTCAGTCATTCATGCTTGAGAACCTCATTTATACTCTCGAGACCAACTACGTTTGTCATGAAAGTTACATATATTTCTTTTTCATATGAAATTTAAGACTTATTTTCATCTTTAAATGAGGTCTCTGCATGAAGTTGTAATGATAATAAATGTTTCCCTGGAACTAGTGGAGAGAAGGCACTCTTGGAAGTTCCTTTTAATTTCTTGGCCGATTCACTAGATTGTCTTGATCCGACCTTCCATTTCCCCATTGCTTTATCCATATGTAATATTATACCTCACTTTAGACCTTTTTTCATCAATTATTACAGGTTTTTCATATGAAAAAATTTGTTAAAGACACACCTCATATATCTTTTAAAGATTAGATAGATATGCTATGAAAGTTCCAATAGCATTATTGACTATTGTAATATCCATATCATCTAGTGAAACAAAAAACTCAACAGTTAGCTCATGAGATACCTCAATCCACACTCTCATGTGGTCTTTTGGGATTTATTTCAGGTGTATCTTGTCTCTTGGGATATTATACATTGTACCCCTCACAATAAGGTGGTGTGTGGGTGTTGACAAATAGAAATCACATACAATTGTACCCTAAAGAATTTTAGTTCTATAAAGTTATTGGAAGTTGTTTGATTCACATTTAAGAGAAAGTGTAATGAAAAAATTGATTACCTTAGGTAAGGTATGTGGTTTATGGGAATGAATAGCCTCAAATATAGTGGGGTCATTTGGTTCTTCATGTGTGGATCTTTGTTCCATCGTCGGTTCGCTTTGATCCTTTCTCAAATATTGGTCTTCCAAACCAGACCAGACAATAATATCATGCAAAAAATCTATTTTTTCCTGCGATCCTTTCACCATATTATATGTATCTTTATGTGGTTTTATTTTCTCAAAATATTTCCAAGGATACACTCTAAAACCCACTCATCTACCGCGACCATATTGTTCTGGCCACTTCAAAGCTACTGAAAGTAGTTTTTCTTCCAGTACGGTCACTGTTGATTCTTCTTTATAAAACATATAAAAAATATGAACATAAATAGATATTTTTATGTAATACTATTATAAATAAAAATGAATTTCTATTATGTCATACTTACACATGTTTCCCATATTGATTTTATGTTTTCATCAACTAGTTTACCATCCTTATTTACACAAGACTCCTTCCATAGCACATGACATGGGATGAAAGTGGATTCAGATTTTGATTCATCAATCTGCATATAAACAAAGGAACATATGTTGTTTCATATCACATAAAACTTTTATTATTGATTTAAAATACATACCAATTTCTTATCTAATGAAGTGTACCCCATCCTTGGTTTGTAATAGGGTACATTGGTTTTGATGAAAGTTATTTATTTTTAGAAATCTTTTTTCTGTTTCATAAATTAACAATTTTGAATCAATTGGATAAAATAAATAATGTAAAATAATATATTATCGACTAAAATGCACCTGAAATGATTTATCATCACGATGAATGATGAAATAATTCTATGTTTCCTACTTTATAATGTGTTTATAACTAAATGGCGGGTGAGGCTTTACTTTCCCCTCAGCACTCCTAAGATGTAACTTGGTAGGAAGAGTTTGGAAGATTCTGTGGGATTTTTGAGTGGCCATTAAGATAAATTTATTATGTAAATCTTCTAAAATAAATGAAATCTGCAAGGAATAATGAAAATTAAATCCAAGTTTCATTATGTAATTTTTCGGTAAAATAGAGAAAGTAAATCATAACATTACCGTTATATCTTTCCAAAGAGTTTCCTTCATTACAGGCCGGATGTAGCACCATGAATCAATATCAATCAGCAAATTCATCCTCATTGTGACCCCAACATAACTATTGAGCATTAAATTGGTGTGGGTGAATGGGTTGGTCATGTTGATTCGAACCAACTTAAAATTTTGTACCCTTACTTATTGCCTTGATAATTTTATTCAACACTGTAATGCTGCGTCATTATTGTTTATTTTCATCAACATGCTATTGATCCCTTCCTAATTCTATAGTTTTAGCATCATAATTTTTTCTTCCTCAGGATTGTTAACATCATCATGTGAAGAAGACATTGTCTACATGAGTAGTCAAACATTTAATTTTGAATACAATGTATAAGGTATAAATAAAGTAAACCAAAAAAAATTTCTTACTATTTCCCCTTTGTTTCTATATAGAAAGTTTGTATAGATGAAAATTATATCTTAAGTGAATTCATAAATATATCATTGTTGTTGGTTTATTCAATGATACACATCTATGTTCTCTATTACATTATAACCTTTATATTACATACACAATTCATGAATTATCATTTGATATTCCTTTCCCTTAAATAATGGTTACAAATATATCATAACTACCTTTTTTATATTTTTTCCATTATATAATGGTAACATTGTTTAAAACTATATATACCTCCCATGAATCTTTCAGATTCATATTGCGTGAAATTAAAATATGCATACATTGTACACTATATGTTCACTAGTGTATGAAATATAAATATGGTATTCATACATTTTTTTAAATTACATATACCCGCATGCATACTGTGCGCATACATTCTTTGAAAGTATACACAACTATACACATATAGTATATTGTATGTATTATGCAATTACATACTCCCATGACTCTTCAAGAGTCATATTGTATGTAATTACAGTTTGTATGCAGTATGCATATCATATACATACATTTTTTTTGAAATAACACACTTATATACATACAATTTATACATTGTTTGAACTATAAACATACATGCACATGTTTAAAAAACTCCATGATGCATACACCTATATGCATACATTATATATACAACCACACTATTTAAAAAAAATTATATGCATACATGTACACTTAATTGTCTATATTTATGTGCATATAGGTGTATTGGGAGGTATTTTTGAAATCATATTAGAGTCTATTACTACCTGCCACCCCCGTAAGTGTTTTTTATTGGAGCCTATTACTTCATACCACCCCTATAGGTACTGTTTATTTGAGCCTATTAATTGATTTTATACAACTATTTCTATATCATTTTTTTCATTTATATAAGGAATTTAAACAATAACTCCCCATTCACTCAAAAAATCATGAAATGGGTATCACATAGCCATTTTTCATAGGAAGTTAATTTTAAATATAGGGAAGTATTAACATAATTAGGTCCCTTAGGAAAGAACCACATAATAGGATCCACAATACAATAGCTAGACATAACTTCTGAAAATCCATAAATAATAACAAAAAACAACACAAATGTCACATCACCCTCACCCTAGACCTCGATGAATCACTAACATGTCTATAGTAACTCACATTCTAACATAACATACCTAACCATCACTTAATACCCATCATATTCTAATATATGATACTCAAAGATCAACTATCTTTGGCATTGATTATCTTTCTCAACGATCACTCATTAGATAATATCATAGTTTGTAGGCCATAATTAATCACTCACACACCTCAAATATCAAGATAAAGTAAGATATATGATCAAATAATACATCCTACCCTTTACAGGTTATCCCAGTAGGTTTCAAGGGACTATACTCAATTTTATAGCACATATCTAATCACTACTAAGGTGATCATATAACCCCTATTAGAACATCACTACCCTAAGAAAAACATTCATAGGGAAATTTATGCACCGTTCCACACTTATGGGCTACTTCCATTAGCCATGATTATCCTCACTAGGCCTCTCATAATCTAACCTATATACCACTAAACATTAACTTTCATGGTGATATCCTATGTCCAAATTCCATGTCTCACTTTCTTCATGAACCATGGCCCATAAGGAAAACATTTACATACATCAATCACACAATCCAATCTCAAAGTTCCCTCATACATAATCATACAAGAATATACTGGGTTCAACCCCTTTATTTTATATTTTAATATCCCTTAGGATTTTCCCAACTAACCAACCTAAGGATCATAAGGTGAAGAAACCACTGTGTGAGACTATAATCATACCATAGAGCATGGAATGACTATTTTATTAAAAATCATTATTACCTATTATACATCATGATCATAAACCCATATCAGAACTCACTATGGTATCCTTTCCCCGATTATCTATTCTTATATATCACATTTCACACTAAAACACACATACAACATTTCTTGATAATTTTGGTACCACCCACCTCTTTTATGAAGTTAACCATATGGGCATCACTTTACTCATTCCATGCAAGCCTTCTATATAGATCCTTAATCACATGAGCCCATATATCATCAATAAAATAGTAAAATATGTAATTATAAATTAGTTATAATCAATTTCCATAATTAATTTACTTAGGAAGAACTTAAGAAAACCCACTAGAGAGTGCCAAAATGTCAGAACCACAACCAACATCATGGTAATGAACCAATGCATGCTCTCAATAATATTATGAAAAAAATTACCATTGGTAACAACATAAATTATTTTTCAATTTAAAGAAAAATTAAAAATACCCCAAGAAGAACTCACCTGTACATTTAACAATTACCCAAATGAAATAATTGAATAAAGATGGAGACACCTTCTTAGTATTATCTCTACTTTGAATAGTAGGTCTCTCACCAGGGAGGGGTTTTCCTATATCTTCATTATCATTAGATGAAGGAAGAAATTCACTATACATCCTTTTAGTGATGGGGATTTCATCCAGTTTATAAATATCATAGGAGATAATTCCTAACTCTCTATGTGCTAAAATGAAGGTGTTTATGCCTAAACACCAATATCTAAACATATATGTGAGAATCTTAGATGCTCAGTAACTCAAAAACTATAAGATCCATACTTCCTCATAAAGGTAAAATACCCACAACCATTTAGTGAAATCAGCACAACTTTGATACACCAAAAAATCCCAAGCGTGCTCAAAAAAAGACCACCAAAGTCAAAAGCACCTTATGAGGAACCCAAACAAGAAATCAATGAGTGAAGAGGAGGAGAAAATAACATAACTTGGATTCAAGCTTTGATTCGTTTGAGATAAAGTAGAGATATCACACACAGAGGCTGGGATATGTTTGATACTTGGATTCATTCGAGACTCGATTCATTTGAGACTTGGATTCTAGCCATGGATGCGTTTGAGACTTGATTCGAGTCTAAATTTGAGGAGGAGCACCAGTAGCAAGTGGCTTCCATGGAAATCTTTAGACATCGTGATTAAAACAGTCCCGATTTGGTTTTTTTAAATAGATCGGGAGAATTTTATCAGCGCTTCAAAAAATGCGCATATAAAGATACCTTTTATCAGTGATAAATTAATAAGCGCTGATAAAATCCATCTTTATCCGTGCTTTTTTAGCGCTGATAAAAGCCATATTTATCAGCACCAAAACTTTAGCATTGATAAAGATGGCTATCATTAATGCTTCTTTAGCGTTGATAAAGCTCTATTTTTATCAGCACTAAAGTGACACCGATAAAAGTAGATAAAACTATAATAAAAAATTAGTAAATATAATTATATAATTATAAATTTATTTAATATAATTTTATAATTATTTGAATATATAATTATTTAATAATAATTGTATAAATACTTTTTTAAAAAATTATATTTTTTATTTATAATTATAAATATATAATTTTATAAATATAGTAAATATACATTTATAAATACATTTATAATTATAAATATATTTATACCACTATATATATTTATATAATTATATATATTTAATAAATATATATAAATATAAATATAGTAAATATATTCATTATTTAAATATATTTATTATAATTTCATAATTAGAAATATATTTATATCATTATATATATTTATATAATTATATATACATTTAATAGATATATATAAATATAAATATAAATATAGTAAATATATTCATTATTTAAATATATTTATTATAATTTTATTATTATTTAAATATATATATATATATATATATTTATTTATTTATAGTTATATAAATATTTTAAAAAAATATTTATATTTTTGTATAATTATATATATATTTATATAATTATATATATAATAAATACATATAATCATATAAATAGAAATAGAAATAGAAATAGAAATATAAATATTGTAAATATATTCATTATTTAAATAAATTTATTATAAATTTATAATTATTTAAATATATACATGTTTATTTATAATAATATAAATACTTTAAAAAATATTTATTTATTTATAAATATAAATATATAAATTTATAAATATTGTAAATAACCATTTATAAATATATTTATTTATAAAGATTTATTTACAAATATATTTTTAACATTATTAATGAATATATAATCTTAAATACATGTATGTTAAAAATGTGTGAAATTGAATAATTAAAAATGAGTATAGTTTAAAATTATTGAAAAAATGGATAAGTTTTAATAATTAAATATAATTTATTGAAAAAATATGGATATATATTGAAATAAAGATGAATAAATATTGAAAACATTAAAACATGTTAAATAAGTATATATAAATAAACAATAGAAAATGATTAATTTCCCAAAAAAATAAAAAATAAAAAATATTAAAAATGAATTAATACCTAACTGTAATAATATTAAAAATAAATATATAAAATTTACTGATTAAAAACATAATATATTATATGTATCACGTTTTAATGAAATTCTAAAATGAATACTAAAATTTGAATAAATTTATTCATTTTTATCAATAATTATTTAATTAATAAAATGTTTAATATTTTTCTTAATTTACTCATTTTTATTTTTTATTTATTCAATTTTTTCATTTTATTCATTTCAAATATCTATATATTTAATATATACTATTTATTAATTTTTATAATTTATATATATGTATATTAAATTTATTCATTTTTATCAATAATTATTTAATTAATAAAATTGTTAATATTTTTTTTAATTTACTATTTTTTAATTTTTATTTGTTTACTTTTTTCATTTTATTCAGGACCTTTATCAACACTAAATAAGCGCAAATAAAGTGTTCCCTTTATCAACGCTAAAAATAAAGCACTGATAAAGACCAATGCTGTTAAAGATCTGTTTTGTAGTAGTGATTTTCTCTTAAGGAGGTTGCACCAGAGTGAGATATATTCCAAAGAACAAGGAACCAATAAGAAAAATAACCCAACTCAACCCATTGGGAACGCACATGAGCCAACAGTAGGCCGAGTGTGCCACTCTAAGCCCACTTATAATAGGCCATGGGGTGGTGATTATCACCAAGAGTACATAAACATACATGGGAGGCCTTTGCCTATAACAACGTATAACAATACATCACCAATACATAATAATATTCCACGTCACCAATATATATATATATATATATAAAACTGAACTGTATACAATGCATGCATGAGACATTAGATGACAACTATAATGCCAAAAAGGAAAAACCATGAAGGGGAATACAAATGTAGTAAATAAAACCATCTAATGTAACTGACACCATGAATGGGAAGAAAACTCATCGCTATATGATCACCTGGAACAAACTCCATCAAAAACCATCTCCCACCATGAACCACCGTCTTCAATTAAACATTAACTCCACCAGCTTTATGAGATCCACATCTGCCATCAACATCTTCAGTTCGTGCAACATCTACATAGACACAACACGTGTGGGAAAAAAATACATGTAGGGTTGAGTATAAACATGCCTAGTAGGACACCCCAAAAATATATAAAAAAGGATAAAACAAAAGGTCATCTCAAAACCAAACTCTAAGGGAATATAGGAAAATAAACCCCATGGAAAACATATATGCTCAAAGATTATGTCAACCATGAGAAAAGTAGATTCCTATTCTGCACAGCTCAGCTCCACTGATGGCTAATACAAGATGATACCTTGAAATATATGGAGCACCATTGAACCCAAAGCACCAAAACTACCTCACATCTATCAATCCTATATCATTCCTTAGTAGTTATAGTAGTGGGGGACCCACACCTCACTAAAGGGAGTAAGTCAGCCTATAGTGTTATTGACACCTATAGAGGACCCACACATCACTGTCTATAATGTGCGCCAACTAAGAGTGTCACCTACTCCATGACCAGAGGACACAAATCCCATCACTAATAGAGGGTTACATACTCCACTAAATATATAGAGGGCACACACCTGGAGATGATATGATGACTGGAGGGTTATTAATCCTGTGCCTTCTCTAATCCTCTACCCGCACATGTCATTGTCTCTATGAAGGCGGAGGAAAACTAATAGCACAAATAGCATGGAATTAATCACCAAATGCTAAGGAGATACACACCACCGCACTTTATGTGAAAATACACTCAGAATAGACTACTCATATATCCAAAACTGACACCAAATGAAAATATATGAAGAATATTGAAATCTTCCCACTACACGACGTGTCCCTATAGGGTACACGGTGTGTAAGACACTTGAGTAGGCGGGTAGTGTACTACCACATGTGTCCTTTCCATGTAGCATGATACATGACATGTACCAAATGGTACATGATGTGTGAATCCACTCAAGCTAGACAATGTGTATTCTAGATACATGTCGACACTACATGGAAAATATCATTTAGCAGTGGTTTTCAAAACTATCGCAAAATGTTTCATTTTAATTTTTTAGTGATGGTTTTAAAAAACCTTTTCTAAATAGAAACTATTTTTTAAAAACTATTGTGAATTAGAGGAAGTTTTCAGCAACGTTTAAAATCATCACTAAATACAAAAATTTGTTTTTCATTTTTTATTTAATTTTAATGATGGGTTTTTAAAAACCACCCAATTTTTTTTATAAATATTAATAATAAATAAAAAATAATAATTATTTACACATACATTATAAATAATTAATAACGAGTAATAAATAATTCATATTTAATATTATTTAAAATAAATTATAATATTATTCTTATTTTTGATTAATAATTAATAATTATTAATTATTAAATATATCTTATTAATTATTAATTACATATGATTAAAAATAATTAGTAATTAGTAATTAATAATGTAATAATTACTATTTAACAATTAATATTTATAATATGTAATATATAATTAATATATTAATATATAAATATAAATATATAATATAAAATTATAAATAGATGTAAATATATACATAGTTATAAATATATAAATACTTATAAATATAAAATTAGATATAAATAAACATGATTATATAAATAAATAATTGAGAGTGTATATATATTAATTTAAATATATAAATATATATAAATAGCTGTAGATATATATAATTTTATAATTATATAGTTATATAAATTCTATATATGTAATTATATATGTTCCTTCCAATCAAATATTTTTATTTATAGATTAAACACTTTAAGGGGTTTAGTGGGAACCCTTAAAAACAACACATAAACTGAAAATGAAAATAAACCCAAAAACCATCACCAAGGAAAGCACCCACCAACATACATCACTACAAAGATGAACCTGAATAATCAACTTAGTACTTCAAATCTAAGTATCTGTTATACCGAAGATGGAATTATAATGTCACAATAGTCACTATGAGTACATAGTGATTCCTTTTAGCATGATGAACACCCCAATAATGTTCATGGGACTCATGAACTAGATCTTTCATCCCTTAATAGATCAATTCAAGTTTTTCTTCATTGAATAAATCCTAGTGTACTTAGTGTTAGAGAAGAACATGTGACATTTGAGGATGTTCCTAGATATACTATGAGAGTAAAAATGTTATGGGGAATCTCTTAAATTTTTAGTTCAAGATTTGAGAGGTCCACTTCCTGGGACATGTTATCTTAGAAGAAGGAGTAGTAGTGGACCATGCTAATTTTGATGTAGTGTTAGCTTGGGATACACCCAAGAGTGCACCTGAGGTGTGAAGCTTCCTTGGGTTGGAAGGCCATTATCAGAAATTTATGTTTGATTTCTCTAGGATATCGATACCCTCGACTATTTTGAATTGGAAGGGAAAAACTTTTATGTGGATGGAGAAGCGTTGACAGGCATATCTGGATTTGTGGAAGAGGTTGATAGGCATGCCCATCTTGATACTATTATAGGTGGGTGTTAAGTATGTAGTATTTTGTGATGCCTCTAGAACTGGGTTTGGATGTGTTCTAATGTATAGGTAGTTAGTGATTAACTATGGGTACCAACAGTTGAGACCACATTAGAAAAACTACATGACACACGATCTTGAGATGTAGTGGTGGTCTTTGATCTAATGATGCGGATATGCTATCTTATGGGTGATACATTTATCATCTATTAAAACTACAAGAGTCTTAAGTATATCTTTTCATAGAAATATCTCAACTTAAGACAATGGGTATGGCTAGAGTTCATCCAGGATTATGACTTTGAGATAGTCTATACTCCCTCAAAGGGGAACATGGAAGTCAATGATCTTAGCAAGAGATATTGTTCACAGTTATTGAGTGAGGTGTCAAAGAAGTTAGCCTCATTTAATTTGTCCTTGGTGTATGAGGATGATGCAACTTAACTTCAATCGATGGTTGTTAACCCTCTGCTTCTATAGAATGTTAAGGAGGCTTAGCATAGATATACTAACTTTGAGACTTTGCGTATTAAGATATCCACTGAACATGCTCCTAATGGATTTTCTAAAGGTGGGGAGCACACCATATTTCTTTGAGGTATATCATAGTGCCAGTGACATTGTGGGATGTGGTTTTGATGGAGTTTCATACATCCACCTTTATAGTATATTTAGGTGTGGTGAAGATGTACCAGGACGTTCAATGTTAGTTATTGTAGCACCCCCATCTTGAGGTATGTAACCCTTGTTTATAACTTTTTATATGTTTAAATTAGTTGGGTAATGTTTGGGAGAGTTTGGAATGGATTTGGAAAGGTTTGGAGGCTTTTCTAGGGGAGCACAGTTTGATCATGGTTCTGGGAAACCATGCAGGATCTCTAGGTAACCATGCAATTAGAGGTAGTGGGATTTGCAAGGTTTATGAACAGTTCATCTAACTGTTGAGAAAACCATGCGGGGTCCCTGTTGAGGCAGTAGCTTGCACATGATTACCGCACAGTTTACCTAACCATGTGTGGAATTCAAAAGTGGGTTTTAAAAGACAAGACCACTCAGGATTTTCCCTAAACTCCTCCTCTATTTTCCCATATGAACCCTACTCAGTATTTCTTGTTCTCAAGGGTTGGAGGGGATCTCCCACTCTTTTTGGAAGTGATTCGAATGGTTTTCAAGGTGTGGGGAAGGAGATTCTCTTCTGCTAAGCCTTCTCTCTTGGATATTTCTTAGTTTTACTTAGATATAATTAATAATCTATCAGTTTTCTAGATATACACCCATCATATGTAGATCTAGGGTTATTGTTGCCTTAAATGTTGAGATTTGGGTTTATTGATGTCAGTGAAAGGGATCTAATGAGGTTCTGTGGAGTTTTCACCTGGATTTGGTGT
Organism: Viscum album; assembly: GCA_963277665.1. NCBI lineage: Eukaryota > Viridiplantae > Streptophyta > Magnoliopsida > Santalales > Viscaceae > Viscum > Viscum album. The sequence continues at coordinate 1,628,627,597 of OY728150.1, forward strand.
GTGGTTGTGCATGGGTTGATTTCACTGGAACCCTAAGGTAAGTGGATTCTCTCTCGACTCTATTTTGTTAGAACTAGAAGCCTTATTTTCAATTAATTGGTTTTTCTTAAAATTAATTATGATTATGATTTTTGAATCTTGATGGAAATTCCCTTTGTGATGTTTTGTGGATTTTTGGGGAAAATGGGTTATTGCGGTAAAATGTTCCTTATTGTTGGATTTTAAAATATTAATTTTAAAATTGGGAGCTTGGCTTGATTTATGAAAATGGTTTGTGAAAATGGGTTTCAATAAAAGTGTTTGATTTATTGAAATTTTATATGGCATGGAAGAAGTCCTAAGGGATTGTTTGGTAGTGAAATAGTTGTTTACATATTTTTGTGGTTTTAGCAGGTGTATATGCTTGTTAATGGCTTAAGAATTTTGTGCATGTGTTGATTTTGGAATAAAGTGAGAATGGAGTACCACTATAAAAAGGGTATTTATAGTGGATGGAAGGGCCACCATTAAAGATAAGTGGGCATGAAGTACCACTAAGTTTGTAAATAAGTAAACGAGCTCGGACAAGAAGTTCCACCGTGATTGTTATACCAGGTTGATCATGTGGAACTTTATTGTTGTGTTTGTATTATGCATTTGGCTATGCATGATGAATTTTTGTAATAACATGTGATGGTAAAATGGATTATGTCATGTTGGTTGTCTTTTCCTTTCATTTTGTGGATTTGGGTGAAAAATGGCTTGGTAAAGGTGTGTTTGGCTTGCTGGGAATTGTTACACTATTTGATGTTTTATATAAAATACTTTATATAAATATGCCAAAGATTATATCCTAGTAGAGTGTGTAAGGAATTCATTTTGGGAAAACCTACTGAGTATTATTACTCACCCCCTGCTTTGGCACTTGGGTTCTTTTATAGATGTCATTTTCTGGGACACAGGTAAGGGGAAAGCATCTCATTTTTCTAGCGAGGCATCTTGATGCTTGGGTAGTATTGTGGTGCTTGGAGCATAGATCTTGCTTTGGATCCATGGGGCGTGTCATGGTTTCCTTAGAGTATTGTTTTTGAGTCTTTCACTTAGTACTATGATATTATGTTTTTGTGATTTAGTTGTATTAGTTTTTTAAAAAATTTTATGAAAGAGTTTTGTTGTTTGGTTTTCTCTTAGAAATGTGTTATCATGGTTTACTTTGTTGACATGCATCATGTAGTTGTGGTAGGTTATTCCTTGTTTTGTGGGTTGGTTTTATTCTAAGGGGAAATCATCCCCCAATTGTTCTTGAAGCCCTCAGAATTTATTTCTAGCATTTCGCACCTTGGGAACGTCGCTTGAGGCCAAGTAGCATCTCACCACATTCTCAAGCCAATGAGGAAGGGGACAAGACATTACAAGTGGTATGAGTTTTTTTGGTCCTTGACTTACAAGTTTTTTGGATTCCTTGGTGTTGGTTGTTTCTCTTACATTTGACATTATTTCTTGGTCTATTCCTTGAGTTGGGATGGTAGTTAGGCTTAGGATTGTCAAAACTTGAAATGTATAGCATAAAAGGACGTAACTAACCCATTTATGCTAAACTTCAAGTTACCAGGGATTTTGGTACATAAGTGTTTTAGAGACACTTATAGACATTGGAAATCTCATTGTCATGGGTGTATCCAATAAGATGAGCATGACATGCATGGTAGAAATGACTACCCACTAGGATTCATAATTTATTGGCATAATTATTTATGCTGTGCTATTGATATATGGATTTGTGAAAAATATGGAAATTATTTTCAAATGTGTAGATTTGAAATGTGGATAGTTGTGGTATTTTTAAAATGGATCAATTTTCAAAATATGGTGGATTTTTTAAAAGTGGTTCAATATGGGAAATGTGAACTTATGGAAATCCTGATTGTGATAGTTGTAATGTAATTGAATTTAAAATTGTAATCATTTTCTTACTAAGGGAGTGAGACTTATAGTTGTTTTTGTGTTGATAGAAATGACACTGGGTAGGCATTTTAGAGACTAACCAGAGGAGGCTATTGAAAATATGGTTACACATAAGCCCCAAGTTAACCAGTAGCTTGTGCAGAGTATAGTGCAAGATTTCCAAGTTGTGGAAATTGGAAATTAACTAGATGATCCAACGTATGTGGATCATGAGGTTTAGTTTCAAAAGTAGAATCCACCCATTTTTAGGGGTGGTTCAGAACCATAAAATGTGGAGGCATGGTTGAATATAATTAATAGGATATTTGAATTCCTGGGAACACCGATGGAGCTGAAAGTGAAGCTAGAAACTTACATATTGGAAGATCTTGCACTTTAGTGGTGGGATTTGGTGATCTAATATAGAACATACTAAAGGATGACATGGGGGGGGGGGGGGGGGGTTGAGGAATTTTTTAACAAACAATTCCACCCTCAAAAGATCAAAATTCATCACACAATAGATTTATTTCATTTAAAAAAAGATAAACTATCATTAAAAAAAATATGCGACTAATTTTATGAACTTAGTGTGGTTTGAACCCAAGGTTCCTGGTAGTAAATCATTGAAGGAACATATTTTTGAAGCTGTGTTGAGGTAGGAAATTCATTCTCAAATAGTAGTGTTATGTATAAGTGATTAAACAGAAATGGTGAATAGAGAAATAGTAAATGAAAAAGATATCTTTAGGGCTACAAGAGGGGGAAGTATGTTGGTACCCATGGGGAATAGGGGGAACTCTAATGCTAGGATCAAGTGGAATAAGGACACTTATTTCCAGGGTGGAAGTATGGATCAAAACCCAATGACAAGATTGGTGAATCTTTCTCTGAAGCCTCAGAGTAATCTAGGATGTTTTCAGTGTGGCTACGTGGTCCATATCAAGTGAGATTGTACGAAAAAACCTCAAACATGTCATAATTATAAGCAGATGGGGGAATCTTCAGTGTTATTTTTGTAATTCTCTGAGGTCAGGTGTTCGTGATACTCCTCAGGGGTCGCAAGTGCCTTATGACTCGACAAGGAAAGGGAAACAACATACCCCTCATTAGTAGATTAAAGTTAGTCATGGTGATTCAAGGAATACCATGACTCATCAGAAGGGAAATAAAGAGAAGAGTGTGGCAAGAAATCAATTGTTTGGAGATGATTAGGTTGTGATGGATGATCAGTAGAGACCATCCATGGTGCAAGGTACGATTATTTTAAATTCTACCTTGTTGCAAGCATTGTTTGATACAGGTGCTTTGCATTATTTTATTACTTCTCGTGATTCTAGTTTGTTGGGTTTAACTGTGGAAGCAATTCTTTTAGTTTTAAAACTTAAAACTCCTCTAGGTCAAAGAGATTATCGAGCCTTACTTTGTAGAACATGTTGTATAGTTGTGGATGGGGTTGATTTGATGTGATATTTATCAGTACTTGAGATGGATGACCATGATATAATCTCAGGAATGGATTGGTTGGTAATGTTTAAGTCCCACATCGAATATTATGAGTGAATAATTAGTTTCACGAGGGAAGATGGAGCCGAACATCTATTAATAGGAGAGAAGAATGAAAAGCTGGGTACACCAGGATTATTAGCACCAACTATTTCCACAATCTCATATCAGTTAGTAGCATTGTCATTGGAATCAATGGAAGGAGTTCATCATAGTATCTTTCCAGTAGTTGTTGATCAATTTATGGATGTATTTCCCGAATAATTATTAGGGTTTCCAACCATGAGAGAAGTTAAATTTATGATCGATCTTCTTCTGGGACCCGTCCTATCTCACTTCCATCATACCGGATGACACCGACAGAATTGTGGGAATTGAAAGTTCAGTTGGAGGAGTTATAAAACAAAGGGTTCATCCGGCCTAGTATGTCTCCATGGATAGTGCCAATTTTGTTTGTTAAAAAGGAGGATGTAACTTTGTGGATGTGTGTTGATTATCATAGGATTAATCAAGTCACAATAAATAATCGATATCAAATTCCACACATTGATGATTTATTCAATTAGTTGAGTGAAGCTCAGTGGTTCTCCAAGATTGAATCACTATCAGGATATCATCAATCATGAGTACAGAAGGAATATATTCTTAAAAAAAAACTTTAGAAGTAGATATGGCCATTATGAGTATGTGGTTATTCCCTTTGGTCTAATGAATAAACCTGTAGTTTTTATGGAATTGATGAATTGTATCTTTCAGAAATATCTTGATTTTTTTTGTAGTGGTATTTGTTGATGAAATATTAGTGTATTCCAGGACAAGGGCGGAGCATGAGCAGCACTTAGCGATAGTGTTGGGGATCTTGAGAGATCATCGTTTATATTCAAAATTTTCAAAGTGTGATTTTTGGATATAGGAAGTTCGTTTTCTTGGCCATGTGATTTATGAGAAGGGTTTTTCAGTTTATCTGGAAAGGATAGAGGCTGTTATCTCATGGAAACTTCCAAATAATGTTTTTGAAATATGGAGCTTCCTTGGTCTAACTAGATACTATTGACATTTTGTTCACAACTTATCATGATTGGACTCACCTTTTATAGCTTTGAAAAAGAATAATGTTCCATTTTAATGGAATGAGCAGTGTCAAAAATATTTTGAAGAGATTAAGGGTTTCCTTACATCAGGACCAATCTTGGTTTTTCCAGAACCAGGAAAATGGTACGTGGTTTATTGTGACACATCAAGATCGGGTTTGGGATATTTTCTCATTAAAGGGGATCATTTGGTTGAATATGTCTCATAACAGTTGACATTACATGAGAATAACTACCCAACACATGATTTGGAGTTGGCGGTTGTGGTCCATGCTTTGAAAATATGGAATCTTTATCTGTTCGGTGAGAAATTCACAGTCGTTACCAATCATAAGAGTTTAAATCATATTTTCTCACAAAGATATTTGAACTTGAGGAATAAGAGATGGATGGAGTATCTTTAAATTTTCAGTTTTGACCTGATGTATACACTGGGTATGGAAAATTTGGTGGCAGCATTAAGTAGGAAGTCTTATGATTAGGTGGTGAAACAAGCATCAGATTAGTGTTAGTTGATATCAGTCATATATGACATGTAGTTGGAATGTGAGGAAAGGGGTTATAGAGTAGTTTTCTTTCCAGTATCATTGATTTTTGATTTTTATGGGTTGGTTAAAGAGGAACATGTATCTAATTCTGAGTGTATTGTGATGAAGTTGAAACTCAATGGTGGGGAGACCATTGAGGGTTGGGAACTAAATGGGCATTCCGTTTTGTGTTTTCATAACTGGATGGTTGTACTGGTGTCTTGTTAGGAAAAAAATCTTAGGGATTATCATCATTCCATATGAGATATCCATCCTGGAATTTAGAAAATGTATAGGGCATTGAAAGCACATTTTTGGTGGGTTGGTATGAAAAGGAAAGTGGTGGAGTTTGTTTCGAGATGCTTAACTTATCAGCAAGTCAAGGTAGTGCATTAACAGCAAACATGCATGTTTCAATCTTTACTTATCCCTATCTAGAAGTGGGAACATATAGTGATGTATTTTGTTACAGGTCTCCCAAGAACATTCAAAAAACATGATTCCATATGTCTGATAATGGATTGGCTCAAAAAGTCATCCCATTTCATCCCAAGTCATGAATCTCATATTGTGTAGGATCTGTCCAAAATTTGTATCCATGAAGTGGTAAAGAGGCATGGTGTTATATCTTCAATTGAATCGGATAGAGATCCGAGATTCACATCTTGTTTTTGGAAATCCTTACAGCAAGCCCATGGGACCTAATTGACCATGAGTACGGTGTACCATCCTCAGAAGGATGGGAAATTTGAGAGGAATATACAAACATTGGAAGATATTTTACGGGCCTGTGTGATGGATTTTTGTGGTTCATGGGAAGAGAACTTTTCATTTGTGGAGTTCTCATATAATAATAGTTATCAGGACTCCATACATATGGCTCCGTTTGAAGCATTGTATAGGCGTCTGTGTCCTTCTCCACTTTGTTGGGTGGAAATGGGTGAGACCTCTTTGGTCTGGCCGAGCCTTGTCCAAGATACAATGAATAAGATAAAGTTGATTAGGAAGAGAATGAAGATAACTCAGAACTGTCAGAAATCATATGTGGACCATCGTCGATGGCCATTGTCATTCGAGGTGGGTGATTATGTGTTCTTGATAATCTCTCATAAGCTTGGACATTGTCGGTTTGGGAAGCAGGGTAAGTTATCTCTAAGGTATATTGGGCCTTTTTAGATACTTAAGTGGGTTGGATATCTGTCTTATCAATTGGATTTTCCACTATGGTTCAGTGTGGTACACAATTTATTCCATGTTTCTCAGTTGAAGAAGCATCATCCAGATCCCGACCATGTGATTCGATGAGATCATGTCGAGTTAGAGCTGGATGCTTCCTTGGTACACATGCTAGTATGGATTATGGATAGAAAAGAGAAAGTATTGCTTGGTAAAATCATCAGTCTAGTTCAGGTTTTGTGATAGCAAGGTCAGAATCAGGAGGAGACTTGGGAGTGGGAGAAAGAGATGGCTGAGCAATGGCCCAAGCTCTTTCAGAAAAGCGATGGTTCTATAATTTTTGAGGACAAAAAGTCCAATGGTGGGGAGAATGTAACACCCCAAATTTGAGGGTTTTAACCCTTGTTTATGACTTTTATGCAGTTAAAGTAGCTGGGTAATGTTTGGGATAGTTTTTAAAGGATTTGGAAAGGTTTGGAGACTTTTCTTGGGGAGCACGGTTTGAGCACGGTTTAGGGAAACCGTGCAGGATCTCTAGGTAACCATGCAAGTGGAGGAAGTGGACTTTGCATGGTTTAGTCATGGTTTTTCTAACCATGTGATAAAACCATGTGGATTCCTTGTTGAGGTAGTATCATGCGCGTGATTAGCACACAGTTTTCCAAACCATGCAATCTAACCATGAGTGACATTAAAAAGTGATTTTAAAAAAAATGAGACCACTCAAGATTTTCCCTAAACTCCTCCTATATTCTCCCATACAAAAAATATTCGGGATTTCTTATCCTCAAGGGTTAGATGGTCTATCCCACTCTTTTTGGAAGCGATTTGAAGGGGTTTTAGGGTGCGGTGAATGTGATTCTCTTTCGGTAAGCCTTCTCTCTTGGATCTTTCTTGGTTTTACTTAGATCTAGTTTTATCTCACTCTCTCAGTTTTCTAGATATACACCCATCACATGTAGATCTAAGGTTTTTTTGCCTAAAATTTTGATATTTGGGTTTATTGATGTTAGGGAAAGGAATCTAAGAAGTTTTTTTTGAATTTTTCACCCAGATTTGGTGTGTGGTTGTGTGTGGGTCGATTTTGCCAGAACCCTATGGTAGGTGGATTCTCTCTCAACTCCATTTTGTTAGAACTATAATACTTGTTTTCAATTAATTGGTTTTTATTAAAATTAATTGTGATTATGATGTGATAAGCTTGATGGAAATTCAATTTGTGATGTTTTGTGGATATTTGGGGAAAATGAGTTATTACGGTGTATTGTTCTTTGTTTTCATATTTTAAAATATTGATTTTAAAATTGAGAGTTTGGGTTGATTTATGAAAATGTTTTATGAAATTTTTTTTCAATTAAAGGGGTTTCTTTATTGAAATGTGATATGGCATGGAATAAGTTCTACGAGATTATTTGGTTGTGAAATAGTTGTTTTCATATCGTTGTGGCTTTAGCGGGTGTATATGCTTGTTATTGGATTAAGTATTTTGTGTATGTGTTGATTATGGTGTGAAGTGGGTGGGAAGTTCCACTATAGAAAGGGTATAGATAGTGGATAGAAGGGCCACCATAAAATATAAGTGGGCGTGAAGTACCAATAAGTTTGGAAAGAAGAAACAGGCTCAGATGGGAAGTTCCACCATGATTGTTACACCAGGTTGATCTTGTGGAACTTTATTATTGTGTTTGGATTATTCATATGGCTATGCAAGATGAATTTTTATGATAACATGTGATGGTAAAATGGATTAGGTCTTGTTATTTGGATTTCCCTTGCATTGTGTGGATTTGGGTAAAAAATGGCTTGGTAAGGGTGTGTTTGTCTTACTGGAAATTGTTACACTATTTGATGTTTTATATAAACCACTTTACATAAATGTTTTAATGATTATATCCTACTGGAATGTTTAGGGAAGTAATTTGGGGAAAACCTATTGAGTATTATTACTCAACCCCAGCTTTGGCACTTGGGTGCTTTTGCATATGTCATTTTTCGGGACACAGGTAAGGGGAAAGCATCTCATTTTACCAGCGGGGCATCATGATTATTGGGCGGTATTATGGTTCTTGGAGAATAGATATTTCTGTGGACCCATTGGGAATTTCATGGTTTCCTTGGAGTCTTGTTTTTGAGTCTTCTTCTTAGCACTCCTATATTGGGTTTTTGGTATTTAGTTGTATTGTTTTTTTGAAATTGTTATGAAAGAGTTTGGTAGTTTGGTTGTCTCTTGGTAATGAGTTATCGTGGTTTAATTTTTTTACATGCATCTTGTAGTTGTGGTAGGTTATTCCTTGTTTGGTGGGTTAGTTTTATTCTAAGTTAAAATCACCCCCAATTTTTATTAAATCCCTCGACATTTATTTTCATCCTTTGGCATCTTGGGGATGTTGTTTAAGGCCAAGTAGCATCTCACTACCTTCTCAATCCAATGAGTAAGGATGCAGGATGTTCCAGTTTTGGTGTCCAGGAGTGAAGAAGTGTGTAGTGGATTTTTTCTCCTAATGAATCACATGTTATAAGGTAAAGGATAATCAACATGTTCCAACAAGTTTAGACGAACCCATAGATGTGCTAGTGTGGAAGTGGGATGGTATATATATGGACTTTGTTATAGGAATTCCATGACTGTCTATTGGAAACGATGCTATCTGGGTGATCATAGACCAACTCACCAAGTCAAACCACTTCTTATACATCCATGAGAAGAGTTTAGTTGAGATATTGGGACTTATTTATATATAGGAGATAGTTTGATTTCATGGAGTTCCATCAATGATCATTTTAGACTGTGATGCTCACTTCACATTACAATTATCGATAAGATGGTAGGAGTCCTTTGGGACTTAGTTGAATTTGAGAAAAATGTTTCACCCCCAAACTGATGGCTAGAATGCGTGGAATATTCAGGTCTTGGAGGACATGGTTTGGGATTACATGTTGGACTTTGGACATAGTTGGGAGGATTATCTACCCTTGTTGGAATTTGTGTATATCAATAGAAACCACTCCAATATCGGTATGACACCATTTGAGTCCTTGTATGGAAGACCCTATAGGTAACCATTATGATAGAATGATCCAGGAGAGTTAGAACTTATGGTCCTAGAGTTGGTGTGAACTATAACGAAGAAGGCGAAAATCACCTTGGAATAAAAGAGAATTTTACAAAGACATCAGAAGTCTTATGGGGATTGACGACAGAGGCATTTGGAGTTTGATGAGGGAGACCATGTGTTCCTAAAGTTCTTGACTCAGTGATGGTTGTAGAGATTTGACTATGGAGGAAAGTTATCTTTGAGATTCATTGGCCCTTTCTAGATACTACATAGGGTCAGTGAGGTGGCATACAGATTAGAACTACCACCATAGTTATATTAGGGACAAGATGTTTTACATGTGTTGTAGTTGAGGAGGTATGTGCATGACCCATCACATGTTATCAATTGGGGTGAGATGGACATCAATGATGAAGCTAATTTTGAATAGTATTCAATAGATATCAAGGATAGGTAGAAGAAGATCATTAGTGGGTGATAGATCCCCTTAGCGCAGGTATAATGGAAGCATGGGAGTATTTAGAAGAACACTTGGGAGTAGGAGAACCAGATATAGGCCTAGTATCCCCATCTTTTTGAGTAGGTTTTTTCTTTTTGGAATGAAAATCCTTGATGTAGGGAGAATTTAACAACTCTATTTTTGTCTTGTAAAACTTTGGAATATTTAAAAGAATATTTTTGAATCTAGATGCTGAGTTAGTGTGAGATTTTAGGGCCTGAGGAGGCTCGGTTTTGATATAATAAAAATATTAAATATATTTTATCATACACATATAGTTTTTTTGAAATAATATAATAACTCCCAAATAGAGTGTCAAATGAGAAATATGAGACCTCTATTAAATCTGAAATGTGGGTTTTACACTAGGTGTGACATAATATTTGTGTGAATCAGGTTTTTGGATTAATTGTAATCGTAGTAAGATAAATAAATAAATAAATAAATAAGTTATTTATAATTTATTAAATGTCCCAAAAAAACTAATATAATTTATTTAATCTTGGTTATGGAAAATCCCTAGGGTTAGATTCATAATCCTAGGCATTAAGAGATGATCCATTGAAGTAGAATTCTTGGATGATCAACAACTGATTGTGATTTAGTTATCAATATGCCAAAGGAGTTTGTGGATCTCACCAACAACATCAACGTGTGACCATTCGTCACCAAAAATTGATGCATGACATTGTTTTGTTGGATTTAATCCTGAATTGGTTATCCCTTGATCTAATGTGAATCAATCCTTCTAAAAAATTGATTTACATATTGACTATTAATTTATGGATATTTATTTTTCTTCCTAGAATTAGGAATGAATATTATGTCGATTAATCCTGATTATTATTATTCATTCATCATTCTATTGGAAATGGATTATGGATAAGATAAAAAATGGTTAAGGTTCATTCCTTTTGTTTCTATTTTATGAATTTCTCCCCCATTCTTTGCATGTTCATTGCTTGTATTTTCTTTAGCCAATGATTTAATAAATACCCGTGATCAATCATTGAAAAACTGTTATTTTGTGCAATAGATCGATTCCATGGGTTCAAGTTCAAAATCAAAGGCATGATCATGGTGTGGTTCTGATGATGGAGGATTGGGAATGAATCGAGATCAGTGGTACATGGTTTGAAATTATGGAGATCATGAGAAGTGACAACGAATGATTATCGAGCAGATTGGGTGGTTAGAATCTAGACACCAGTGATGAGTAGGCTCAATAAAGACCATATTTATGATTATCGAGCTTATTTGGTGTCAAAATCATGGGTGTAAGTGGAACGAAATACAAATGAATATTTCTAGAGTTTCCATGAAATTTTAAAGTACAGAACATGTAGTTCAGATGAACACATACCATGTGGGATGCTAGATGCAACGACTAGGGTTTTAGAGAAAATAAAATATCACATGTTGTGTGGTACCCACCACATGCCGTGTGACCCATAACTGGTGACTCAGTGTGTACCCTTGGGGCATATGAGAAAAGACACAACTAGATACATGGGAATGTCAAAAGTATAGAGGTATAAACAAGTACATAGATAGTTCCTGGTACACAGGCATGTCCATATTACACAGACATGACCCGACACTCAGACATGATTAGGTACCCGGTCATGTACAGGTACATTAGCACGACCCAAAGTACATGAGAATAGGACCGAGTAAATGAGAATAACCAGGGTAGAGAATAAACACCATGTATACCCTATACACGCCAATTATGTTTTCCAAGGTAGTTTGATGCCCTTATTCTTTTTAATTTAGACTAGTTTTCTTAGGGTACATTCCCTTGGTCCATCCCCATGAGGGTACAGTGAGGCATCACACCCTTAATATAGAACATGATCCCCTCTATGAGATTAGTCTTAGATAGATTTACGGAATCCCTATGCATGGTCTCCTATCATTATCTTCTTACCTAAGTGGGATTTTAGGAATCTTTTTGACCAACATACCCAGGAGTTTCATCCCCTACTTAGCGGTATACTTCAAATAGGGTTTATTATACCCCATAGGCCTCAGGAGATATCCCCTATCTATGAATAAATATCTTCTAAGTTCCTACATGTACTTCTTCATGGTGTGGCCTAATGAGATAGACTTATCAAATGAGCACCATCATTGTTATCAGACTCATGGAGTGAGTTCTCCCGAGTGAGTGTTACCTTGAAACCTTGAATAGGAATCCTGTGCTGGTTTTGACCTTACTTTAATACTTGATTATATCTGTATTATTATTATGTCTCATATTATGATTAAAATTCCTTTATAATGATGATATGAATAATTTATTGATGCTATATTTTTTAGTGATTTTGGGGTGTCTTATTGGGTATTGTTACACTCACCCCTACATGAGATATTCCCTCCCATGTCATGTCTTATGAAGATGAAAGATTGTTCGATAAAGTCCTAGGTAGACCAATAATATATGAAGTATAGTTGATATAGAAATATTGTGGTTCATACTAGGTGTTTCATTTAACAGCATTCCCTCCTTTCTTAGTAGTTTGGACTCTTTTACAGTTTTGGTGAGCTTGTATTTGGCCCTTATGCTTTCTAATACATGTTCCATACTATTAGGTGGGATATAGATATATGTATGTATTATGGAATCAATTTTATTTTACCTTTAATAATTTTATGGATATTTAGAGATGTGTAAATGTGTATATGTACCTTAGAATAAAGCCTCCCATGTGTGTGATATTCCTGCTTGGCATTGGTTTCTAGCCCTAGCCAATTGGATGTAGGCTTAGGGTGTCACACTCGACATACCACCAGTTAGGAAGGCCCTGATGAGCTAGTTTATGGAAACTGAATTACAATATCTTACTCAAACCAAATTGGAGAAGTTGATAATGAGAGAAATAAAATATTGGTGGTCTATGGTGAGCTGCCCCAGACCCGTATTCCCAGATTCAGTGCTAAAAACACATAATTTACACAAAGGATTTGATATTATGTGAGATGAACCAAGCTAAAAATATCTTTATTTTACATCATTTCCATAAGTTGAATATTATATATCATAATAATCAAACAATCCCATAACCCAAAGGTTTATTATCTTTGAGGAATACCTACACAATAAACTTATTTTACAACTCTAGTAAACATTTATCCATAACTGATCCACACTATAATTTCTTCTAAACTTCTTATAATTTATACACATATTCATAATCTAGGTAATGGAATTATAATAATGTAGTGATATCAAACATCGAGTGTGGGAAAAATATATCAACATGTCATTAGGGGTTTGATCATAAGCATATGATAAAAAATGAGCATGATAGAAATGTCTTATTAAAAAGAGAATAGAAATATAAGAGTTTTCTATAAGTCATAGTAGTATGAAAATATATCTCAATTGAAATAGAATATACCATGGAATAAGAGTGTGAGATAATAAATATGAGTCATGGATCACAATCATAGGTATATAACATAAAAATATTGTATAAGCATAGACATAGGAAATTTTAATATTATGAATAAAGTTAAAAGAAATCATATCCAGGTGCAATCTTATGAAAAAGTAAAACATGATCATGTCTATGCAAAATCATTTAAAAAAGATATGTGTGATAATTTCCAAGAACCATTATGTGAAAAAAAATCTATATGTAGTCATGTCCACACTATCATTTGAACAAAGCTATATGCGATCATGTCTATGCACCATCACGTGAACAAAGAATAATGTGTTGATGTCTATGAACAACAATATGAATAAAGCACAACATGATCATGTATTCACACAAAATTCTCATCTCATGAGATATAAAAACTCAAACAATGCATTGGAGGGAGATATATGACCCCACCTATCATCATCCATACATATATGTGCCATAATATATCGATCACTCAGCATATTATGAAAACCCATGGGAAGAAAATGGGTTTCATATCCTTTCCAAATGGTGATGCATTACATGACATCAAAAGTCAATAAAATGGTACTAAAATTTCAATCACCCAAAATGAGAATTTCATCAAGGCATTTAGAAGGTTATTTATAAAACATAACTCTAAAGGATTTTGATCTTTTAATGAGGAAAATGGAAGTGAAACCATGAAAATATCTTTTAGAAAACATTTTTTGACATCATTATAAAGAGATGAAATGAAAAAATCACTTTTAAAAAACATTTTCAAGAAGATAACATGATTTTTTTAAAACACCACCTAAAAAGAAATTAAAATAATGGATCCTTGATAATTACATAATGTATTTCCATAGAAAATGTTTATTTAAAGATAAAAATAAACACTTAAAAAGGAAATCCTTTTAATATTTTAAAAATATATTTATTGAAATCACATCATAAATATAATGATAGGTATTTCATTTGAAAAGTGGTAAATATGAATTTGAAGGTTACCAAAAATAAAACGTATTTTTATTTCAATTTTATAAAGGATAACATTGGTTGGGAGAGTAAATATGGACATTAAAGAAAAAGAGCTCTTTCAGAGAGAATTGGAATTATTCTTATAATAATAAAATTTTATGTTGAAATAAATTCATTAATTTAATTACCGATATAGTGAGGAAATAAATTATAATATTGTTATAAAATATAAGAAAAACTATCTTGTAAATCCATAGTCTAGTGGAATCATTATGACTCATAAAAATAAGTTGAGTTAAGAAAAAATCTCACAACTTAAGAAACATTTTAATAGAACCCATTGAAAGAGAGAGCTTGAAATTGAGCTTCAATTACCATTAATAAAAGATAACTCATGATATTATATATCAAATAGGTACTATACACAACACTTAAATGAAATTAGGTTCATAAAAAAAACACGTCTCAAAAAAGTAAATTGAGACGAAACACCCTTACCTTTTACTTGTGATTTCCATGAAATATATTTAGACTCATTTATAATAAACACAACCTTATTAAAAACCTATTTAAGAACCTTATTAATATCTATTTCTGTATATAATATTCATTTATAATATTTTATTAGACATTTATTAGTTAATTTAATTTATTTTCATCATCAGTGTTGGCAATTTTGATTGTTTCATGCATGCTTTAAAGTAACGATATCAATACCCATTATTTGATTCCTAGTTCATAATTATCTTATTATTTAAGGTACTAAATTTTATATTCCATAATTATTTATAAATTCCTACATTCTTCCCATAACAACCTAGAATTTTATTAAGGGAAATTTCCTTCTAATAATTATGTCATGTAAGTATATATCATAAACATCACATAGAGAAACCAAAAAAATGTTATTCTCATAAATGAATAATAATAATGTAATCATAAAATAAACTAATAATAATTCCAAATATTACAGTGGGATAATAAATAGAAAATAAGATAATAAGAATGAGAAAATTTGGATCTGCTCAATCCACCAGAATGACTCCACTCATGAAAAAAGATGTAGAAATAAAACACAGTGTTAATAATATAATATTAATTTTAAAGATGAGAATGTAAAACCTTTTTTGAAAGTATAAGTGAATGTATAATGAATAAAATAAGTGGTATTTATATAAATTAAGGAAATTATATGACCATTATAAATATGACTGTTGGAATAGTAATCTGATCGTTAGGAATAGTAATCAGTCCATTAGATTAGTAAACTAACCTATGAAAGTATAAAATAAAATTTATGAATATTATAAATGAAAATATGATATATTTATACCACGGTACAAGTAAATAAATGTTTTAAAAATAAGAAATTATTTTTTTGGTATTTTTGTAAAACGTCAATATTTTATTTATAATTTTATAATGAATATAATGATTTAAAAGAAACTTTATTTTCATAAAACGATTTCATAAATTAATATTATGTTTAATATAATGATTACATAATTTTATGAGAGCATAAATAATTTTTCAAAGGGTTATAAAATTGATTATAATACTAAAATCAGTATTTTTCGAATAAATGATAAATTTATTTAAAAATAAAATTTCTTTTAATTATAAATTTATTTTCATAAAATGGATTCTAATTTTATAATATACAGGTCAAAATATTATTAGGGTATTTTTTTGGTTATTTCTAAAATAATTGATTTTTTGGTGAATGGTGAAATATGATATTTTTTGGTATTTAACATTTTAAGCTAAATACATGAATTTTTGGGTCATGGATAATGTAATAATGATATAATAACCAATTGGTTAGAACTATCCTGAAATATTTATAATATATGGTCATAGAAATCAATACTATTGATAGTCTTGAGCCAAAATAACAAACTAATAAATATAATAATAAAAAAAACTTCTCTCCCCCTATAAATACTACCCCTTGCCACCCTTTCTCTTCACACATTATAAGACTTATAGATTTTCAATATTTGGACCAATTAACTTCCTAAAAATCTTACCCATGTCCAAAATCTGATGGTATCAATAAAAGATCAAACCCAAGTGCCTTAAGGAGGTTTTCAAGGAGATGACATTCAAGAGGTAAAATCCTTAATCTTCCTCTTTTAATTTATTTATTTTTTTATACTATCATAACCTACCCTATAAAAAGTGGAATTATATCCCCATTATAATATATATAATTTAATTTTATTGTGTTAATGGAACATCAACCATCAAATCCCATATCTTCTCCTTTTATTCTAAAAATGAAAACATCGTCCGTGATATGTTGGTTCACCACCTTCATGGATGACAAGTTTTTGTTTTACATTACCACCTTCAAGGATGGTCATAAAACCATTATTCTGGTCAAAAAACATTTTAATATGTAGATTATAACTTTTTTCATTTTCTACAACTAATATATAGACACAATATTAAATAAAACAAAACTAGTTCATGATATTAAAAAACCTCCAAAATAAACTAAAAATTTATCATTAAAATTTTATCAAATGAATCATACTCCTAGAAAAAAATTTATATATGGGTACATTTAAAATCTTTGAAGTAAATTAATACTATATAATTTCACTTCTTATTCCCATTTGGTAAGAACTTTCATAATTATATACAAGTAAACCGACCATGAATCCATGGAAACGAATTCTCTCAGAATGAAAAAATTGAACTCTATAACTCATAGAAATGAAAAAATACATGTAAAATAGGTTGAAAATTAAGTAATTAATGAATTTAATTTTATTATATAGTACATTAAGTTCAAGTGTGAAATGATTTCACACATAAGGTAAGATATCTTTTCAAACCTTCATATTTTCTTTAAGTTACATTCTTTCTCCATCCTCATCAATTCATCACTTCATTATTCTTATATACTTATTATATATTCTATATATATGTCTCACACACATATACTTTGTTTATTTTAATCTTTATTTTATGAGTACATACATGTATTAAAGGTTCTTTTATTAATTTCTTTCAAAAATTTGATTAAAGAGAACTTCTCTATTTTCTTTGTCTCTTTTAAAGTACTACACAATGAAATGTTTTAAAACTTATATAATTTATAAAAACAATCCTTATTATTTTAAGAACCATTTTATTTAACTTATGGTTTTATGTAAATTATTATTCCCTTACCCCTTTTAAAGATTATTTACCTCTACTCTTAAAACCGCTTAAGAGACACATTTCCAAGGTTACTTAACTACTCTTTTTACACGTTTTAACTTTAGTTGGACATAATCTATCATGATCTATGATTATTTTTACTTTATGAATTTACATGTATTATTTAAATACCATATTTCATGGATACTATTTTTATATTCCCTTTGGTTATTCCATATGACATGAATATGAAACCCATTTCTTTCCATGGGTAATCCTTATGTTTATTCCTTATATTTGATTCTTTATGTGGAAAACATATGCATTAACATTTTTTTTATGGGTGAATCAATATAGTGCTACGATTCATTAGGTAATGTTTAGTCTCCTGAGTATCATGTATGGGATTAGGGAGCAAGCCTAATCCATTACGGGACTTTTTCCACCATGTGATATAGTCTTGGAAGTTAGCCTTGACTCATATTTATTTCATGTTATATGTTTCTGAAACATTCCAATATTTCCATGATAATATTATTACATGTTATATATTTTATAATTCCATATGTTTATTCCTGATCTATGCATTATATGTTATAATTTTATGCCTTATAACTCATATGCTATGATTTATTTCCCATGTTTATTCCCTTACAGATATTTTTAGCTTATCCCTTTTGTTTATTTATTCCCCAAGTTGTCCTATAAAATTATATGATCTAAAAGGTAGTTAATATCTCATTATAAAGATTAATAAAATGATTTTTTAGTTTCATGTTTTCCAATTACTTACCTAGTCTTCCAAAGATACTAGACTTTTAGATCCTTGGTTTATATTTCATGGATAATAATGCTTAAAATCATGTAATAATACATGTAAAAGGATAGGGTTGTTATAGTTGGTATTAGAGTATTATCTAGTTATTTTTTTTGGGATTAGGACTAAGAAAATTGTAGTAATAACTCTAGGTATAATTCTATCACCATGAGTAACCTAGATTGAAACTTAGGGAATAACATGTTAGGATATCATTTTCATTTATAAGTTTATCGTTATATATTCAAAGTTTTCTTTTTATATTATTATTAGTTAATTATTCAAGTCCACTAATTATATTTTATTTCTTTTTATTAGTTAAAGGTGGTAAATAGGATAATTCATGCCAACAATCAATGTGATAGACAATTTGATGATTTCCCTAATGAGGTTTCAAACCTAATGGGAATGGGAATCCATAAATTCATGATAATTCTAGCTCAACTGGCTCAAGTTAGGAATAATAACTTGAATCATGTAGAACTCCATCGTTATCTTAAGGAATATAAAGTCATTGTTGAATCCTTTATATGAAAAATACCTCATATATTTAGTGGATATTCTGATCCCTTCATTGTGGAACAATGGATTAACTCTATTGAGAATATATTCTCTATTCCAATGCTCAAAATAATAGAAAGTCATACTGGTGGTCTATCATTTTGATGGAGAATCTGATCAGTGGTGGAAACTAACAAAAAACATAAAGTCTTATGAGGAAATTTATTCAATGCATTGTGAAGAATTTAATAAAATATTTATCAATAAACATTTTTCTCTAACTCTCCATCTTAATATATTGAGGGAGTTCCTTGGACTAAAGTAAAAGGGAGATGAATCTGTTGGAAAGTATGAGGAAAAATTTATAAGGCTTTCAAAATACACCTCTAGATTTTTCATGAACACTTAAAGCAATATGGATCACTTATTTAGTGGATTAAAACCGAGTCTATAAAAATCCATAGCGATTCAAGACTTTGAAAGCTATGATTAGATTGTCTATTATGCCTTAAAGGTTGAGATGGAGATTTGTGACACTCATTAGTCTCATGGGATCAAAGATAAAAATAAGAAAATGTATTTTAATATGGGAGTATCAACAAATAAACCCCATGAAGGAAATAAAACCCAACATCCCACATGTCAGAAGTGCGGGGAAAAGCATCCTGGGAACTATCTAAAGTGAAATAGAAGATGCTTCAAATATAGAAGATAGAGGAATCGTGATAATTATTTCCAAATGGATTTGAATAATCCCACTAATGTGGAAGAATAAAGGAAGGTTTGGATTAACACTCAACCTATAGTGTAGTGTTTCAACTGCAAGGAACATGAAAATTATTTCATCCAATTCCCTAAGCCAAAGGTTGTCAAATACAATCAACAACAAAAAACTCCAAGGAAAAAAGAAGGTAATATGCTATCACTACTATTGAGGTGGAGTTTGATTATTTATTAGGAATGGATTGGATATCTTGTATTACTCAATTTTGTGGAGTTTAATGCTATATTGGGCATGAATTGGCTATCTTTATACAAATCCAACATTAACTACTAGTAAAGGGAGGTCACTCTTCACATCCTAAGGAATCCTCAAATTCTATACAAGTGTAAGGAGGATGATGAATCTTCTACAAATTAATCATCTCAATTATGTATATTATTTACTTATTGGTAATCATATCTATATCATATGGTTGAGATAAAGGAGTGGATCATGCTTGAAGATATGCCCATTATGAGGGACTACATTGATGTATTCCTTGAATAATTTCCTGGTCTTCCTCCTGGATGAGAGGTTGAGTTCTCAATTGATCTTATACCAAGATCTCTACCTATATCAATGACTCCTTATAGGATGGAAACCATTGATTTGGAAGAAATGAAGAAGAAATTAAAAGAGAATCTAGACAAGGGTTTTATACTCCCGAGTGCTTCATCATGGGGTGCTCTAATCCTCTTTATTAGAAATAAGGATGGATGAATGCACCTTTTCATTGATCATTGTGAGATCTAAAAAATCATGATACATAACAAGTATTCCCTACCACAGATAGATGACTTGTTCAATCAAATATGTGGGGCCAAGTATTTCTCTAAGGTGGATCTTCGGATGAGATATCACCAATTAAAGGTTAGTAAGAAATATATTCCCAAGATTGCCTTTAGAATGAGGTATGAACACTATTATTTCATAGTGATTCCATTGGGACTCACTAATTCTATATAAAATTTTATGGACTTAATTAATAGATTATTTAAATATTACCTTGACAAATTTTTGGTAGTCTTTATAGATAATATTCTGATATACTCCAAGAGAAAGGAGGAACATGAGAAGTATTTGAATTCTGTGATAAAGAATTTATGAAAGGAGAAACTATAATCATATTAAAGGAAAAATTAGTTCTAGATGTAGAAAATATTATTCTTGGGGAATATTATCACCAGTAAAGGGATATCAGTGGACCCTTCTAAAACAAATGCAATCAAAGAGTGGCCCATACTAATATCTATCATGGAGATCCTTAGGTTCCTTGGTCTATTTGAGAGTTACCGAAAATTTTTGGGGAACTTATCATGATGGTCAAACCCATTAACCAAGATGAATTAGAATGAATTAAAGTTTTTATGGACTAGTGAATGTGAATAATTCATTAAATAGTTGAAAAAGAGGCTTATTACCGCACCATTACTTACACAAATGAAAAGTGGGGATCTCTTTGTGGTATAAAATAATGATTCAAATAAGGTATTAGGTTTTGTACTGATGAAAAATGATAAAGTGATAGCCTAATCCTTGAGGCAGCTAAAAGCTCATGAGAAAAAATATCCCATGCATGATCTGGAATTAGCAGTTGTGATCTTTTCATTGAAAATATGTAAGTATTATCTCTATGGGTAATAGTGTGCGATATATAATAATCATAAGAGCCTCAAATTTATATTCACACAGAAAGAGATTAATATTTTCTAGTGAATATAACTAGATATCATTAAGGATTATGACTACTCAATCCACTACCATACTAGTAAATCAAATAAAGTGGTGGTTGATCTAAGTAGAAAGGATCCTGAAAATTTATCAATGATGATAATTGAGAAAGATTCAATCATATTATACTGGAAAAGGATAGACATGGGGATAATAAAGGAAGTAACATCATCATTACTTTCTCAAATTATTTCTCAATCATCCCTTTTAGAGAAGATAAAGGATGGCCAAAGAGATGATGTGGAAATTTAGAAGAATTTGTAATATATAAGAAATGAGAAATACTCAAAGTTAAAAATTAATGAGTAAGGAGTCATAATATTTAGTTTATGAATATTCATACCATTAAATCTTGAGATAAAAAATATATTTTTAATTATGCACATAGATTGACCTTTTTTATCTACCTTGGGAGCATACAGATGTGTCAAGATCTCTAAGATCACTATTGGTTGGAAAATATGAATAAGGATATCATTTAATATACATAAAATTACCCAGTATATCAGAAAGTGATGGATGAAAGGAAAATGTCTAAGGGATGATGCAACCATTACTCATACATATATAGAAATGAGAAAACATAACTATGTAAATTTTCACCAGACTTCCAAAGACATCTAGAGGAAATTATGCTATATGGGTTGTTATGGATCTTATTACAAATACTTTTCACTTTATTTAAATTCAATATGACTTCTCACTCGATCAAATTGAATGGTTATACATTATAGAAGTGGTGAGGATGCATGGGGTACCATTATTGATTATATTCAATCGAGATCTAATATTTACCTCCAAGTTCTGGAAAGGTCTCAAACATGACCTAAACACTGAGCTGAACTTCAGTACGACTTATTATCCTCAAACTGATGGCCAATATGAGCAGAATATTCAGAAACTGGAATATATGTTGAGAGTATGTTCTATGAACTTTAAAGGATGATGGGATCGACATCTTCCACTAGTTGAGTTCTCTTACAAAAATAGTTTCCGTCAAGCATCCAAATGGATCTATATGAATAAATTTATGGGAAAAGATGTAGAAAACTTACATGCTGGAATGAATTTGGTAAATTTAAGATGATAAGACTTAAAATGGTCGAATAAATGGTAGAAAAGGTGAATACCATTTAGTAGCACATCAGGGTGGCCCAAATTCGATAGAAGAGCTATCCAAACAATCATCGATGGGACCTAGAGTTTGATGTTGGAGACATGGTATTTCTATACTTATCTCCATGTAAGAGTCATTATATTTGAGAATAAGAGAAATCTAAGTCCTAGGTATATTGGACACTTTTAGATTCTTGATCACATCAGAGCTGTGTAAAACTGATTAACACTTCCACCATTCATGTCTCAAGTACATGATGTATTCTACATAACCCTTATATGGAAGTACATACTAGATCCCTCACATGTACTGAATTTAGAGGTGGTACATCTAGAAAATTATCTCTCTTATAAGGAAAAACTAATGAATATCTTGGACTATCATAACCCAAACCAAGCTAGGGCTTGAGTCATAACTACCCGAAGGCCGCCTCCATAGGACAGGGGGTGGTGACAAGTACTGAAGGCACAACCAACTAAGGGATTCCTTTTCCTTAGTACATGTACATACACACACAACCATCTCGATGAAAAAGTGTAGAGGGGAAGAGTAAAAGATTCAACATAGCTAGAAATTAAAATAAGAATGCATAACCTCTAGGGTGTACAAGATTACAATAATACAAACTAAAAGATAAAGGAAAAAATAAACATCCAACCAAAAGTATTTACCAAATTGAAAAACTAGAAAAGTAAATTTCTCATAGATCCCAGCTCCTAAATCCCATACTACGACCACCATACACAGTTCAAGTACCAAGTATACCTAAGCTCCTTTGTAATCACGGTTGACCCGCCCCTCATCTGCATAAGACATGACATGTGAAATAAAATCCCATGTAGGGGTGAGTATATACATACCCAATATGACTCCCCAAAACAAGAGTGAAGGTAAGCTCGTCCAAACACAAGGGGATAAACATGACGAGTAGATGAACTACCCAATGAGTCTTCAACACCAATATAAGGAGATTAGACTCATCCCACCACAAGAATCTAGACACGGAAAGCATGTGGCATACCTTGCACATCCTCACTTCTTTCGGAAGGAGAGTAACCAAATACAAGGTGTGGATATAGAATAAGTATATATATACTTAGTTAAAATAATCCCAAATGAAAGAGTAAGGGGATATCTATCTCACATCTCATCCCAAGAAGAGTAGTAGCAAATAGTTCCAAAATTCCATCAATGATTCCCAACATCTAATTCATTTGCCTAGTAGTTACCATCCAAGTCAAACCACACCTCATCACTGTGCCTCAAATTCAAGGGGGCATAAAATTGAAGTAGAGGAACCATGCCCTAGTACATTGTGAGGGGGAGGGGTCCACTTTAATATTCACCAAGTAACTCCACTGCCCAGCCTTACTAGAGGGCACCGATCAGAAAAGACCATGCATGATCATTACCATCGTCAGGTGTCGCCTAATAAGACATCACACCTGGAACATTTAACATCGTATCTCAAAATCCACAATGAAGGGAACCATCAAATTATATATGAAAAAAAATTGGATATGCTACTCTTGTTCTAGAATATGTGTTTAATGAAGGAGATACAAAAGGTTGAAGATTCATAAAGGAGTACCCGAAAGGTAAGGGAACCACCTAGAATGTGGTCCCACTCTGTTTCCAAGTCGTGTCCTTTCCAACACACAAATTGTTATTCATGTAGTACTATATGAAATTCAAGGGTAATAAACGAAATGTATTGACCAAAAAACATGACAAACACATGAGGCTCGTTGTCATTCCAAAGTAAAAAATGTAATTCCACTAATATGCCTTTTCAAAAGACTACATATGTATAAACTAATCACACCATCACGATCCACATGAAAAAATGACCAGGATAGGCTTTTCACTCACCCAAATTAGACACCCAATGAAAAAGTCACATTTTACCATATAACGCATGAATGATCCTTCATGGGCTTGAGCCACGAACCTGAATTAAACAACTAGTATTGGTTTTGAAACATTCGCCTCAATATCGGGGTTGCAACATCACAAACAATTTATCATTCCGACACCATATGAAGAAGATACGTTAGATATAAGATTCCACTATAATAATAATTTTATTATTATTGGGTGTTTTGTTGACTTGAGGCATAGGTCCAAAAAAGGCATCCAATATTGGTCTTAAAATGACTATCTCAATTATAGGGTCACACTACCCTGACGGTTCATCAATCAGATATTGCAGAGAGAAGTTATGTCTGATTTAATGTTTGATAATCCAAAATAATAATAATAATAACAATAATAATAATATATTATTGCTATTTTTTTTCCTTTAAAATCTCAAGAGAAATAGGCTGGCATGCCTACCTTCTTCCCCTCTTCAAATCTCACACCACCAATTTTATCTCTCCATTAATTAAATGAATTTAATTCAATTAAATTAATTAATTAACAAGATTAATCCTCCCACATACATTTTTGCATCACCATTATTATTATTATTAATATAATAATAATGACAAATCCTCATTTAAATTTTATTAACTTATCACCATTATTATTATTATTATTCATAACATTAACACTCACAGCGTTGACCATATCCAACCACCTCTTTGGAGATCTGAGTCCGGCCACCATCATGTTTACACTGAGCAGCCCCCACCATGCGACCCTGCGTACGACCTCCATTTGGAACCGATCTTGTTGCTTTTCACGTCATCTCTGTGCGTCGACCAGTACAATGGGGATCCATAATCCGACCCAAACCACATTCTATCACAAACTCACACCCACAGTATTGAACCGATCCGATCACTAAACACTGCACCGCTCATTTATCAATCCGTCCCCAAAATGTCAATCCACGTGTCATTTCCAGTGGTTCGACCATTCTTAAACCCACCCCAACAATGTCGAGTCATGACCCTGTGGTCCAACGATGAAGAATGCGAAGAACGGTGGGGAAAATAACAAATAACAAAGGTGATAAACATCATTGGAAAAACATTCTTGGAAAACCATTTCATAAAAAGGAAACTGGGATGAGAAACATGTAATGAGCAAGAAATAAATTGAAAGAATAATTTATTTCAATACATGGGATCATGCAAGTCTCAGATTAAAACAGATCAAAGAGAGGGAATTGACCATGATCAATATTTTAATTAGAAGGGCGAAAAAACACATATAATGAGTCCTACCTTGATTATGAATCAATAATTGGTGAAGAATGCATCCACTGGCAATGAAGGTGATTTGCTGCATTTGTTTCCTATCGATTCATCTTGATATGATCACCGGTTGTCATCCGGTCTCAATCCACCAATGAAGAATGGGTGGAATCACCTCTCAATGATCCCAGGATTATGCAGACAACCCAAGCGATTTTCCGTTGAATCTTATTTATAGAAGAAAATAGTTTAGGTCATTTAAATTAAATTAAATAAATAATTTATTTATTTTAATTAGATTCACCCACCAACAACTACCTTTACTAGACATCCTGCACTGACCAACTTTAGGTCACGCATAAGGTAAACACCATATCCAAACTCAAAGGTGGTCTCAGATTTCCCACTGATGAAGCCTCCGAGCAGCTGAAGTGGACTCTAGTGGCGAGATTCAGATTTGAAAAGCCCCTCTTTTCTGTGTTATGTGAGCATGTGGGTTCTTAGGATCTTGATTATCTGGCCAAGGTGTCTGTGCTAAATCGTAAAGCTTTCTGTATTGTTCTGGCTTCTGAGGAGGACTTCATCAAGGAATTTTGATCAAGCTCCCATTTGTTTGGACGATGGATCTACTGTTTGTTTAAATGGTCTATGGAGATGCATCTTGGTCAGGATTCCTCCAAATTTGCGGTATAGATCTCCCTTATGGGACTCCCTCTCCCCTTCAAGAATATATCTTTCTTGCAGGGGATTGAGGGTTTGCTTGGGTGTTTTATTTGCATGGATAATTGTACCCTTCATCTTGAGGTAGCTGTGGAGGCTCATATTTGTGTTGAAATGGACCTTTCCCTCCCTATCACACCTCGTATCATTCTTCAGGAGGCAGGCTAGAAGGACTGGTCTCAGGTGTTGGTGTACCCCGTGTCTCCCTGCTTCTGCTCGCACTGCAAGCTCCAAGGGCACTCATTGTCGATCTATCGTAATAGTTGTTCTAGATATTTTGATCAGGCTCCGGAGTAGGCACTGAGCTGCGATGCATTTCCCACTTCCCCGAAGGGAGGCATGTCCCTGTTGGTCCGTAATGGAACAGGGAAATGTTCCAAGGGGAAGATGGTGACTGCTACTACCTCTACAATACTGGGGTCCTGTACAATGGCCGAGGAGGCTTTACAACTGGAAATGGCATGTTTGTCTTGCATGACATTAGTACCTTTTGTTACTTCTCGGGTTAGCGCACCTTGCTCCTCAGATCAGAACCCCTGATGCCACCTCTCCCAGTCCCCTCTTTGAGATTCAGTCCTTCGGTAGTTGTGGAGCTTGAGGTACCTGGTATTCTGGTCCATGAAGCTTTAGGAAGAGTATCTACTCATCATCAAAACGGTCTGGTCTCGACGGAGGAGGGGATGTAAGTCCTCCCAAGTTTGGTGTGGATTTCTCCTCCTCGAATGGACAGTCTACCACAATAGGAGCATAATAATGCTGTGGTCGAGTTCAATGTGGATAAAAATGAAGAAGGGTCTGTGTTCACAGGCTCTGCATGTTCATCTCATTCCTGAGCAGGTAATGTGTCTCTGATAATTTTGTTCCACTCAGACCGAACTTCACCAGCAGTGGGGGTCTCATCGGTGCAGGAGGGAGTATGCACCAGATCACAGTCTAAGCTTAAGGCTATTGTAGTGATTTCTCAATTGCAGCAGGGCCATTAATCGGGGGCCAAAGCTAGACGGAGCCCCTGTTAATGATCTCGATCCTCTTGTAGAATGATAGGGGTCTCAGAGCCAGGGTAAAGATATACTTCTTAGCTAATGAGATCTGGAACAATTCTGTATCTCTTGTTTCAGTCCTGGAACCGAAGCATGGATCTGACAAAATTGAAGATTTTTCTCGTAGAATGAGGGTGCATCACCAGATCACAGTCTAAGCTTAAGGCTATTGTAGTGATTTCTCAATTGCAGTAGGTCCATTCATCAGGGGCCAAAGCTGGACGGAGCCCCTGTTAATGATCTTGATCCTCTTGTTGAACGACAGGGGTCTCGGAGCCAGGGTAAAGATATACTTCTTAGGCAATGAGCTCTAGAAGAATTCTGTATCTCTTGTTTCAGTCCTGGAACCGAAGCAAGGATCTGACAAAATTGAAGATTTTTCTCGTAGAATGAGGGTGCATCACCAGATCACAGTCTAAACTTAAGGCTATTGTAGTGATTTCTCAATTGCAGCAGGGCCATTCATCGGGGGCCAAAGCTGGACGGAGCCCCTGTTAATGATCTCGATCCTCTTGTGGAACGACAGGGGTCTCGGAGCTAGGGTAAAGATATACTTCTTAGCCAATGAGCTCTGGAACAATTCTGTATCTCTTGTTTCAGTCCTGGAACCAAAGCAAGGATCTGAAAAAATTGAAGATTTTTCTCGTAGAATGAGGGTGCATCACCAGATGCACGCTAACCCAATGAATTGGCACATTTGGATTTTCTAGAAACAAAATATCACTGTCGATCTAATTGAATCCTTAGACTAGTTCATCAATGTAAAGGTTACCTTGGGACCACATTGTTTCTTTTTCTCTTTCATTTATTCCAAATGTGACATGCAGGCCCACAAAACTCTCTGGACTGATCTGGGCACTTTCGATCTAGGGACTTGTTCATGGTTTCTAGGGGGAGACTTTAACATTGTGGCTGACCCTTGGGAGAAGAAGGGGGAGGGACTGTTCCCCGTATTGTGATCCAAGACTTCACGAGTGACATGACCATAAATGGCTTGAAGGATATGGAATATATTGGTGACCACTTCACCTGGTGAAATAAACAGAGAGAAAGGAAGTGGACATGGAGCAGGCTGGACCACTGCTTATAAAACTGTGAATCCATCTCCTCCTATCCTGATTTGAAGGTTGATAATCTTCCTCTCAATTTGTCTGATCACTCTCCACTACGTTTTATTATGGATTCTAGGGGCGATTGGGAGGAAAAATTCTCCTTCTAACATTTATGGGTAGAGGATCTGGACTTCCAGCATATTGTTTAGGATTCATGGGGTAGAGCAGCAAAGGGACAGGCATGGACACACCTCCATAATAATCTCAGAAGGCTCAAGGGGGACCTCCAGGCTTGGGTTCGAAGAAAGCCTCCCAGGAATGAGGACTTGGCTAAGATCAGTGCTGAAATTGAGAAGCTCAAGGCAAGCCTTGAGAGTAATTGGGATGAGGGGACCTTTGCTGAGATTACCAATAGGAATAACTTCTTTTCTTACTTGCTGCTTAGCCAGGAAAGGCAGGCTAGGGAGAGGTTTATGATCAAATGGCTGCATGAAGGTGACCGCAACTCTGGCTTTTTTCATGCCTGTATCAAGTAAAGGAGATGCTTTAGTAAGCTGAACATTTTTATGGCAGATGGTTCTTTTTCCAATGATCCAGACAGTGCTGGAAGGATGGCTAAAGATTTCTTCATGCAACTTCTTGCAGAACCCAACCCAAACCTACAAAATGGTTACCTGAGGGAGAATGCTGAGTTTTTTGAGGGAATTACTAACATGATCACTATCAACATGAGCGAAGGGTTGGAATACATTCTGACAGAGATCGAGATTAGGGAGGTAGTATGGTCACTTAACCCAAAGAATGCCCCAGGACCTGATGGATTCCTAGGGTCTTTCTATAGGGCCTTTTGGGATTTTATTAAGATGGAGCTGGTGCAAGCTAACTATGATTTCTTTAAATGGGGAAATCTCCCTTGGGCTGCATGTGCCTCCAAAATGGTTATGCTACCCAATATTAAGAACCCTCACTCTCTTCAACACTATAGGCAAATTTTCATGTGAAACTTCCCATACAAAGTTTTGTATTGCATCCTCAATAGAATATTTTCCATTCATCTACCCAGCTGGATTTTAGAAGAGCAACATGGGTTTATTAAGGGGTGGTCTATCCAGGGTGCTATCGGGCTGGATCAAGAGATTATTGGGGATATTAACCTGAAATCCTTTGGCTCTAATATTGCTATCAAGCTTGACATGAACCAAGCTTATGATAGGTTGGAGTGGAATTTAATCATTAGGGTCCTCTCCAAGATGGGCTTTTCTACTTGGGTTATTGATCTCCTATTCCAATGCTTCATCTCCACCTGGATTTCGATATCTTTCATGGGAAACCAATATTGGTTTTTCAAGATGGTTTGAGGATTAAGGAAAGGTGATCCACTCTATCCTACACTTTTTATCATGGAACATGATTCTCTTAGCAGGTATATCAATATAGGTATTACAACGGGATGAATTCTCCCTTATAGATCCAGATTTCAGTCCAGTATGATCTCTCACTTAATGTTTGCTGATGATACAATTGTGTTCATAAATGGAAGTAACTGTTCCATCAACAACATTAACACCATCCTTGAGGAGTACTGAAAATGGAGTGGGCAAGTGGTGAGCAAAGAGAAAAGCAACCTTTTTATTTCTAGAAGATGAACTGAAAGAAGGGTAGGGATTATGGAAAGAAAGTTGGGTATAAGGAGAGGATCACTCCATATGGAGTATTTGGGTGCACCGATTTCCCATAGGAAGCCATGGGTCCAGCATTTTGACAAGGTGATTGAGAAAATTAAAGGCTGAATTCTAAAATGGAAAAATCATTTTTTATCATTCGGAGGTTGAATTAACCTAATCAATAGTGTGCTGCCCTCTATTCCCATGCATGTTCTCTCCGCGCTCACGGTCCCTAAGGGTGTTATGTCACAAATGGACAAGTTGCTGGCCTCTTTTTTGTGGGATGCACAAATGGATGGAAGACACCATTGGGCAGTATGGGGAAAGCTTGCAAGACCCTTTGCAGAGGGTGGGATTAATGTCAAAAGTGTTGTAGGGTCTATGGAGGATCTTCATGATAAGCTCTCTTGGGAGGTGGTTGAAGGGAAGACACTACGGGGGAAAAATATACAGATTAGATATGGGGGTGGGTGGTGGAATAAAAATGGAAAATCATCAGTAACCTGGAACATGATTCAACCGCATATGTTGAAGCTTCAACAACACTCTCGCTGGATTGTGGGGAGAGGCAACATCAACCTGTGGTAGTGAAACTGGGTTGGTTCAGAGCTGGGGTTTTCTGGATGACTAGTTCTGGACATCACGTTCAAACAAGTGACGACCCACCGCAGCTTCATGTATGCCATCCTGGACAAAGATCAGCGATATGTGTTCGATGCTATCATCATGAGCCCTGAGCCGGATTGATGTTTCTTCACAGGATCACCATTAGGTCTCTCCCTGACCAAAGCGTATCATGACCTGGAGATGACAGAACATAACCGGGTGGAATTAAGTGATGTGCTATGGATTAAAGAACTTCCATAAAAAATCAACTTCCTAGTTTGGAGAGTGCGGCATAATGCGATGCCAAATGAAGCGAACATTATGCGCTTGGGTGTGAACCTTGCATCGAAGTGCATCTGCTACAGGGTGCCAAAAACTGAAGACACTAAGCACCTTTTTTTTCAACAGTGACTGGGTTAAAATGGTGTGGTAGGCTTTTGGCAGTTTTACGGGATGGTCTCTGTAGGGGGATCCGGCTACTGACTTATTCAGCCGATGGTTCCTGGGTGCCACAAATAATGGTCTGGAGAGAACGGCGCATGCCATTATATTTGCAGTTGGATGTTGGTGTATTTGGAGAGAGTGGATTGGGGCCCATCACCAAGGCTATGCAGGTACTGGAAAGGGCCTTGTGATCAAGACCAGAAGCACCCTCATTGATTTAACCCGACTATGCCGAAAATGTGTGACAAGACCATAAAATTTTCACCTTATCTCAAGCACTTATGCACCCGGTTTCTCCAAAAATATGTCAGGAAGGTGGGTGAGGTGGCACCCCCATTCTGAGGGGCTTAAAATGAACATTGATGGCTCCTGCATTTCGAGTCAGATGAAGGGTGGAGGGGTGATACATGATGCAAGAGGCTCTATGGTTATGGATTTTTTCGTTCACTTTGGCTCTGGAAATTCCATTCATGTGGAGGCACATGACCTTCTTACTGGGCTTAATTTGTGTAATCAGAAGAATATCCAACTTGTGGCAGTGGAAACCGATTCGATGGCCATCTTTAACATGCTCAGTGGTCGCGGGTCTACACCATGGTCTATTGAGTATACCATTCGAAGATGAAAAGAGTTACTGAACAACCACATGGATATCTATCATACATGGCATGAAGGAAACACAATGGTAGACCTCCTGGCCTCCTATTCCACTCCAGAAGAAAAAATTTCATGTTTCTTGATAACTAGGTCTCTTCCCACATATGTAGTGAATTTGGTGCATGCGGATGCTCTAGGCCTTCACCATTTTAGGCCCCCACAATTCTTGGCATTTTCTTTCTTTCTTTCTTCCTTGTACCTTTAGAAAATTAATAAAAAATTATTTTTCAGTCAGTAATTAATTTATTCAATGCACACACCAATGGCTACCCCATCCAAAATTAATTCTGGTCTCACCAGGCCTTGGAATCATGGGTATTGGAATTTTGGGCTCATCAAGCCATGGAATCGGGCACCGTCTCAGTGATTGGATCCAAAAATATTCCTAATAATATTAAAAAGTCTTACACAACAAAACTTGAGTCTCTACATTATTACCTTCTTCAAATATTTTCATCCCCGAAAAACAAAAACAAAGGAAAAAGGTGGGGACA
Source organism: Viscum album (assembly GCA_963277665.1). Lineage (NCBI taxonomy): Eukaryota > Viridiplantae > Streptophyta > Magnoliopsida > Santalales > Viscaceae > Viscum > Viscum album. The sequence goes on from OY728150.1 coordinate 1,628,659,650, forward strand.
GAGAGCCTGCACCTAGCAATTCCCTACAGTGGGATGTACAACCAAAGGAGAAGTGTGAAACTATCTCATTACCTCCTCTCACAACATGACTGGAATCACCAAACATCCCTAAAAAATGATGATATGATTCCCTTCTTTAGAAAATACATCAAGTGAAACTTATATCCCCAATTTGTACCTCCCTAACTCACTGAGGAAGCGTAGGGGTAACAACCATCAACTGGAGTCATGCTGTATCATCCTCACCCAAAAGGGTCAAATTCAAAGAGGTCAACTACTCCATCACCCTTCTCGACAACAATAGATGGAAAACCTCATTGTGAGCATCTACTACCATGCCCATGCCCTAGGTGGCCCTCAATCTCAAGTTACTTCAACCTTTGAATCTAGAATTGGATCTATGAGAGTTACCATACGACTAGAAATCATGAATCATGTATAGAACCATCCTCTAATGTCTCATGTGCTCCAAATCTTATTCTAATGATACAAGGGTACCATTGCAAAAGACTACCACAAATTTACCCAAGAAAGGTTAGCGATCCATCTCATAAGTCTTTTAAACTTTGATGGGGGAATTTAACACCCCAAAATGCACCAAGAACTTAAAGAAACCATAATGGATCTAGAAATACACACTTCGTACATCCACCTCTTAAACTAGGAGCTAGTGATAACCCATTATAAGGTCAACTTATGAGATCCAATTTGCCCCAAACCACTGGTCGAAGAACTCAATGATTCTTGGGGGTGGATAATCTTCCTCGCATCACCTGGATCAGGTGACACAAACCCACTCATTGCCTCAATATCTTATCTTCCTATTAGGAAAACAAGATAGATTTTCCTAGGTGGACACACTAGGTATTATGTATCCCCTATCTTTAGAATCATCCAACCACACCACTAGATCTTGCAGTTCTATGAGGTCATTTGATGTGCTAGTGAAAACATCAGACCATCCCTGGTGAAAGTCTAAATAGAAGTCCATATCACGATGTAGAGTTAAAATCAGAACATCCTAAGGAAAGAAGTTATAAACCACCACCATCATTGTAGGAAGCTGAGAGCTCACAACATCCAATAATCCAAGGTTAATACTAGAAATATGTTAAGGAAGTGGTTGTAACCTTCTGCAAATGAGCTTATTCTGCCTTATGTGGGGATCACTCCTTATCCAAGGAGGAAAACTTTATCCCATAAAACCAGAAGCACTACTACTATCACTAGTGGAAAACATCTAAGCATTGATAGTCAATGACCACTCTATACTAAGGAAAACATCATAGGGTCCCACTGAAACTACAAAAATATTTCATGAAAAACTCTCTATATCTTCTTTCAGAGTCAAGTCACACCGTTGGAAAAAACATGTGATCAATGATCCCCTATTTTGGAGCCTCCAACATAAGGGTCGAGTAAAAAGGACACCACTAGTATTGCTAGGCCTTAAATAGGGGATTTGCATAGGGAAATGTGGCTTTCAACTCTGTGCTAACAACCACAGCTAAATCAGTAGTGACATGGGTCATACCCTGAACCACACTCAATCCTCTCGGATAGGGGCTCCATTTTCCTAGATCTCATCCTTTACATTTATTGTTTTCTATCCTTAAATTGGGCCTAATCTAACACCCCATCATATCTGCACACCCTGATCACACAATTAAAAGGAGCCCCTCCACCACACCTCGATACCATCTACTTTAGGATGACACTGAATCACCTGTACAGCTTTTATTCACATCACAAGGATGCATCTTGGTGGGGGAAGTGTCCCTCTTACTTTCATGTCTAATTCCATGATAAAACATCTCCATAAAAGGACTCTACCAACACCATCATTTTACTAGATAGGTCTCACCATGAGGATCACCATCGAAATGGATCCTAACTAAGTGGGATATCCATACCAAAAGATTGGGCCTGACCTCAACCACCTGATAAGGGAGTCTGGATCAACATGAAACCTGGGTGATCCCTATTTTTGAAAACTACCATGTGCACTAATCACATGTGCGTCATTTTTAGGTACCATTGGAACCAAATAATTCTCTATGAAGAGAACTGGTTTCAAGAGCAACCATATGATCGGTTGGGATCTGCATAAGTTTGAAAACTTAAATTACTGACTCAAGAAAATCCTCCACTGCATGGGGATTTGGCTCATTGTGGAACCTTAGTGGCCTCTAGTACTCAAACTCATGGGGTGATCTAATCCTACGCACATCCTCATCCTACTATGATAGTACCAACTACTTCTCGACATGTAGGGGTTCTATTACTATCCCACTCGAAGGAAAATATCTCACAGGATGGACCCTTAACTATGGCCTCATTGCTCATCGAATCATCATCATGATCTAAAAGTCAATAACCTGGCTGGATATCTTTTCGGAGACATCTTGAAAGTGATCGAGACGTACCATAGTCAAATGAGAATATATATATATCAACAATGGGGAACTGAATTAAGAAGAATAGTAAAAGACTGAATCCTATATGATTCGTGTACCATTGATCCCTATACCAAATGTCTTGGTATTTCGAGTCAACAATCTGGCAGTCAAGGTCCTGATGTATGGATATGTCGACCAACCATACCATCACTAGATTCCTTGGCCTGAAAGATTCAATTGAGACACTTTGACATTTTTTCCTTTAAGCCCAACCAAATACTTGTAATTAAACTAGTCCAAACGACATCCCATGAAATGAACTTGTTATGATACCAATATTTCATGACCCGACCATAGCCAGGGCCTGAACAAAACCTACCCCAAGCCCACCTCCATAGGTCAGGGGGTGGAGACAAGCACTGAAGGAAAAACTAACTCGGGGAGGCCTTTTCTTAAGTACCTGTATGCACACACACAACCATCTCGATGAAAAATTATAGAGGGAAAGAGTAAAAGATGAAAAAAATCTATAAAGTAAACCAAGAATGCATAACCTCTAGGGTGTACAAGAGTAAAATAATACAAACTAAAAATATAAGGAAAAAAATACACACCCAACCAGTTGTATGTCCTAACCTAACAAAATTGGAAAAGTAAACTGCTGAGAGATCCCGGCTTTTGAATCCCAAGTTGTGACCATCATACATGGTTTAAGTACTAGGTATCCCTAAGATCCTATGTAGTCATGATCAATCTCTCTATCATCTACGTAAGACATGACACATGAATGAAAATCCCATATAGGGGTGAGTATATACATATCCAGTACGATGCCATGAAGCTGAAGTGGGAGAAATAAAAAATACAACTAAAAAAAGATATTTGATGCAATATAAAGTCAAAGATAATAGCTCAACCCAACCATGAGTTAAATTAAGGTCATCCAAAAATAAGGGGATAAATATGGTGAGTAGATGAACTACCCATATAGTATTTTCCACCTATAGCAGGAGAGAAGACTCATACAACCACAAGAGGCTAAACATGGAAAGCATATGGCATACCCCACATGTTTTCACCTCTCCTAGAAGGAGAGTAAACAAATCCAAGGTGTGGATACATAAAAAGTATATATATTCTTAGTAAAAGGAATCCCAAATGAGAGAGTAAGGGGATCTCCATCTCACAACACAAACTAAGAAGAAGAGTATCCAAAATTTCCAAAAGTCCATCAATGATTCCCAATATCTCATGCATCTTCCCAAAAGTAACTATCCAAGTCAAACCATGTGTTACACATAGTAGAGGGGAAAAACTAGAAGTAGAGGACCCAATACTTGAGGGGAGGGGGTCTACTCTAATAGTCATTGAGGAACTCCACTACCTAGCCATGCTATAGGGTACCGATCAAGAAATATTATCAGGGAACTCCACTTCCTATCCCTCCTGGAGGATAACTTTTAAAGGTCATTGGGGAACTCCAATCCCTAGACCTGCTAGAGGGTACTGCCCGAAACATTTAGGAAATCCACTGCCCAACCCTACTAGAGGGTAACTCGAAAAGGTCTCTGGTTATCCCGCATGATCATTACTACCGTCAAGCTCCACCCTTCCAAGCATCATGCCCAAAACATTTAACATCATATCTCAAAATTCACAATGGAGGGAAATATCATGTTCTACGTGAAAAAACATTCTGGATAGACTACTCATGGGCAAAAATATGAGTCCAAATGAAGAATATATGAAAGTTTAAAGATTCATAAAGGAGTACCCAGTAGGTAAGGGACCTACACAGTGTGTGGTCCTACTCTACTGTCGGTTCATGTCTTTTACAGCACATGGATTGCTGGTCATGCAGTACTACACGACGTTCAAGGGTACTATAAGACATGTATTGACCAAAATCCTGACAAACACATGAGACTCATTTCCAGTTCAAAGGGAAAAAACATAATTCCACTAATATCCCTCTGTAAATGGTCCTATAAGGCCAAAAATATCACACTGTTGCAATCCTCAAGGAAAAATTCTTGGGATAGGATGTTTATTTTCCTAATTTGGACACCTGTTGAAAAGGTCACATTTCACCATATAACGCTATTGGAGTTGGTGGTCTAGAACCAACTACTTTGTACTTTATTCATTAAATAAAAGCCTTATCACATCTTGATTGTTCTTCTGCGTGACATGTCATGTGATAATGTCCTAAGGACAGCTGTTGCATTAAAGGGTCGTAGCGGATCCCTGCTATGATGAGAACCCGGAAGTTCCATAACACTGTTCTTGAATGTATGTTCTATGTCCGGATGATATTATTTGAGGGACACAAATAATACAGGTCATTAGGGGTGAGGACTCATAAAACTTTGAGGCACCTTCTCATGGTGTGCGCCCTTGGTAATATCCAGGAGGATATTATGAGAACGAGACCCGCCAGTAGGAAATCCACATTTCATAGTGTCATTGGATGTTCCTATCTACGGACGTGTGTATTGATCCTTAGACTTTAAAATTATTATTAATGGGTATTACAACTCACGCACTTAGATGTATTGACGAAAACTGTGATGACACACTGTTCGCAGTGAGGTAGGATACTTTGGGTGCATCACGAGTAATACCGCATTAATAGATAATGCAAGAAAGGATTTGTCCCTTCCGTTCCATAACAGAAGTAGATATCTCAGGCCCTTTGATGGAATTGATATAGCCTAAATAAATCCATGGCCATGGTAAGGTATGAGCAAGTTCAATTCCGAGAAGTCAAAGAAAGAATAATCAAGCACATGGGTTGATGGCACTAGCATGCAACCCGCTTGATTGGAGATATCGAGATAAAGGGATTATATTACATGGTAAGCGTTCGTAGGAGGTAACACGTCATTGCAGCGTTAACTTCTTTCTCTATGGGTGCCTTGGCGTGTTGCTAGACGCTAACCTTGGACTTTAGGCAGGCTCAACCTAATGCCACTGAGAAAGAGGCCTAGAGGGTCACACACTAAGTGTGTCCATGTATCTCAGTTAAATATTAATTTAACAAGTTAAATAAATATTATTCCCGACTGTGGTTTAATAATTATTTAAGGATGTCTGATCACATTTAGTTTGACTCTAGTTATTAGAGAGAATATATTGTGGACGAAATAATATATTTATTAGCGAGTAATGTAGTTAAATTTATTTAAGAAATAAATAGTCATTACTCAAGGTCTAATAAATGTGGTGGAGAAAAAAAAATGGAAAATAAAAGTACACGCCGTGTATATTAAATATACACGCCGTGTAGTTTTATGGAAAACAAGTACACTCAGTGTATTAATTATTACACGCCGTGTAGTTTTTCAGTTGGGATTTTGAGGATTTAATATTATTTTATTAAATGATATTTATTATAATCAGCGTGGGCGCATGTCAAGGAATTAATAATTCGACATGGGGGGGGTTTTCAATAAGAGTTAATGAAATAAATAAAACGCGTAACCCGTTTATTTATTGTCATAACTCTATTAACCTCAAACATGATTATAAATATCCTCACAACCCCAACATTTTAAAGAGCCATTGTTGTGCACAACGGATTTGGAAATACTCTCAAGCCAAGAGAGAATTCCCTTTCCACCAAGAATGCCCTCAAGTTACGAGAGAAAGATCCTCCATCGGATCAACGCGGTCGAAGGCGGACATCGCAAGCGAAGGTTCTTCTGCGCTAGCACCTAGAGATCTCTTTGGCGACATCCGGAGATACGTGACACATGTCTGGATCACCGCTAGAGGAATCCTACACTTGGATTCTATGACGCAAAGACGGATCACCGAATCATGACCGAACACATCAACGAAGAAATAATTCCAATGAGGTAATTCTTATGCATTAATTAAATTAATTATAACCAACATATGATGATCCTCCTCAAGGGTTCCGGGACTCTTCTTTTCTTTTCGTTCTTCATTCTATTCCAAAGATTCAGTGTTTTATATCGTGACGGATCTCAGATTGAACATTGTTTAACGAAAAATTAAGTTGGGAAAACCCACCAACGCGCTTCCGCTGCACCCAGAACCTTCAAGTGGTATCAGAGGGGTCATATCTTTGATTATAATTATTTAGTTTTTTGTTGGTGATTTACGCATTTAATAATTTAGTTATTTCAATTCATGTTTAATCGTTCTGGAAATCTGAATCTTGAGATCTGTTCCTCCTCCCTCATTTCTCGTTCACCTCACAGAAACAATTTTTTTCTTTTAATTTTGATTAAAATAAAATATAGGAACTCATCCAGAGGAGCCAAACATTTCTGGCCATATAACACCAGAATACACGGCGTGTCTTCAGAAGTACACACCATGTTGTCTAGGTTCAATGCATTGACTGATCCGCCAAATCAGGCCGTGTATTGGATTCTTTCTAAGAATTTAAGACACCATGTGTTGACCAGAAATAGGTGGCACATGGTTTCCGGAATACACGCCGTGTGGTCCAATGAACACGGCGTGTAGTCCCTTCGGGTTAGGGTTGGGTCGTGTACTCCGTACACGGCCTGCCCGGCTGGAAACCGTGTAACGCAGAAACTACACGGCGTGTGTCCCACTGTACACGCCGTGTACTCCGAAAATTTCCGAAGTACATTAACACGCCTTATCCCCAGGCGTGTACTTCAGATAGATGGTGAAGAAAAAGTACACACCGTGTAGTCGGAACTACAGGCCGTGTACTCACCCAAATTATGCAGATTTATTAAAATTTATTATTATATTATACAAACCCTTGAGACGTGTACCATGGTGCAGGCGTAAAGCTGAGGCACAACACGTGATAGGTGTTTTATATATATATGTTTAATTTAACATCTGCGTAACAAATGGGAATTCACCGGGTTGCCTCCAAGGTACAAGTTACGTACAAGGATAATTTTAAATGAATTTATTTGTTTAAAATTATGATGGATGAGAATCTCAAGGAAATTCAGAAAAAGGGATTTAAGATAAAAGGATTGATTAATTAAAGATAATTAATTGATTCAAGCGTGATTTATCTTAAATAGGAACGATTAAAGAATTGAATGCTAGTTTTATTTATGCGTAAATATCGTTGCATGTATGGATAATCATGATCTAGACCAAGACCTTTGTATGTGAATGGTTTCTTTTAATTAATTTATTTAAATTAAATTTGTTGGCCTGCGAGCCATCTCCTCATTAATATGTAGGGCCTGCATGCCCAAGGATTCTTTTATGTAAAACCCCCCTTTTCCCCTCACTTGCATGTGAGATAAATGCATATGTAATTGATGGAGCTCCCAAGCTAGTGGAGGCGGCTCAAGTCAGGAGCCAAGGTGAAACCAATCCAAGGAGATACAAAGGTGGACAGGTGGAAAGCTGTAAACACGAACCCAAAAGGTTCAAGGTGTTTCTCCCCTAGGTCTTGGGTTAGTTTATCAACCGCTAGATAAACTAACCAATAGAAAAGCTCATGATCATACCATTTATTTTATTTCTGTCAGTTTCATGGTTTATTTATTGTGGGTGTGTTGTCACGATCACACAATTAATGAATTAAACGAGCATGCAAGATTGAACTAAAATAAAATTGGCTTATACGTAAATATTATCTTAGACATGGTTAATCACTTAAGTATATCCCACTTAATATTAACAAGCATGTAATCAAAGATAATAAAATGGCAATTTACGTATAAGGATAAAATCCCTCAAAATAAATATTAAGTCGGCATAGCCTTCCATAATCTTGGTTAGAATCGAACCATAGTTCAAAGTGCTTGACCAACCCTAGTTGGGGTGCTTTCAATTATCGGGGAATTCTAATTCAAGGTTTTGGGTTGACTTGACTTGGTTCGCATCAAGGGTTGACTACCACAGCAGGACTTGGTGTGACCAAGAGGCAAAGGTTGAGGAAATCCAAAAAGGATTTCAGGATTGGGGAGTCCACTCAGCGGATCAAGGAACTGCGAGTTAATGCAGTTGGCATTTGGAATGCCTACCTAAAACCCTTCAAGTTGCTTGACCAACCCTAGTTGGGGTAATGCGAAGGGCAATATGGATCCTTTCCACTAGAATATTCACGCAATAGAATATTCCGAAGTCAATGGTGAGGGCTATTAGATTTTGATAAAATAGTGGGAGACTAATAAGTATTAATTTATTTATTTGTCTCAATTTTTATATTAAAGTACTAAACCTTTGCTCATCTTAAATTGTAGAAACGACAAGAAAATGACTTCAAACATATCATTGCGCACCATACTCAAAAAATAAAACCTTCTCACCAGCACCAATTTCCAAGAGTGGCAGAGGCGTTTATGCGTCGTCCTTCACCACGAAAGAAAATTATATGTGCTGGAAGAGCCTATTCCAGTTGCACCTGGGAAAGAGGCTAGTGATGAGGAATTATCTCTCTACATGAAACACATGGATGATGCCATATATGTCCAGTGTTTCATGCTATCGGCCATGTCTAATGAGCTCTTGAAGGAACATGAAAACATGGATGCGTATAACATGATGTCTCACCTTAAAGATCTCTACCAAGAGAAGGCGAGACAGGAGAGGTATGAGATCTCCAATGCTTTGTTTACCACGATGCTTGGAGAGTCTGCGCCAGCTGGGCCTTATGTGGTCAAGCTTATTGGCTACATTGAATGCTTGGACATCTTAGGGATTAAATTCCCAGATGAGTTGCGTACAGATCTCATCCTATCATCATTTCCCAAGACCTTCTCTAGCTTCATTGTCAACTATAACATGAGAGGAAATGAGAAGAGTCTATCGGAGCTTCTGACTTTGATTCGTCAGGTAGATAAGGACATGGGGCGTGACAAACCCGCTGTCCTTATGGTGAACAAGAAAAGGAAGGACAAGGCAAAGGGGACAAAGAATTATAAACAGTCTGAAGCCCCCGAGCACCGTCCCTTCAAGAAGGGGAAGATCCAGAGGCAGGGCAAGGAACAGGAAGCAGTGTGTTTTTCATGTGGCAAGCAGGGCCACTGGAAGAGGAACTGCACCCAGAAGCGTGGGGACGCTAAAGGTGTGTTTGTTATCGAGTTCATTCTTTCTATTTCTACACATTGGGTATTAGATATAGATTGTGGGGCTCACATCTGTATTCAAATGTAGGAACCAAGTAGATTTAGAAAGATCGCCAGAGGAGAGGTGGATCTTCGAGCTGCCAATGGCGCAAGGCTGGCTGTGTTGGCTATTGGCGACTATCACCTCTCATTGACAACTGGCATGATTTTGGTTTTACAAAACTGTTATTTTGTGCCTAGTGTTACCAGGAACATAATTTTTGTATCTTGTTTGGATATGGATGGATTTATTTTCAAGTTTGGAAATAAGGGTTGTCTCTTTTATAATAACAACGTATGTTATGGTATGGCACATTTGAATAATGGTTTGTATGTATTAAATTACGAAAACCAAGTGTTGGCAATCGATAACGAAACAAACTCACTTGACTCATACATCACCCAGTTATGGCATCACCACCTTGGTCATGTGAACGAGAAGCGCTTGACAAAGCTCTGCCAAGATGGCTATTTAGACTCTACTGAGCTAAAACCACTTGATAGATGTCACGCTTGTTTACAAGGAAAAATAACCAAGCCGCCTTTTGGTGGACAAGGTGAAAGGGCCACAGAGCTTCTAGGATTGGTACACACGGATGTGTGTGGACCATTTCCAGTAGAAGCTAGAGGTGGATATTCTTACTTTATTACTTTTACTGATGATTTGAGTAGATATGGCTATGTATACTTAATGAGGTATAAGTCAGAGTCCTTAGAGAAATTTAAGGAATTCAAGAATTAAGTAGAGAATCAACTTGGTAAGAAGATAAAGAAGCTTCGATCGGATCGAGGTGGAGAATATCTGAACCAAGAGTTCATCGATCTTCTATGGGAGTCTGGGATTCTATCTCTGCTCACTCCTCCTTATACACCACAGTGGAATGGTGTTAGTGAAAGGAGGAACCACACCTTGTTGGAAATGGTGAGGTCGATGATGAGTCATGCGGATCTTCCATTATCCTTTTGGGGATATGCATTACAAACTGCAGCATACACATTAAACCGAGTACCAACTGAGGCGGCAAATGGAATTCCATCCGAGTTATGGAATGGAAGGAAACCCACTTTGTCGCACACACGTGTATGGGGATGCGAGGCATTTGTTAAGGCCTTATCAGGCAACAAACTAGCACCCCGGGGCAAGAAGTGTATCTTTATAGGATATCCCATGGAAACGAAAGGATATTACCTATATAACCCCCAAGACAAGAAAGTGACTGTCGCTAGACAAGCCATCTTTCTTGAGAGGGAGCACATCCTCAAGAAGGATAGTGGGAGAAAAATTGACTTCGACGAAGTTGATGCTCAAGATACACATGAGTTGGTACAGGAACAAGTTCCACAGGTCCCCATGGAAGAGGTTCTAGAAACACAAGTACTGCGTAGGAGCTCAAGAGAGGTAAGGGAACCAGAGATATTTGGTTTCCTAGTCACCGAGGATGGTGAATCATTATTGTTGGACAATGATGAACCTCTCCCCTACAAGGAAGCAGTCATAAGCTCAGAAGATGCAAGATGGCTAGAAGCTTTGAATTCTAAGATGGATTCCATGTATTAGAACCAAGTTTGGGTTCTGGTTGATGAGCCAGTTGATGTAAAGCCTGTTGGATGCAAATGGGTATTCAAAAGAAAGCTGGACATGGAAGGTCAAGTTAGCACCTATAAAGCAAGGATAGTGGCTAAAGGATTCAGACAGCGTCAAGGAATTGACTATAATGAAACCTTCTCGCCAGTTTCCATGTTTAAATCCATAAGAATCATACTTTCCATAGCAGCTTACCATGACTACGATTTGATGAAGCCATAAAGGAATTTGATTTCATTAAGAACGAATGTGAGCCATGTGTTTATAAGAGGTTTAATGGGAATGCGGTCGTCATTCTAGTGGTATATGTTGATGACATATTGCTTATTGGAAATGACGTACCAGATACTAAAGAGATTTAGTATGGAAAAATACAAGAGGGGATTGGTTCCAGTGTCACATGGATTACATCTTTCTAAGAAAATGTGTCCCCAGACACAACAAGAGAAAGATAGGATGAGTAATATCCCATACGCTTCGGCTATAGGATCCATCATGTATGCCATGTTATGTACTAGGCTTGATGTTGCCTATGAACTGAGCATGGTAGGCAGATATCAAGAAGATCTATGAGAACAACATTGGACTGCTGTTAAGACTATCCTTAAGTATCTGAGAAGAACTAAGGATATGTTCCTGGTGTATAGAGGAGACTAGGAGCTTGTCATCAGGGGGTATGCTGATGCTAGTTTTCAAACAGATCAGAATGATCTGAATTCGCAATCTGGATATGTTTTCTGTCTCAATGGAGGAGCTGTGAGCTGGAAGAGTTCAAAGAAGCCAGTTGTCGCTGATTCTACAGCAGAGTCCGAGTATATAGCGGCTTCTGATGCAGCCATAGAAGCCGTTTGGATTCGGATCTTTGTCCAGGATCTTGATGTGGTGCCTAGAAGTAAAGATCCCATTACATTGTATTGTGATAATACTGCAGCGGTGGCTCTTGCAAAAGAACCAAGGTCACATCAACGGAAAAAGCACATACTCTGGAAGTATCACCTCTTGAGGGATTTCTATCAAAGGGGTGAAGTTGCAGTGAGCAGAGTGTCCACAGAAGATAACGTGGCGGACCCCATGACTAAAGGCCTATCTTAGTAGAATCATGAATATCATGTGAGAGCTAGCGGGTTAAAGGTTGTTAGTAGTTGTCTCTAGTCCAAGTGGGAGTCTATTGAAGTTGGTGGTCTAGAACCAACTAATTTTTACTTTATTCATTAAATAAAAGCCTTATCACATCTTGATTGTTCTTCTACGTGACATGTCATGTGATAATGTCCTAAGGATAGCTGTTTCATTAAAGGGTCGTAGCGGATCCCTACTATGATGAGAACCCAGAAGTGCCATAACACTGTTCTTGAATGTATGTTCTATGGCCGGATGATATTATTTGAGGGACACAAATAATACAGGTCATTAGGGGTGAGGACTCATAAAACTTTGATGCACCTTCTCATGGTGTGCGCCCTTGGTAATATCCAGGAGGATATTATGAGAATGAGACCCGCCAGTAGGAAATCCACATTTCATAGTGCCATTGGATGTTCCTATCTACGGACGTGTGTATTGATCCTTAGACTTTAAGATTATTATTAATGGGTATTACAACTCGCGCACTTAGATGTATTGACGAAAACTGTGATGACACACTGTTTGCAGCGAGGTAGGATACGTTGGGTGCGTCACGAGTAATACCGCATTAATAGATAATGCGAGAAAGGATTTGTCCCTTCCATTCCATAACGGAAGTAGATATCTCAGGCCCTTTGATGGAATTGATATAGCCTAAATAAATCCATGGACATGGTAAGGTATGGGCAAGTTCAATTCCGGGAAGTCAAAGAAAGAATAATCAAGCACATGGGCTGATGGCACTAGCATGCAACCCGCTTGATTGGAGATATCGAGACAAAGGGATTATATTACACTGTAAGCGTTCGTAGGAGGTAACACGTCATTGTGGCGTTAACTTCTTTCTCTATGGGTGCCTTGGTGTTTTTCTAGACGCTAACCTTGGAATTTAGGCAGGCTCAGCCTAATGCCACTGAGAAAGAGGCCTAGAGGGTCACACACTAATTGTGTCCATGTATCTCAGTTAAATATTAATTTAACAAGTTAAATAAATATTATTCCCGACTGTGGTTTAATAATTATTTAAAGATTTCTGATCACATTTATTTTGACACTTGTTATTCGAGAGAATATATTGTGGACGAAATAATATATTTATTAGCGAGTAATGCAGTTAAATTTATTTAAGAAATAAATAGTCATTACTCAAGGTCTAATAAATGTGGTGGAGAAAAAAAAATGGAAAATAAAAGTACACGCCGTGTATATTAAATATACACGCCGTGTAGTTTTATGGAAAACAAGTACACTCCATGTATTAATTATTACATGCCGTGTAGTTTTTCAGTTGGGATTTTGAGGATTTAATATTATTTTATTAAATGATATTTATTATAATCAGCGTGGGCGCATGTCAAGGAATTAATAATTCGACATGGGGGGGTTTTAAATAAGAGTTAATGAAATAAATAAAACGTGTAACGCGTTTATTTATTGTCATAACTCTATTAACCTCAAACATGATTATAAATATCCTCACAACCCCAACATTTTAAAGAGCCATTGTTGTGCACAATGGATTTGGAAATACTCTCAAGCCAAGAGAGAATTCCATTTCCACCAAGAACGCCCTCAAGTTACGAGAGCAAGATCCTCCACCGGATCAAGGCGGTCGAAGGCGTACATCGCAAGTAAAGGTTCTTCCGTGCTAGCACCCGGAGATCTCTTCGGCGACATCCGGAAATACGTGACACACGTGTGGATCACCGCTAGAGGAATCTTACACTTGGATTCTACGACGCAACGACGGATCACCGAATCGTGACCGAACACATCAACGAAGAAAGAATTCCAACGAGGTAATTCTTATGCATTAATTAAATTAATTATAACCAACATATGATGATCCTCCTCAAAGGTTGCGAGACTCTTCTTTTCTTTTCGTTCTTTGTTCTATTCCAAAGATTCGGCGTTTTATATAGTGACGGATCTCGGATTGAACATTGTTTAACGAAAAATTAAGTTGGGCAGACCCACCAACGCGCTTCCGCTGCACCCGGAACCTTCAAACGCATCAATAATTCTTCATGAGACTGATCCATGGACCCAAATTAAACACATGATATTGGTCTTTAAATGTTCGCCTCAAAATCAGGGTTGCAAAATCGTAGATGGTCATCATTATGACACTGTATGAAGAAGATACGTCAGATACAATAATCCAAAACAATAATAATTTTATTATTATTAGGAATTTAATTAACCTGAGACACGAGTACAAAAAATATATCTAATATCTATCTTAAAATGACCATCTCAATTCCCGGGACATGCTCCCACTGACGGTTCATCAATCAGATACCTCACAGAGAAGCTATGTATGATTTAAGGTTTGAAAACCCAAAATTATAATAATATTACTATATTATTATTATTATTATTAATATATTTTTCCCTTTTAAATATCAAGAGAAACACGCTGGTAGACTCCCCCTTCTCCCTATGCGTTGCACGCTACACCAAAGTTGTGTCCTCCATTATTACATTTAGTTTCTCTTTTTTTATATTCAATATTATAATCATTATTATTTTGTAAAATAATAATAATAACATGATTTAAACCCCCTTGTTCAATCTGAGTGGCATGCCTGCCTCCTTCCCCTCTTCAAATCTCATGCCACCCATATCCTCCCACCATTAATTAAATGAGTTTAATTCAATTTAATTACTTAATTAATGAGATTAATCCACCCCAAACACATTTTTGTGTCACCATTACTAATAATAATAATATAATAATAATAAAAAAAATACTCATTTAAATTTTAGTAACCCATCATCATCATTAATAATAATAATAATAATAATAATAATAATAATAATATTAATGCTAGTCACATTGACCAAGTTTGACCTCCTCATCAAAGATCTAAGCCTATCCATCTTCAAGTTCACATCGAGTAGCTCCCTCCATACGACCCCACACATGACATCTGCTCAGAACTGATCTCATCGCATTGCATGTCATGGCTATGAGTTAACAAGGAAAATATGGATCCCTAATCTGAACCGAACCACCTCTGATAAAAAACCCACACCAGTAGTACTGAACCAATCTGATCACCAAATACCATCCTACTCATTTATCAGTCCCTCCCCAAACTATTGATTCAAGCATCGTTCGTGCTACTGCCATGAATCTTGGGCTTCGATTACGCTCCAACCCACCCTAGTAAAGTCAACTCATGACCCCATGGTCTAATGATGAAGAACACAAATAACAGCAGGGGAAAAACACCAATAAAAAATGTGATAAACATCATTATCCAAACATTATTGACCAACCGTTTTATAGCAGAGAAACCGGGGTGGGAAACTTGATACGAACAAGAAGTAAATTTAAAGAATAATTTATTTCAATACACGGGCTCATGCAAAGGATTAGATTAATGCATATCAAATATAGGGAATTGATCATGATCAATATTTTAATTATAAGGGTGGGAAACTATATATAATGAGTCCTATCTCTATTATGGATCTTTCTTTGGTGAAGAATGCATCCACTAGCGAGGAAGGTGATCCACTGCATTTTCTTGATTAACCCTAATCTTATCACCGGTCATTGTTTAGTCTTAATCTGCCAAAGAAGAATGGGTTGGAGCTCTGCTCAATGATCCCAAGGTTATATGAATAACCCTGGGGATTTTCCATAGAATCTTATTTATAGAGGAAAGTGGTTTAGGTCATTTAATTAAAAATAAATAAATAATTTATTTTATTAGACACACTTTCCAATAGTAGCCTTTACTAGACATCCAATACCGACCAACTTTAGATTTCAATTATGGTAAAAAACACATCCAAAACTCAACAGTAGTCTTATATTTCCCATCTAAGTCTCTTTCTGTGAGTTATTTGAGTTAGGGTTATTAAATAAATAAATAAAATTAATTAATTTTTTCAACGCACCCACCAATGACTGCTCTATTCGAATGTCTTGCGCCGACCAACTTTAGGTCAGGCCTAGGGTAACATCCATATTTCAGATTCAATTGTGGTCTCAGATTTTCGATCCAAGAATCCATTTATGAGATATTACACTTTTTCATGAACATTGTGCAAACATAATAATAATTTTTTTTAATATTTTTATAAAATTAATTATGGACTCACTAGGCCATATAATCGAGCGCTGTCTCAGTGACTGACTCAAAAAATATTCCTATGAACATTCCAAAGTCTTATAGGAAAAAACCAAATTCTCTACATGGACCATATAGATAAAATTCTATACAAAAAGACTACCCACCTGGTCAAAGTACTATGGAAGAACCATAAATATAGAGAGGCCACAAGAGAACCAAAGGAAGCAATGAAGGAGAAGTACCCTCAATTGTTTTCACCTTAGTATATAAAATGAAATTTCAATGATGAAATTCCTCAAGGGGGTAAGAATTTCACAACCAAGAATTTTATAAATGGAATTTCCCTTCTTATAATTATGTAATGTAAGTATAAATCAAAAACATCACATAGAAAAACAAAAAATTATTATTCTCATAAATGAAGAATGATACTTTAGTTAACAATTTTTCCAATAATAATTCCAAATATTATATCAGGTCAATAAATAGAAAATAATATAACAAGAATGGGAAAATTTGGATCCGCTCGATCTACCAGAATGGCCACACTCATAAACAAAACTGTAGAAATAAAACACAATGTTAATAATATAATATACATTTTGAAGATGAAAATATATAACCCTGAGAGAAAGTATAAGTGAATAAAGAATAAATGAAATAAGTGGTATTTATAAAAATTAAGGAACCTGTATGACCGTAATAAATATGAAAATTGGAATAGTAATCTAACCGTTATGAATAGTATTTTGGCCATTCAAATAGTAACCTTATTTATTTAAATATAAAATAAAATTTATGCATATTATAAATTAAAATATGATACATTTATATCATTTTACAATTAAATAAATGTTTGAAAAATGATAAATTAAGATTTATTATTTTTTGTAAAACGTAAATATTTTATTTGCAATTTTATAACGAATATAATGATTTAAAAGAAAATTTATTTTAATAAAATTATTTCATAAATTAATATTATGTTTTATTATAATGATTAGATAATTTTATGAGACCATAAATATTTTTTCAAAGGGTCATAAAATCAATTATAATATTAAAATCAATATTTTTCAAATAAATGATGATTTTATTTAAAAATTAAAAATCTCATACTTATAAATTAATTTTCATAAAATGGATTCCAATTTTTTAATCTAAAAATCTCAAAATATCTAGGGTTATTTTTTTTTTAATTTTTCTAAAATCGTTGAATTTTTGGTGAATAGTGAAATACAATAATTTTCTGTATTTAACATTATAAGCTAAATACATGAATTTTTGAGTAATGGATAATCTAATAATGATGTAAGAATCCATTGGTTTGAACTATCCTGAACTATTTACTATATTTATTCATAATAATCAACACTATTGAAGGTATTGAGCCAAAATAATAAACTAATGAATATAATAATAAAAAATACTCCTCCCCCCCTAAAATACCCTCCCTCATCACCCCTTCTCCTCACACCTTATAAGCCTTGTATCTTGTCAATATTCTGAACATTTACCTATACAAGCCTATTACCTATATCCAATAGCTATTGGTCTCAACAAAATACCAAACCCACATGCTTTAAGGATGTTCTCAAGGAGACAACATTCAAGAGGTAAAATTTCCAATCTTTTTTTTCTTATCCTATGCTAACCTACCATATCCAAAGTGAATTGATAACTACATTATCATATATATATATTATAATTTTATTATGTTAATGTAATATAAATCATACAATCCATTCTTTTCTCCTTTTATTTTAAAAATGAAAACATCATCTGTGATATGTCGGTTCACCGCCTTCATGGACGACCAATTTTCATTTTCCATTACCACCTTAAAGGATGGTAATAACAAAATTATTATTTTTAAAATATATTTTAATATGTATATTATATGTTTTTTCATGTTCGGTAACTAATATATAGACATAATATTAAATAAAACAAAATTAGTTCACGATGATAAAAAAATGCCAAAATAAACTAAAAATTTATCATTAACGTTTTATCAAATTAATCATCCTAATACCAATAAAAAATGATATATGTGACCTTTTAAACTTATTAAATTGAATTAATACTATATAATTTCAATTCTGGAGAATTATTCTCATTTTACAAAAAACTTCCATAATTATATACAAGTAAACCAACCATGAAACCATGAAAATGAATACTGAGGAAATGACGAAATTGAACTTTTTAACTCATTGTAATGACCATAAATGAACTTAATAAAATTATAATAAATAAAATAAATATATAATAGGTTCATAATTAAGTAATTAATTAATCTAATTTTATTATTCAAGGCATTAAGTGTAAGTGCTGAATGCTTTCAGACATAAGTTAAGGGATATTTCCAAACCTCCATATTTCTTTTTAAGTTATGTTCTCTCTATATAAGACTCAATCTATCACTTAATTATTCTTATATACTTATTATATATTCTATATATATGTATCACACATATATACCATGTTTATATTAATCTTTTTTTGATGGGGATATACATGTATTAAAGGCTTCGTTCTTAATTCCTTTCAAAAAGTCGATTAAAGTGAACTTCGCTATTTTCTTTGTCTATTTTAAAGGACCACTCCATGAAATTTTTTAAAAACTATATAATTTATAAAAGAAATACTTATTATGTTTAAAAACATTTTAGTTCACTTGTGGTTTTATGTAAGTTTTTATTATCTTACCCCTTTTAAGGACTCTTTACCTCTTCTCTTAAAACCCTGCTTAAGAGACACATTTCCAAGGTTACTTAACCACTATTTTTACTTGTTTTAATTTTTGTTGGAAATAATTCATCATGATATATGATTATTTTTCCTTTATTAATGTCCAAGTATGATTTAAATTCCTTCTTTCCTGGATACCATTGTAACATGCCTTTTGGTTATGCCTTATGACATGAATACGAAACCCATTTCTTTCCATGGGTAATCCTTATTTTTTTTGCTTATGTTTAATTATTTATGTGGAATAAATATGAATCAAAATGTTATGATGGGTGAACCCAGATAACGCTCCAATATATTGGGTAATGTTTAGTCTCGTGAGACGTCATGTATAGGATTAGGGAGTAAACCAAATACATTATAGGACTTTGTTCACCATTTGGTATAGTCTTGGTAGTTAGCATTGAATCATGTTTATGTCATTTTATATATTTATAAAAAATTCCAATATTTACATGATTAGATGATTCCATGTTCTATATTTTATGCTTTCATATGTTTATTCATGAGCCACACCATTTATGTTATATTGTTACGCCTCCAAACCCATGTGCTATGCTTTATTTCCCATGTTTATTCCCTTATTGGGATTTTTAGCAAATACCTTTTGTTTATGTGTTCTATATTTTATCCTATATATTTATAGGATCTAAAATGGACTTAGGATCTCATTATGGATTTTAATAAAATGATGTTTTTTTAGTTTCATGTTTTCCTATTATGTACCCAGTCTTCAAAATACACTAGAATTTTCGATCCATGGTTTATATTTCATGGATAATAATGCTTAAAATCATGTAATAATATGTGTAATATTATAGAATAAATATAATTACCATTTTAGTTTTAGTTATAACTTGTGAGGATGTAACTGAGGATGAGTTTGTTTCAGTGTTTTTTTGACAAACAATAGTGGTATTTTTATTAATGTGTTTAAAATTAAAATTTTCTTAAGAAAAATAAAAAATTTATTTATATAGTAATATATTATTTATTTATTGATTAAATTATTATAACTTTCCATGCATGGTGGTGATGTAAAATTAACTACCTTTCGCTATGGAGGTGGTAGTCCAAACATAAACACAAATGAAATTTTCATTTTTATTAGAATGAGAGAAATTTTTGAAATGGTTTTTGTTTTCCAAAATCTTAATAATGATACAAATAAAATATTTTTTTTCATTAAATACCATTTTTTAATTATATGTGTAAAGATTTTAAGGAAAATTATACATGTCACTTTGTGGAGGTAGTAACCCACAAGAAAAACAATTAACATTTTTGTTTTTTTGTATGGTTGGGAGGATGGTAAAAAATGTATTATATTTTCATAATAATAAAATGTTAATAAATAAATTATTTATTAATTACATTACCCTTTATAAGAACCCTTATAAAGTGGTTATGAAAAATTAAATACATTGCTTCGTGGAGGCGGTATTATGTATACACACACAAATGAAATTATCATTTTTTAAGGGAAAAGGTTGATAATGATTATTACCTAAAAATAATGAAATTAATTTTAAAATTAATAATAAATTATTTATATATGAATCGGGAAATTATATTTTGAAAGAAAAATATAAAATAAAAGAGTTTATTGAATGATTAGTACTCACATTGAGAACAAGAGCATTCCCTTGGAAGAATTATTGAAATAGAGGACTTGGGGATTTTACTAGGACTAAGGTGCTACAAAAAATGGGATAGGGATCTAGGGTAAGTGAAAATGTTAGAGGTTCAAGAGGAATTTGAAATTAGAGTGTCCTTGAAGGGGTGGTGGAAGTCTCGTTTTATAAGCAAGGAGAGTTGAATGTTTATAATAATATAAAGGACAAGTCACTATTCAAGGGTTAAAAGGATACAATAAATATTAATAATGGATATGGGATGAGTTAAGAATGATAAAAATTTCATAAAATCATTTTAAGACATGTTTTTAACTTTTTTTAGGTTCCTTACCGTTGGTTAAACCATTTTTAACTTAATTTACCTTTACTCTAGTAACTATTTTTTACTTTAGTAATTCATTTTTTATGCTTAAAAATAAAATGGACCATATTACATAATTTAGACCCACTAATTCAAAATATGAAATACATTTTCTCAAATAAAATATATAAGCGTGATAAAAATTAATTTTAATATTACTATACATAACATGTAAAAAACCATTTTTGCAAAAAAATTATTTTTAAGTGTAAAAATAATGTTTTGGATAAAATAATCCACGGTGTTGATTTCCAAGAAAAGAATAAGTTTATTATTAAAAAATAAGAGTTATATGGATTAAAAAATATGACAAACTACAATCACACCTTGTGATATTATAATTAAAGAAAAATATAAAAATCTTTTTTTATTAGAATACAATATTAAATAAGTTTCAAAATGTTAAACATGGGTTTTCTAAATTAAAAAATGTATTTTTAAATTAATAGTATTATTACTAAAATAGATTATTTTTCATGATTTTTATAAAACTTTTATCTCATTATTATCTCATGATAAAGTTAAAAAAGCAATGATACTAATAAAAACGTTATTTTTCAATGTTCACCAAAAAATAAACCATTTCAAAAAAATCCTAAAAATTCATCCTAAGATAATATTCTTATTATTTTGATGTACTAGGAAAAGTTCTTAAATAAGTGATTAGTACAGTTGGCCACATGGTCTCAATCACACCTCCTCATATGCTAGATGTTGTTGACTAGGAATGAGGGTTTTTAATAGTATAGTGGGGATACTATACCCTCATGATCAGAGTGGCGCAGTGGTGCAAGATAGATAAATCAATGGAAGTGATATAGAAGAAACAATAGAATAAGAACATCTATATAGTAATAATCAATCATAAATAATATCCAATTTCATATAAAAAAGATGATGAACCCATGATGGTACAAAAATGAGGTAGGCATACATGGCATCATAAAATCGTACAATAGATGTATAAAGAAAAGAAAAAGACCAAAAAGGCTAGATCTAATAGAATAAAAAAAATTATCTCAATCCTATGCTTCCGTACTGTATCCTAGCATTGAAAATTAAGCATCCATAGTTAGGTGATTTCCTTCTTCCCTACTTGCATACATGAAGTCTTCCTAGGTACCAAACAGTCGGCCAAACAAGGTATGAGTAAAACTTAGTTGGCCACCACCAATGCTATCTAGTATGGTTCTAACCAATGTATATAAAAGAGTATTATGCCGGTATAATGATAAAATAAATATATAATATAAATTAAATCCAATTGGATCGACTTCCCCAAGGACGCCCATCGACACTACCTGCTTCATCCCAAGATAGATTTTCTTTGAACATGTGCCACCACATGTGCATAAATATATATGTATATATATATGATTAATCACACACATAAAAAAACACACACATAGATATATATATATACATGTTGTACTATCCAGGATATGAGGCATATAAACAAGGTATGCTTGCATAATCATAAGAGTCTTGTACTGTAAATAAGGAAATCGACCCAACATTTATACGAGAATACAAAATTTCATGTCCAAAAAGTCCCAATATATGGTGTGAGTCATCATACTCAACATCCTAACCCAAGGAACTTAGAGCATCATGTAAAATATCCTAGTAATGATATGAAACGTTATTTTCAACATCAAATGTCAAGGGATTATGAAGCATAATGATCAAAAATTACCTTAACCATTTTATAGAAACCGATATTCATGGTATAATAATAATAAATAATCATTTCATTCAATGCTTCAATTGTAATGCCCCGACCCCAGAATCCTAGAGTCAGTTCATTATTTTAATACATTGGCATGACTATAAGGAATCAAACCCCAAAGGACTAATTAGTTTAACAGTCTTGGAAAATATATTATATACATGAACCTTACATTACAATTTAAAACATAAAATACAACATAGATAATACTTTGATAACGCCATTATTCTCCTAGATTAACCCTACATATCAAACATAAAAAACTTCTTAGAATCCTGGGAAAATAAAGCACAGTAAATGGGTGAGATAATATGCTCATTAAGGGTAAAAAATATAGCATAATATTTTATAAATAAGTATAAAATTTTAAGGAAAATTATAAAACTGAAACCCAAGCCTTTTAAACATAAAATTCAGCATAATATTGAAATAATAAATCAAATAATATCATTTAAACCTTCACATGGATATTCTACTAGTTAAATAATCACATATAATATCAACAACTAATCTCATAATGAGGAAATGTATAATGTCGGATATCATAACCATACCGTCAAGGGATCGTGCCAAGACAATACATAAGCAGGTAAAAACCCAAACTAGTTTGTCTCATGAGAACTATCATGCATAGAGGGGATTTCATTAACTGGTCCCCAACTTGTAGGGATTTCGTTAACCAGTCCCCAATCCATAGGGATTTCATTAAGCAGTCCCTAACCCGTCACTTACTAATTCTAATGCATTTCTCATATAAAAAGGGTGAAACATAAGTAATATAAATATTCATATGAAAACTAGCATATGAAATATTAATACATTAACCATAAATCACGAATAATATCAAAATAACACATCCATAGTCAAACTTACCATAAATAATTAAATACAACATGGTAGATTGTATCATAAGTAATCAACCTAAATTAATAATAAAACCCAACAAAGGATGTTGACGTAGATAAAAATAATATAATAAAATAATTAAAAATATCTTGATACAAATACCTCTTTTTCTTTGAAATCATTTATTTAAAAGCTGTACACTTATAAAAGAATAAATTTAAAAAGATATTTTTGAATCAAAGTGTCTAATAACAATTTGAAACTATTGAAATAAATTAACATTTTAAAACATTCATGTCCATATAAATAAATCCTCAAAACAATTTTGAAAACATGGACATTAATGATAAATAGTTGGAAGAATAAATCTTTAAAACTTTTAAAATGATGTTTTAGTTAAATATTCCCTTTCGTAAAACCTTTAAAAAATTACTTTTTGAAAACAATTTAATGAACTTAAAAATAGACATAAATTTTCCTTTATAATAATTTTATATCCATATAAATAGTTATATAAAATAATTTCAAGAATATTGAAATGGAGAAAGGATTAATGATTTAAACATTCTAAGAATCCCATGCCACTTTGAACATTTAAATAATAAGCCCAATATCTTCAAATGAATCTTTAAATACTATACAGAAAAATTTATTCATGATATAAAATATAATAGGGGCATTAAATACACCACACTCAAGAAATAGGTGGTGAACATGGCTTATATCTCATGAAAATTAAAAGTGAGACAGAATTTCCCTACAAAGATTGTATCATTAGAGTGAGGATAAATCAATAAAATAATTATGTATGAAAATTATAAACACACCAAATATAAGTGGATATTAATTATAAAATAATCACACATAATTCACATATATTCTTGGAAGAATATAACCAATGACATAAATTCTTAAGTTAATGAATGGAAATTGAGTTAAGATTTCCCTTACCTTAGGTTCAATACTCTCCGTACATGTCTGAAACACCTGTATAATTGTTTTAAAAGTATTATTAACTTATTCCAGAATAATAATAATTTTTATTATTTCATATATTATTTTTTAGGACTTTATATTACCCATTTATTAATAACATACAAGTTAAAGCAACATTTCGGGTAATAATCTCTTTGTTTATCGTACGTGTTTTTCTTGTTATTCTTGATCTTATTACTTAGATCATGATTTAATTACTTCTAGAATGTATGACAAGATTTATATCTCATATATATTCAGTATATAAATATATATAATACAGACACATTAAATGGAAGACACCGTTTATGAAGATGGTAGGTCATACATATGCATGAACATTGTTTCCCTTTCCTTATTGTATTGAATGAAAGCAAGTAAATAACATATTTCTAGACACACACACACACATATAATTACAGTAGCATTATTTTTCCATATATTTCATACTTATTAATTTTATGCATTTTCATAATCATTCTTAAATGGTTAATTTGGAGAATGAATCTCATCGCGTCGTGGAGACGGTAAGCCGTACACACACTCGAGTGACAATATTAGTTCATTAATGGTTATATAGTATGGAATTGTATGGTATATTAATTATAAAGAATCATTATAATATCATATTCATCATTATATCCATCCAAATAATGTAGTGATGAAAAACAAATTACACCACGATGTGGAGACGGTAAGCTGCACGCACGCACACATTGTGATATTGTTATTCATAGGTCAGATAAAAGGAGGAATATGGTTGTAAAATAGTCATAATAACATCTTAGAATATATATGATACTGTATTTATTAATTTATTACTAAAATAACATAGTAAGATTAAGTAGAAGATGAAAGGAAATTGAATTGAATTGGTAAAACAATTACTTATTCTTCAAGTATCTCCTTTTTATTTGCACAAAATGACTTCTTATATTATCTTTATTCCAAAATTATGGACTTTAGGATGAAGTGAGGGAATTTTTAAGGATAAATGGGTAGGGTTTGTCCAAAATAAAGAGTTTTAGAGGTGTGAATAAAAGATAAGGAGAGGTTCCCTTTTATAAGAGAGGTGAGGGGCACTTTTAGAAACTCCAAAATATTAAAATATAATAAGATTATTATAGATAAAAATACTTAAAAATGAACCATAAATTAAAATTAGAATAAAATTTAGAACATATTCTATTCCCTTTTTATTATTTAATATTTTTTTGATTTTTAAATAATCTAATAATAAATTAATTCAATAGGATATCATTTTTGTCAAATTTAATACTATTCATTTAATTTGACTTAAAATATATCAAGATAAGGTGGGAATTAGAATATAATTATTTCACACATCTATAATATATCTTATAGATCTATTAAATTCATTATAAACAATAACTAATCCATAATATATAAAAATTAATATTATTAAAATCATTTATTCTATTTTATATTAATTAAATACACATTGTTTTAGAATTGAAGAGACTTTTAAGGTAATTATATAACTTTTAAAAATTAAAAATAAATTTATATAATGAAACTAATTTCATTTATATCAATATATAGATTTATATTTGTTCATAGATTCTTTTTGGCCTTATGTAGACACAAAAAATATATTAAATACAAGATAGTGATATTTTGTAAGTATCTTTGATTTAAATAATATATAATTTATTTTCATTGAAAAGTTTCCATTAAACAACTAAAAATATATCCTAATGTAAAAAGGGTCAAATATTATTCATCAAATAATTTTTGGACATGTTTTGGTTTCATTTTAAACCTTATATTTTTGATTTACCATCAATTAACCCATTTAATTTTAATTATGGTAATAAAATTTAAAATATTGAAAGGTTATATATTTTTACTTATATGGTTTAAATTGTTAATAAATGGAAATATTATGAAATTTTAGACCATATAATAATATTTTTATCTTTTTAATGTTTTTTAATAATTTAATAAATTATTATTTCCATAAAATACCAATAGTGTCAATTTTGACACTATTCATTACTTTGACATTAAATAAAATCCAAATAGAAATATAACTTCAAACCAAACCATTTAATTCACTCCTAAAATATCTTATTCACCTATAAAATTCGTGGATAACCTCAATTATGTCAAATTATATATATTTTATTATTTTTAAAATTATTTATTTGATACTTCTATTAATAAAATAATTAATTATTCACTATTGTGTCATTATTTATGGTAATTATTTATTCTCTAAAAATTATAAATAAATTAATATGATGTATATAATTATTTTATATTTCCATATACTATTCACAATCTAATTTATCTCTAGGTTATCCCTATATTAAAATTATTGAACTTATAAGAAATGAGTGTGACACTTCATCACATTCTTTAATTTTAATATTATATTTTTCATTTTCATGGAAAAGTTTCCATTAAATGATTCAAAATATATCATTATGATATATTTAACATTATACTAGCGAGTTAGATAAAAAATAGTTTTTTAATAAATTTTACTTCATTTAATAAAATATTATTTAGTTTAAAATATCATGAATGTCAATTTTGATACTATTCATTATTTTGTCTTATAAATAAAAAAAATTAACTAGATATATTTAAAAAAATACTTCTAAAACATTAATAATATATCCAATTCATCAATAAAAATAGTGTATGACATTAAATCACTCAAATTACATTTATATGAATATTATGAAGATCATTTATTTAATTCTTCTTTTAATAAATCAACTACTACATCATCATTGTGTCACCATTTACTTTATAAAATTATTGATAAATTTCCATAGTGTATATAAAAATTCTATATTTATAATAAATATTTATATTTGTCCATATCACTTATATAACCTCATACTAAAAATATTTTACTTGTTAAAAACAAAAGTATAACAAAATTGGATTTTCTTAAAATATAATATTACAAATATATTAAAGTCATCCAAGTGGCTCCAAGTGGTCTTAAAATAGACCCAAATATTATTTTGGTAAAAAAAAACTCATCCAATTAAATTAGGATATGTTTTAGGGTAACTTTATAATAATATTATACTATTTTTATCTTTAATTACCCCATTTACCTTTAAATGTGGTAAATGAAATTACTATTGTTACTATTCAGAAAAAATTATTTTGATTCTATTGGACCAAATTTTCTATACTAATTAGAAAAAATTATGTCTATTTTTTGAAATTCAATTCATAGAAGTGGTAAAATCATGTTTCATGTTAATTTTGTAAATGTGACTAGAAAGCAGGTAACGAGACGTTCAAAAGTTCAATAAAATTTTATATCTAATTTTATTATAATAAATAGTTCAAATTACCTAAATTGGATTAAAATATTTATTATTTTTATATTTTAACTTTCAAATCAATTTAAATTAAAATAAATATTTAAATGAAAATTTCGGTTATTAACAACAATGCAATATTTTTCACTATTCATAAAAAATTGAAACTTTTCAGAAAAATTCAAAAAATTCACCCTAAGATAATTTTGATATTCCAAATTAAAAAATGATGTATATTTTAAAAAATAAAATATATAAATTTTATAATGTGGTTAATACTATTCATAACCTCTTTTTAAACGGCTATTTTAGTTGATCATGTTGTGCTCGAACTCAGTGTTGCGTACAACATAATCTATTGAATTTATTTAAAAAGAAATGTACCCTAAAATATTGGGGTGTTACATTTATGAATCCCAAAATAAATATACATGTCAAACTCAATTTTCATTTAATCCCTTTTAGTCATCAGAATCACTCTTAATTCAATAAAGGCTAAGGTACATGGCCTTACCATCTCTATTTCATCTAATTCATTCTATCCTTTTTAATATATAAATAACCAAACCCACTTATAAGGTGGTTTGGGTCCTAAAACCATTTATGAGTCTTATAAGTATTTAATTCACACACCCTAAGGGGGGTACTAGTCAAGGTAGACAACCACCAATAACAACAAGGGATTATGGGAGTATCTCTAGTAAGGGCTCATTAATTTATTGGGGTTTAACCATTTTTAAAGAACAACATGAAAGGTTTGGTAGTAATCCAAATGAAACATAATATAAATAAATTTTTTTTTTGGAAAATTTCTAGACCACCTACCTTAAACTGGTAGTCGAATCCTCATCCAGTGTTGGCCTCTAATTTGGGCTTGAACGAGAGAAATTAGAGAAATTGACAAATGAACTAAAAATATGGAATATTAGATCAAATGGATTTATAATTCCACATGAATAAATAAATTAAATAAGGATTCAACATAATTTAATAAATTATCATGGTGGATCCAACGAGAGCAACACTGAGTGATTTTGACACCGTATGGAAGAGATCCCTCAAATCATAGGAGAGAAAGTGGAAGAGCTCTAAAATATAGGAGGGATGATGTGTGTGGAGAGAAAAATAAAATAGGGTTTTTATATTAATGAAGTTAGGGTAAAAATGGTAATTTTAACTATTTTTAAAGTGCACACAATTTGGCCTAACAATTTTCCAATTTGTGCTCAAATCGTGATCCATCTCTATCTATATGGAACACCCCTTGCATGGTTTGTGTATGGTTTGAAAAACCAAGTGTACACTATGTGATTATCATCTTCAAAATGTCTATAGTTTTTCAAATGGTTATGTATCCTACATTGAATATTTAAACTAAATATGTGTCACCACCAGCAACCCACATAGTTGAGGGGAGCGATAATCCCAAACCGTGTGCTAACCATGCACCTAATATGTTTCCTCAGAAAAATGGAGCTCTAGGCTTGAAAAATCCCTGAACACTCTTGAATAATCCCTTAATCCATTAATAACTTTCATTAGAATGGAAATAAAGATTTAAACTAAAATTTAAAGGATCCATACCTCATGATAAAAAATGGGATCTTACAAACTCTCCTCATTAAAGCAACTCATCCTCAGGTGACCCTTATAAGGATGGTTGATTAACATCTGAGAATAAATATGACCACTAAACACATACATTGGACCATTACTCCAAAGTCTTTTCCTATTCAAGACTGTTATTTCATAGCACCCATAGTAGAATAATTGAATTTCCTCTGAGACCCATCACGTTCCGATCAATAATACATATAGTATAATCCTAAAAAGAATCATCAAAATCCAAACCGACCTTATCAGGATAAGGAATATGAGATGAGTCTGAATGATAATAAAGTAACTGAGAAATATGTAAAACATTTTACATTCCCCTACATCTCTTAGGGAGTTCTATTTGATAAGCCACAAGTTCGACGCTCTCCAAAACCTCAAAAGGTCCAATGAATCGATGTGATATATTAGCATACCTCTTGATACATTGATGACCCAAACTAATCGAAACATGGAATAAAAATTGACCCCCCAACTCAAACTAAATAGGTCAATGATGATGATCAGTATAATGATTCTTTCTAGACTAAACTATAACCATTCACTATCTAATAATCTATACCTGCTCTAAGATCTCCTGAATGAGATGAGGTCCCAGTAGCACCATCTCTCCTATATCTAACCAACTTAAGGGTGAACGGTAAATCCTATCGTATAGGTCCTCATAATTATCTATTTTATTGTATTTTTTAAGACTTTATTATAAGATAATACAGTAATAGGTATATGTTTCTCCCATGAACCTCCAAAATGAAGGACACATTATTAAAACATTCCCTTTGATACCTATATCGTACACTCAGATTGACTATCAATCTGAGGGTGACAGGCTATTCTCAGGAGAACCCATGAACCCAGAGCCTTCTACAACCCTTTCTAGAACTATGATGTAAAATGAGAATCCCTATTTCTTATTATGGTATAGGGAAACCTATGAATATGTATAATCTCTTAGACATAAATCCTCCCAAGCTCATCCAATGATAAGGTCTTTCAAATAGGAAAGAAGTGGGAAACCTTCATTATTCTATCAATGATGACCCGTACTACATATTTACGCCAAGGTGATTTTGGTAAGACTATCATGAAATCCATTGTGACAGTGTCCTATTTCCACTTTGTAATGGTAAACAGTTGTAAAATCCTTACTGGTCTCTAGTTCTATGCCTTTACCTATTGAGAGTTAGAACACTGAGTAACAAAGATAGCTATCTCCCTTTTTCTACTAGGCCACCAATACTGGTGGCATACATCGTGGTACCTATTTAAAATTCCAGGATATACTACCCAAATAGAGGCATGCAACTCATGCATCAATTCCTCTTGTATGTATGCAGGTACCTAAACATTTCCATGAATGCAAAAGATTCTCATCCCCATCCATGACCCAACCATGTGGTGGGTCCTCACCTAAAACGCTCTCCCTTATGAGAGCCATAAACCACCACTTTCCACTTGCCTCCTAAACTGCTTGTGTCCGAGTCTTCCTACTCAGAGCACTAACCACTGCATTGCCTTTACGAAGCATACAAGCAAGATTAATTTCAAAATAATATGAGTATTCAACCCCCTTCACTGTATGAGATTCAAGTTACCCTATGTGAATATGTATCTAAGGATTTTATGGTCTCAATATAAAGTAAACCTATATCCTAATAGGTAATGCCTCCAATAATGTAAGGCATGAACAACTAATGCTAGATTATGGTCATGCACTAGGTAATCAAGATCATGAGGCCTCAACTGATGAGACCCATACACCATGGTTTGATCACCCTACATTAAAACTGATCTTAGCCTGATGTATGATGCATCATAATAAATAGTATAGAATCTACCCATATTTAGTATAATTAGGATTGGTGATAAGGACATCCTTCCTTTTAGATCTTGAAAAGTATCCACACACACTTTAGACTAGGTAAAATTAACACCCTTCTTATTAATCCCTATAAAAGGTACTTATAGGTGTGAAAATCTCTTTATAAAACACCTATAATATACATCCATCCCCAAAAAATTCTAAATATCAAACATGTTCATGGGATGCTCCTAGGAAAATACAAATCTCACCTTATCTGGGTCCATGGATAATCTCGATTATAATATAATGTGAACCAGGAAGTGAACTTTTTTGATCCAAAAGTAGATTTTTTTGAGCATAACATATAACTAATGCTATAATAGCATACTCTAAATGATATCAAGGTGTTTGAAATGATTTTATCAAGTATGTGAGTACACTATGATGTATTCTATGAATACTACCACAAATGAATCCAGATAATGGTGGAAAACCTAATTCATCAGATCCACAAGAACATCAGGTGTGTTCATGAGATTGAAAGATAGAACCAAATACTTATACAATTCATATCTACCATGAAATGTTGTTTGTGGTATATATAAAGGTATAACTTGCATATGATGATAGACCAAACTCAAATCAATTTTTGAGAAAACTCTCACTCCACATATCTAGTTGAAGATATAATATATACATGGAAGTGGATGCTGGTTATTAACCATAATATGATTTAACTGATGGTAATCTACACAAATTCTTATGGTATCATTTTACTTCTTGGAAAAATTGGTCAGTGAAACCTATTGTAAAGTACTGGGTTATATAAACCCTTTAGATTCCAAGTCCTCAAACTGTATTTTGAGTTCCTAAAGCTCATTTGGATCCACCCTACAGGGAGTAATAGATGGTGTCTCTCCTAGAATTATCTCAATAGTAATCTCTACCTCTATTACAGGAGGTAATAAAAAAAATTATTTAGGGAATACACCCATAAAATGATACATTATAGGAGATAATTCCATCTAATGTGTTCTCTGATCATATAGTAAAAGACTAGAAATATAGGCTTATACTTTCCCTAGCCCATGATACTCTGGTCTAACTCAAGTTTCCTAGATATCCCATTCTACTTTTTTAATATATCTGCCACCCTCAGGTGATGTAAAGGACACTCTATGAAAATTGTAATAAAAAATAGCATGATAAGGAACTAACTAGTATATCCTAATAATGATATCAAATCCCATCATCTATAGACTAAAAAGATTTCATATGAAATGATATCCACCTATTCTAAGGGGGAATTACCTCCATCGACATAGAATATCTAATCAAATTATCTATGGTGTATTGTGAGTCATCACTCCATAGAAATACTTTATATAGAGGATATGTATTTCCATAATAGTTATAGATATGAATGAATGTGAAGAACCCATTTAAAATAAATAAAACACTATAGTAGTGGCTACTAAGATTGTGCCTCATACATTGGAAGGCCCTACGCTTTGATCCTTGGGTGACGACTATATAATATGTAATTGGCCTAACCTATGGCCCTAATCTAAAACCCGACTTCCTTGAGTAGGCCCACTCTGCTAGAATTTAATATCTTTAATCTATATGACATAAACACATCTAACTCCTATGACTGTATGACCTGTAGTACTCCAGATCCCTACTTGATGTAGAGACACCAAGATCACTCCTGAACTTGGAGTTGGTGAAGATCCTATATCAATGGTCACTAGAGGAAAGGTTATATAGAAACATTTAATATGGACCATCCTATCATAGGATTTACACTCAACTAGGTCCCTATTTCATGAGGGTTTCATGTGACACAGATTCCCACACTAATGACATATTACATAACTATCATTGTGTGCCTTACGAATTCTACTTCCTCTATAAATAGACTCTACGAGTCACTTCCTACTTCTAGATGGATTAATTCCCTATCTCAGTATTGAACCACCATGGCCCACGCCTTCAACATACCTTAGGTTACACTCTATGATGAGGTCCAAGTTCACTATCTCAGAAACATTATTCAAATCAAAGATGTTAAACTAATATTAGATGACATACACAAGTCTATCATTAAACCATATAACTTTTATTATCTCATCACTAGAAAGAGTTAGTGAGAAATAATGGAGCTCAGTGAAATGAGTTGAATATTCCATCATAAACATAGTTCCCTATTTCAAGTGCATAAACTCCCTAGGCCGGTTATCTCTTAGTGACTACATAAAAAAGTAGTCATAAAAGACCATTTTAAAGTACCTCTAGACCATATCTAGTGGAAATATTTTTGGGTAATTAAATCACCCCAAAACATGGAAGAATCATGTATCTTGTAAGTGATGATATTGTTCCTCCTTTTTGGAGGCATCTTTAGGTGCTCAAATATAGATAACATGACCTCTAGCTATGAATCTGTGGCTTAGGGGACTTCTTCCCCCAAAAATGTTGGAGGGTGTTGTTACTGGAACTCCTTTGTAAACTCTTCTATAGAAGTATTAGGTCATAGATCTACTTATATAAAATTTACTAGCCATAATAATCCCTCTCGAAACTAGTCATTGACACCCATATCAGGTAAAATAGGAGGTGATTTAGGTGGCACTATATGAGGTAATACCAATGGTTTAAGACCCACCATCTCTAGAGAATGGTGGTCTATACCTTCTAGGCACATTTCATGAGGTTATCATAGAGGAATACATCTAAAATTCTAATAACATGGATCAAAATGAGATTTGATAATAGAAAAGACCATAGATTTAGGAATTGAAAAAATACAAGTCCTCATGCTTAAGAGCCAATATCCCATTGTCTTCTCCTAAATCTAGGTCAAGGTGATATAGAATATCATGAAGGATCACAAGAGACACTCACTACTACCCACTACTAAGGTCATGTTAGGGTAAATGTCTCTATTTCAAATTAGAGGTTCTGTTATATGGAGTGGAAATTAAAATTTATAGAGTAAAATACCCTTTAATTTGTAATTAAAATCCCTATTTAATGATAATAATGTCATTAAATAATTAAAACTTAATAAATTTTATGTATACATGTATCATGGCTTAGTTATATGCATCTTCCATTCCCAATTTATAAAGTCCTATTCTTTATAAGTTACAATTGGAATATAATGTAATAGTAACCAGCCTTCTACATTCAATCTAAAAATATAGTAGGTCTTAAATGATGGATCAATTAGATTAATCACCATTACCAATTTATAGAGGCATAATATTTATAAATTACAATTTGTATTCATGTATTTGAATCCAAAAAACGTTTCAATCCATGAAACCAATGGTTCAAAGCTCAAAAATATTATAATTGGTTAGTTAAGGTTCCATCCTCAATCTATATGAAAAAACACCATTTAGGTTGAGGAATACACTTTAATTACCAATCATTTATCCCATTCATCATTTGGAAATGTTAGTTAATAACATATATAGTAGTAAAGGAATATATTAAATGTTTTCTGTAATGCATTAAATAAATAAACATTGTATGCCATATGCATGGCATTTAAATCCTCAAGTGCCTATAATGATGCATAATCAATACCTCCTTGACATACCGAGGTAATGGTAAAAATAGAAACCCGAACAATAATAAAAAATTCCAAAATTCATGTGTATCAACCATAAATGAAATCATTACAACTGTAATAGGAAAAAACCATAATAACAAGCCCCATCCTAGGATACTTGGATTTTCCCTATACATGAGTTAACTACTCACATGCATAGTTTTATCACTAAATTTCAACACATTCATATAATTATTTCCACCTACCCAAAATAGTAAGATAAAAGTAAAATAAACTTCCTCTGATACCACTTTGTGATGTCCTGGGGCCGGTTCATAAATAAGTAATCAGTTCAGTTGGCGAAATGGCATGAAGCACATCTCACCATATGTTAGAGGCTTCTAACTAATAGTGAGGGCCTGTGATGGTATAATGGGAATATTATACACTCATGATTAGAGTGGCACAACAGTGCAAGATAGATAAAACAATGGAAGTAGGATAGAATAAACAACAAAATCAGATCATCCAGACAACAATAATCAATCATAAATAATATCAAGTGTTATTTAAAAAATATAATTAAGTCATGATTCTAGAAAAATGAGGTAGGAATATATAGAAGAAGGCATGCATATAGTACATGTAAAATAAAAAGAACAAAATAACAGAAATGACATCACCAATAGCATCATGAGAACTAGCCCAGTCCTCTACTCTTTTACTTTATCCTAGTATTGAAAATAAAGAATCTATATTTGATGCTTTCCTTTGTCCCTACATGCATCCATAAAGTCTTCTCGAGTACCAAACGGTGGAACAAATAGGGTGTGAGTAAAACTCAGTAGGCCACCACTAATGTTTTCTAGTAGGATTCCATCTAGTGTATATAAAAGAGAAGTGTGCAGGTATAATGATAAAGGAAATCTATAAGATAAACTAATTCCAGCCGACTCAGGTTCCCCAAGGATGCTCGACTGACACTAATTGCTTCATCCCAATACAGAATTTCTCCAAACATGTGCCGGCACATATGTATAGTTATAGGTGTCTGTATATATATATATATCTATATATTTATATGAGTAATCGCACATACACATACAAACACACATGAAGTACTATCTAGGATCTGAGGCATATAACCAAGGTGTCCTTGCATAATCATAAGAGTATTGTACTATCAATAAGGGCATCGACACATCATTCATCTCAGAATATGAAACTCCATGTCTAATAAGTCTTAATCAATGATGTGAGTCTTCATTCTCAACATCCTAACCCCGAGATCATGAAGTATTATGTCCAAAAACTCAGTAAATCATGTGAAACATCATGTTTAACATCAAACATCAATGGATTATAAATAATTATTATCAATAATTCCCCTAAACATTTCACATCAACTGGTATCCAATGTAAAATAATATTAAATAATAATTTCATTCAATATATTAAAAAACTAAAAAAAAGAAACATACATGTCAAACTCACTTCTCATTTAATCCCTTTTAGTCATGGGATTCACTCTTAATTCAACAAGAGCCAAGGTACATGGTCTCACCATCCCCATTCCATCTAATTCATTCTAACCATTTTAGTATAGAAACGAATATACACACTTATAAAGTGGTTTGTTTCATACAAGCATTAATGATTCTTAAGAGTATTTAATTGACACACACCAAGTGTGGTACTATTTTAGGTAGACAACCACTTGTGAAAATAAGGGATTATGGGAGTATCTCTAGTAAGGTATCATTAATTTAAATGGATTTACTCAATTTTAAGGAAATGCATGGAAGGTCTGAAATGCGGCATAACAATACATAATATAAATAAGAAATATTTTAGGGAAAAGTAATAGACCACCCACCCTAGACCATTAGTCAAATCCTAATCCATCTTCATCATCTAATTTGATCTAGAATGGGAGAAATTGGAGAAATCGACAAATGACCTAAAAATAGGGTATATATTTTCTTGCATGGATTTAACATTCCATGTGGAAAGATAAATGAAGAAAATATTCAAGAGTATTAAAGAACATACTAAGAAATATCCAATGAGGTTGATAGTGAGTGATTCTAATGCTGTATGAAAGAGACCCCTAAAATAATAAGAGAGGAGTTAGAGGATCTATCAATTGAATGGGGGCTATTATACGTGGATAGAAAAAGAAGGGAGTCTCATGTACTTAAATGAGGTAAGTGAAAAATGGGAATTTCACCCATTTTTACAGGGTTCATAGTTTGGTTGCATGGTTGGCCAAATCATGTACCAACTGCGCACTACCTTTTACCTTATGGCACATCCCCTTATTTGTTTTTTGCATGGTTTGAATAACCATAATCACAATGAGTGATTTATATCTTCAAAATGTATTCAATTTTTCTCACAACCATTTGAGATACCTTTAAAGTTTAAACTAACTATGTGTCACCACCTATAACCCACACAATTGAGGTGCACAGTTATCACCAACTATTTACATAACCTCTCAAGATAGTAATTACATTTTTATATCATCTTAATTTCTATTTACATAACCTCTCAA
The DNA here is from genome assembly GCA_963277665.1 of Viscum album. Taxonomy (NCBI): domain Eukaryota; kingdom Viridiplantae; phylum Streptophyta; class Magnoliopsida; order Santalales; family Viscaceae; genus Viscum; species Viscum album. The sequence continues at coordinate 1,628,697,082 of OY728150.1, forward strand.
GATATCTATGTAAGATCTAAGTATAAGATATGATCTGTTGAAATTCATGGGTAACAATTCATCTAACATTTAACTCTTGGAAATTTCCAAAATCTTGAACTTATATCATATATGATTTTTCTCATACCATAATTTTTTGTGTTTAACTTTTTATTGGTCTAGGTAAAACCCTAGTGATTCCATATCCTTTATAATCTCAGATAAGTGACCCTCATAAATAAGACCTGTTCTACTAAATTACATCATTTCACCTTTCTATATAGTTTTCATAGTGTGTTTACATTTATTAATACCCACTAATTTAATGGGTATATTATAACAATAATATTTAAACATTTTATTTTAAAATATAATGGTTTCATTTTAGTTTGGTGTTGTGTGTGAAGCAAGCTATTTAATATAGTATTTATTTAAAGGGAAATTAATACTAAATTTTTTGAGTGTTATATTCCTCCATAAGATAAATTACATCCTCACAATTTTAATTGTTACTTACTAATTAAAATATACAAGGATATAAAAAATAGATATGTGACTCAATATTTAATTTCTAGATAGATATATACCTAGGAAAACATATCTTTACCCTTAGATTTGGATTCTCCCTAATATTGAGTTTTTCTCCAACCATTTGAGCCAGGTGTCTATCATTATTTGGTATTAGGAGCCACATTATATGATTTTATTCTAAAGGGTGTTCATAATCATCCTTAAATTGATTGAATAGGTTGATAAAAAATGAAATTTCCTTATTATAATATTTTTTTCCCATCTAAGAATATATAACCAAACCATTTCCAAAATCACATTAAATTCATATAAAGGATAACGAGACTTGAAAGAACCATAATACCAAAAAAATTGAAGGTGATTCATATACCTTAGATATAATAATGATTCCACCATGAGTTTTTATTTATATTTATGTAGATAATAGTTTGTAAAAACTTACATGACATAATACATCCACAGATCTAAAGTAAAGAATAAGTATACCTAACACCACCTAATTATTACCATCAACTTTAGTAGTAGTTTTTTCATTTCCCTTTAATTATTCCCAGAGTATAAGAATTTATTGCTGTCTATTTTCATCTAAATACCTTGTATTATTGTACTGATTTTCTTAGTTCATAAATTTCTCACATATAAAACTTTGATTTTTTACGGATCCTTAGTAATAACATTAATTTTCTTCATCGTGTTAATTGTAATATTCCATTCAATTTGTAACTTTTTTACCCAATGACCCACATTACCATATATAAAACACATTCTAGTTACTTTTAGATATTAAATTGAGTGATTGTTTCCACATTTTTGACACTTAAGAAGTTGAATCTTATATCCTTCATCATTTTCATCACCTTATATTCTATGAAACTCAAATTCTATCTTCTTTTATGTGTAAATAAATTTTGAAATACTTAAGTTGTTAATCATACATTGTGATAGTTTAGCGAGAATAAAAATCTTATTTTCAAGACTAGATTATCTTCCATTTGTTTTCTCATAAGGATTATTATTTCTTTTTCTATCACAACCATTGTTAACCAATATTTTCCTTGTTCCAACCATTTCTTAAATAAATAAGAGTTAAAGATATGAATACTTAATACAATAAGGAAAAATATTAATATAAAATGGATAAATCCTAAATGATATATGTACCCTAACTCATAAATTTATAGGCTTAAATTTAGGTTATTCATTATATATAGTACTAATAAGTTCTCTATCCATACTATAAAAATGTGCTCAAATCCTTCATAATGGTTAATCAAGATATATGAATTAACCAAATCATATTCCCAAGGAGTGTAAAACCATGTTTGTAGTTAGGTATCCTTGTCACACACCAAGTGATGATTAAGATAATACCCAATATGACCCTTTCAGGGATACTAACCCTAGGTACGTATATATGATAGAGCCTAAATCTGCTTATTTGTATCTGGAATGGGATGTAATTTCTATGAAACCACACAATCTATACATTAAAAAAATTCATGGATGTTATCCAATACTTATAATTATCCTTAGGGTTTTTACTAAATTTATCAAATCATAATACCAAAAAATATCTAAACTAATATAAAAAATAACTAAACCTTGATCTCATACAAATTAATGAACCCTAAACCCTCACTCTTGGATATGATGATAAAAATAGATACGTTACACATACGATTTGATACTAAGTGATATGAAATAAGATAAATATATATTTATTTTACATTATTTCCACAAGTTAAACATTAAATCATACAATAATCACACAATCCCATTACAAGGAGGTTTAATGTCTTTTAGGACTAGCTACATAAGCAACTTATTTTTCAACAATTGTGAGAATTTCTACATAATTGATCCACAATATAATATCTTCAAAATTTATAAAAAATTATAATCATATTAATAACATATGGAATGGAAATATAAGAAAAGGGTGAGCTCAAATTATTAGTAAAGAAAAAATATATCAATATTTCATCAAGGTTTAGATTGTAAGTATTTGAGAAAACATGATCATGATACAAATATCTTATTAAAAATAACACAAAACAATAAGAGTTGTCTATAAATCATAATAGTAGGATGTTTAATCTCAATTAAACAAACATATACTATGGAATGAGAGTTTTAGATAATAAAAATGATCATTGATCACAATAATAGGCATATTACCTAAATATATGGTATAATAATAGCTATAAGAAATCAAAATATTGTAAATAAAGTTAATAGAAATCATGTCCAAGAAAAATCTTACAAACAAAGAAGCATGTGATCATGTCCACACACAATCATGTGAAAAATTATATATATGAAATAATGTCTAAGAAACAACATGTGAAAAAAGAAATATGTGATCATGTTTATGCCCTATCATGTGAATAAAGCCATATGTGACCATGTCCACACACCATCATGTGAACAAAGCAGAATACGATCATTCCCACAAACAACCATGTGAACAAAGCATGAAATGATCATGCAAACATAAAAAGTTATTATATCATTATATATAAAACCACAACCAATGAATTGGAGGGTTAAATAGGTCTCCATAAATACTAATCCATACATATGTATTCTATAAGATATCTATCATTCAATTTATCATGAAAAACCTTGGGAAGAAAATGGGTTTAATATCATTTCCAAATGGCATCACATAACATGACATAAAAATTGGATCGGTTGATAAAAAATTTCAATTACCCAAAAGGATAATTTCATCAAGGTATTTATAAGGTTATTTATAAAACATAACTCCATAGGAGTTGTATCTTTTAAATATGGAAATATAAGAGAAACCATGAAAAAATCCTTTTAGAAAAAATTTCTTAACATTGTGGTAAAGAGATGAAATTACAAATAACTTTAAAAAATAATTTTCAATAAGTTAATATGAAATATTTTTAAAGCAACCCATTAAAAGAAATAAAAATAATGGATCCCTAAAAATTACATAAAGGTTTTCCATAGGAGATGTGGAGAGTAAGATAAAAATATGAACTAAAAGGAAATCCTATGAATATTTTGAATTTTTTTATTGAAACCCACATCTTAAAGGGAGTGATAAATATTTAATTAGAGAAGTGGTTAATAAGAATTTAAAGGTTATTATAAATAAAACAGCTTTGGATTTTAAATTTATAAATGCGAACATTAGCATGATGAGTAAATATGGATATGGAAGAGAAAAAGCTCATTTGGAGAGAATGAGAAGTATTCTTATAATAATAAATTTTATAAATAATTAAATTCATAAATGTAATTAACTATGAAATAAATAGTAAAGTAATTATAATATGATAATATAAAATAAGAAAAATCATCTTATAAAACTATATTCAAGAGAAATCATTATGTCTCACGAAAAGAAGTTGAGTTAAGAAAATAAAACCTTATAGCTTATGAAATGAATTAATAGAAACCCCTTGAAAGAGTGATATTTAAATTGAACTTCAATTAACCTGAATAAAATATAATTCATGATATTATATATCAAATAGATAGTATACACATCATTTATATTAAATTAGGTGCATGAAAAAAACATGTCTGAAAGAAAGGAAATTGAGACGAAACACCCTTACCTTTTTCTTATGATTTCCAAGAAAGCTCACCAACCTCCTATTTAATAAATATAAAAATATTAATACCCTATTTAAGAAACTTATTAAATTCTATTTACCTATACAATATTTACATAAAATAATTTATTTTACATTTATTAACTAGTTATAGTTAATTTTGATCATCAGATGTTAGTAATTTTGATTATTTTACAAATAATTTAAAGTTTAGATAATGATCCCCATTATTTGATACCTATTTTATTATTATTATATTTTTAAAGATAATTTAATTTATTTTCCATAATTATTTTTAATGTCCTATGTTCTTCCCATGATATTTTTATTTATAACTTTTGAGGATGAAACCAATGGTGATATTTTTTTGGTATTTTTTTATGAACAAAAGTGATATCTTTATTAATGAATTAAATATTAAATTTTTTTAACAAAAAAATAAATTTAAATATTAATATCATATTTATTCATTAATTATTTTCATATAACTATCTATGTAGGCTGGTGATGGAAAAGAACTATATCACTCAATGGATTCAGTAGTCCACACAAACATATAGACGACATGTTTGTTTTTCTTTGAATGAGATAAGTGTAGAAAATGGTTTATATTTTACATAATATTAATATTGATATAAATAAAATATTATTTCCTTAAATACCCCTCTTTAACTATATATTTAAGGAGGTTATGGAAAATGAAATACGTCGCTTTGTGGAGGTGGCATTCCATATGTAACACAATCGAAATTTTATTTTTTCACATGGTTGGGAGGATATTAGAAAATAGTTTATATTTTAAGTATCATAAATATTTTATAAATATACTATTTATTCATTAAATTCCCTTTTATAACTACCCATGTACATCAATTATGAAAAATGAAATTCATTTCTTTATGGAGGCGATATTCTGCACGTATACACGAATTACATTCTCATTTTTTAAGGGAAAAGGGAAAGGTTGATAATGATTGTTCCCACTAAATAATAATATTAAGTATGAAACAAATACTTATTTAATTAAATATTAATCAAAAAATTATATGTTTAATTTGAAGATAGAAAATAAAAGTGGGTAAGGAATGATTAGTACTCACGTTGGGAACTAGAGCTTTCCCATGAAGGACTTCTTGGAAATAGAGGGCTTAGAGATTTTACTTGGATAAAGTGGTTGAAAAATGCGGGAGAGGGATATAAGGGAATTAAAAAGTGTAGTGGTTCAATAGAAATTCAAATTTAGAGTGTCCTTTAAGGGATGGTGTAAGTTTCTTTTTATACGTGAGGAGACTGACATTTTTGTAATAATATAAATGAAAAGTCACTATTCAAGGTTAAAAAGAATCCAATAATGTAAAATAATGTGGAAGGGATGATTTAAGGTCTATAAACCTCTCATAAACTCAATTTAAGTCATGTTTTAACATGTTTTAGGTATCTTACCCTTGGTTAATACCTGTTTAACTTAATTTACCTTTACCATGATAATTAATTTTTAAATTAGTAACTTATTTATTACACATACAAATAAAATGGATCATATTGAATAATTTTGGAACTATTTATTAAAAATATAAAATTATATTTTTCAAATAAAATTTCTAAGCGCGATAAAAATTTATTTTAATATTACTGTATATAATGCGTAAAAAAATCTATATATTTATTAAAGTAAGAATTTTTATACTTATGTGTCTCCTTTCCACACATCCATGTCGACAAATATTCTTTCTCCATCCCTCTGATCCAGAAAATACCTCCTGCGATCTCGACCCCGATTGGGATTTCCTTTACCTATTCACTCTAATCCCTCAATCACCTCCTCGATTCCCCTCTTCGTGCTCTAGGGTTCCTATAAACCTCCCTGATTCCCCCATCCCCAAATATGCTCTCCAGATCCCCTCCCCTCCCCTCCCTGAATCCCCTCTCTAGCTACGACTCCACCTTTGACTCCTCCGACTTCAGTTCCTCCAACTATTCCTTCTCTTTATCCGATGATTTCACCATGATCTGCCTCCAAACTCTATAGTCTGGGCTACCACTTGACACTATTTCTTCAGCTCCTCCACCTACGCCTTCTCTACAACTAGTGACTCCGCCATCAGATCTTTGACAACCGATTACTCTACTCCACATAGGGTTCCCACTCCCTCAAGCATGCAGTGAGTAAGGCTTGGTATAAACCACTTTCAAACGTATAAAGCTTGATTTTATGAAAATAGTGAAGATAAACCAATACTATTTATGTCATGATATAGTTGGAATCTGTAATATAGATCTATCTCCACAAAATAGAGATTCAGGTTGATCCTCCAGCTAGGTTAGTATACTTGATATCCTATGATTCTCTAGGACATCCAATTTTTTATGAAATCACACCGCACTATCCCTTCCAAAGTATTGAAACTAGTAACTCCTCCTACATTGATGTAGTCTACTTATAAATGTAGGATTCTTAGATTATTAAAAGATTACTCTTTTTTTTTTCTGACCCACTATCTCTATTAACTTCCTATAAATCTACTACTATATTTCTAGTGTAGTTACTCCATGAAAAATGGTGAACTAAGACATTTTATACAACTGATTTCAATACTAGATCTGATAGCTCTATTTTACAACACATTATATCCTCTAACACTGGTATACCAACCTAATTTTATTCAATACATGGTATTTAGTGTTTCTATGTTCCATAATTAATTTCTCTATAATTTCTGATTGTATTAAACCAATTAATTACATATTTATTCAATTTGTTATTTTCCTTCACAATGTATTTTACATTCACTTTGTTGTTAGCTATTAGTAAAATGGTTTCCCAACACCCCTTGAAAATTAAATATAAATAAAAACAATACCACACTATAAAAGGTAATAATACATTCATAATGTGAAAGAGGATAAAAGCCACAAGAATAACCGAAACCATGTTGTAAAGGATTTTTTCATGGATGATACAAATGTGCATAATAGCAGGCTGTTTATATTGTTTTTGTATAGGATATTTTAAGTTTGGATCAAATTCCAAGTTCAATCATCCCTTACAAAGTAAAACCCTCCTACACACCACCATTTTACTCCATATTTCTGTATTATAATGAACATTTCTTTAAACAATTTAAGATTATTATTTAGTTAAGTTATTAAGAACCTTGGGATCTTGGGAGTTATAGGATTATACGATGTATCATATTGGTTTCATGATTAATTTTTTCATATATTGTAATATGTCAACATATAGACTACATTTTAATATTGGTTTATGATAATATCAAACTTTTAATCCTTGTTAATATTGATTCTTCCTCTTCTTAGAGGACACAAAGTGTGTTGCATCAAGCTTAAGACACATGCCACTGTCCACTTGATTCTCTTTTTGAACCTATTTTTTTTCTACTAAAGGTTTTTGAACATTAATTATTCATTCATATAAAATATTACTTTCTTATAATAACTACATTATTCTTAATAATAATTATTACTTTCATGGGATCATTGTTTATGTTTTATCTTTGAGTTGTGTTCCGATCATTGTTTTTGGATGTTAGGGGACAATACCTTCCATGTTGTAAGTGAAGAGGAATTTGGGGACTACTGAGGATCATTAAATACAACCTCATGGCTGGAATTTCTCCTTCCCCTTATGATTATGTGGTACATAAATCCATAGGTATTTTGTAAAATTCCATTTCTCAAAAGTTCACATTTCCTAGAAACATTTTTTCATAATTTCAGGATCTGTTTCAAGATTCTATATAAACTTGGGATATCAATGTACTGAATTTGAAAACTATGGTGATACCATTTATGGATAAACAAGGTCAGGGTCTATTTGACAAAAAATTCTAAAATCTTCTTATAGCACATATTCCAATTTATATTTATAAGGTATGTTTTCTACACAAAATATATTTTCTTATTTCTTTAGGCATGCTATGGTATAATTAAGTGTGCTCTGTATGAAGTGAATAATGTTTATAATGATTACCAACTTGAGTTGGTTCAAATAAATGTTTATTTTTCAATAATTCTGAATGATGTTTTGTAGCTTTGTTATCCCATAATGCATTTTCACAATCTTCTAATAACTAAATTATTCTTAATAATAATTAATACTTTCAGCACATCATTTATATCTATATATTTACTATAGTTGGAATATTCCCACCATGTGTCATTCCCATAGAATCTACATCTACTAAACCATATTCGACTAACCTCCTAGTATTGTATTACCCTCCCTACCCATCATGATTTTCCTCCTCCCCTACAACTGTTTCAAACCCTCCGTAGATCTACCTTCTTCATCATCTTGTGACTTTGTTGAAATCAGTATCTCAGCTCAAAAAAATTGTGTTGCATCTCACTACCACATCTTCCAATCTTCCAATATCTACCCCATCACTTCTTCCTTAAATCATCTAAACATCTACGAATCTCTTACCCTTTGCGAATTCAAGATTCCGATTCACTGGTTCGAAAAGATACACCATTTTTGATTCATTATCGTCTGATGTCTTCACTAAGAACATTCTCCAAAATCTATAGGTTGCACTGACTATTGACACACCGCCTCCACCTCATCAGATATTTTCAAACTAGGGTTTCATAACCTACTACATTCGATGTCCAAAATCTATGGCCTACACTAACTGCAATAGGTATGTTCTCCTAATTTAGTAGAAAGTTTCACCCCTACTTTGTTTTGTTCCCAGATCTGTGTGGAACAACTTCATTGGTGATATACCTTAGTCCATCGGCACATTCTACAAACACTATCCTTTAGTTTCCCTATGGTAACCCATCAATTCATCCACATTTGATATTATCTACTACAAACTAACCACTATCCTTTTTTTATTCAGTTCTTCTAAACAAATTTATATTTATCCATGATGTGTTTTAATCTAAGGTGTTTCATGATTTCTTCTTCTAACCTAATTTATAAACAGATGGGAGAGATGATAAATAATACAAATACAGCTCAACCGGAGACTGAAGTGCTGTGCAGGGGAGCTGCTAAGGTAAGCCTTTCGATGAATTCTGGATTTCAATCACTGAAAACACATCTAGTTATGTGTTTCATATGTTTTAAACTATTTTTCATCTTAGAGAATTAATTTTTTTGAACTATTAAATATGTTTTTTGTAGTTTATAAGTTCAATAGTTTTTATATACATGAAAAATAAAAATACTCTGCACTGTATAAGTTTAGATACATTTATCTCTTTTTAGATCATGTATTAAAAATTTCAATTCTATAAAACCTTCCAACTATATACATTGGTTTTACATATTTTTAATAATATAATCATATTAATACATCATAGTTTAGTGATTAGTTCTTGAAAATGAATAAACTTATTCAATCAAATAATTGCACATTGACTGTAGATTAACAACTATAATGGTTTCTACTATGATAACTTTTCTAAAAACAATTTTTACAACCCAAATCTATTGATTAAAGGCTTCAGTTGCAGGTACATTAATAATCTTGAAAGTTATCTATTCTCTACTCTTTCATGTGAGTTATGTTTTATTCTAAAATTAATGAGACATTTGAAGCTATTTCAGATTTTATTAGGTATGATTTATACCACCATATAAAAAAAGTTCACTTTTTAGTTGTCTTAAATTATAAATTAGAATACAATTGGGAATGTAATAATTTATTAACTCATTACTTCATGGATCACTTCATGAATTTCTCATTTTTAAGGGGTATTGGACTCATATTGTTGATGATGTCATTTCTTCAAGCCATTCATATTTAAGATTTCTTGATTTGAGTGGGTATGTTTAGGTAATGAAACTAATTGATGAATATGAAAGGCTTTTTCCATTTGTATCAAATGCTTTTAGGACACATTTTTTCCCTTGCATAATAAACAATATCGAGAATTAAGTATTTGATAAAAATAATTTCAATGGAAATTCTACATAAATTTTTATGTATAATTTAATCACCAAACAAAATATCCTGACTAATTTGAAAAGAACAAAAAACCTGGATGTATCATGATGACATGGTGTCAAATCTAAAAATGCAGATTATGAAAAATCACCCAAATGTAAATGTGTACTCATAGCCTTTAGGAATCCTTATCATAGTGAAAAAACCTTTAAAATATGTTTATTCTTTAGTGGTTCATCTTTATGAAAACCCTTTTTATATCCTCACCATTTCTAATGACATGAAACTCATTAAATATACTAAAATTATGTCGCTGCTCTTGTCATCCCTTACGGAGAGAGCACCACAATGGCTAAGATTGTAGAATAACACAATCTGTTTTCTACTCTGTGAGAATTTGTTAAAACAGGGAAACCTATTTAGGGAACATGTGCAGGGCATATTTTATTGGGAAACAATGCTACTGTATATAAAAAATGAGGCCATTAATTAGTTGGGGGCCTTGATTATACTGTTTACCAAATCATTTTTTGAAGCCACATTCTGATCTTTGAGATGGAGATTTTAGTTCCACAACTTGCAGCCAAGGAAGGTGGTCCTAATAAATTATGTGGAATGATTATTCAAGCCCCCTCTATTCTTAATTCTGGGTCTGATGTTGTAATACTTTCTAAAATGGCTATTGAATTAAACAAATTTTTGGTTTCCAATTCTTCCACATAAACCCATGAGGTAACCTCTTGTCTCTTTCTATAACTGGACTATTTAACCAGAAATTTTCTAATATTTGATTGAACCACTAGTAATTCATGGAGGTAATTTATTTATTTTTATAATACCTTTGTCATAAAGTGAAGATATTGTTGTCGGGAGAAATAATCAGTGGCATACTCATGGAGAGTCCATGGCTTTGTGCATCGAGCCGATGAAGTATTGATAGTGAGGTCTCACTGCAATTTCTTTCTCCTATGAAGAGGTTCATTCTCTTCTCTCTTATATCAGATCTATTATTCTTGGTATATTTATCAAGCATATACCCTCAATTTATTTTTTGAGATAAACTCTGGAATCGATTGGTTTCAAAATTTTTAATATGGGACATTTTAACTCTTGCATGTGATCTTCTTTTCATATATGAAATTGAATACTATGGGAAACTCTAGCTTTTTTCACTAAATCATTTGCTTAAAAGCAAAAACACAACACTCTTGACCTTGAGAAAAGAAACAACAACATTAAATCTATCTTCATCTATTTATTTTATTCAATTTTATATTTTTATCTCTTTTGAAGTGGTTGTTGAAGCTGCTTAGCATGGGTTATTGTCTCAATTTAGGGATCTTTATATTTTTAAGACTATATACTTATTTATTGAAATTATATGTGACATATGTTTGATAGGTGGATGGTGTTTGGAATTCATGGAAGAGATGACATACTGAAAGAGATAACTATCATTTACATGCATTCTATTTTTAATTAGAATTATTAGAGAACTCTTTTGTCTAAACTTAACTTTGTTTGGAATATCCTGCTATGGATTAATTTATTTATCAATATGGTTTCCAAATTAGAATAATTTTTTATTTATTTATTGGATTTTGCATGTTCGTGGGGGGAATTCAAGTGGATGTTTGTGACCATAAAATCTATTATGTGAGTGATATTTTTAGGCGAAATATTCCATATGTATGAACTATTCAACAATTTTATTTCTTATTACATAGATATTCTAGATGATTCAAGGTTAGATAGAATTGATCAAAAGAGTCTATTATTTCCACTATCATAGGTTCAAAATACACCAAAGAATCATAAATATTCATGGAGAATAACTCATGGGTTATTCATATTATTTTTGCATTCTACTGTATAGATTTGTTTTCATGGATGATACCATGATTCCAGTACCAACTAATAATCCTATAATTGGATTATTTTGATATTCTTATAGAAATAAAAACACACACACATATATATATAACTAATGTTAAAATATCCTATGAAATTAAATCAAGGTTGTGTGATAATATTTTGTATCATAAAGTGAAATTTATTTATGATGATGATGGGTTAAAAATATAAACTTTCAACTGCATTACCTTTCAAAGACACCACACTGAATGCAACCATTTTTCCTACTGATCCTTACCCCAACATCTTTGTAATCCCATTCACTCCAATCAAAATCCAGAAACCTTGAAACTCTCTCTAGGTTTACTTCCATAATTTATAGCAATCTCGGCTCTTACCTCCTCCTCTCCACTCACCTCCACCTTCAGTTTCATCTATGTCTCTTATATCTACCTCTTCCATTCAATTATGTTCTATCTCTATAACAATTAGTCTTACTTCATTTCCTTCAATCATGGGTAGCCTACTGAATTCATTATCATCATTTTATTCTAAACATTATATTAATTACAATGACAATACATTTTTTTTGAATGACACAAACCAGATGATTTGAAAGAAAATTGAATAGTCCCATACATTTTCACAGGCGGAGTACTAGTTTTTATAAAAAGTGTATTTCTAAGTATAAAAATAATATTTAGGATACAATTATCAATGTTTTTTATTTCTATGAAATTAATATGTTTATTATTAAAAAAATAATATTTATATGTCTTAAAAATCAATCCAAAACATAATTATACCTAACAATATCATAATTAAAGGAAAAATGAAAAATGAATATTTTATTAGAATAAAAATTACCCAAGTTTAAAAATATTAAACATGAGTTTTCTAAATTAAACACAGTGTTTTTAAATAAATAATTTTATTCCTTAAATAAATTATTATCCATTAAATTTTTTTTATAATTTTTTTTCTTAGATCATGATAAAGGAAAAAATTTTATAGTATTAATAAAAACTGTATTTCCACTATTCACTTAAAAATCAACTATTTATGAAAATTCATAAAAATTAATCATAAGATAATATTATTATTATAAATTCAAAAATGAATTTAATTTCATCATATTAAATTTATAAAATTTGAGAATTAAACTTTTAAATAAAAATATAAATCTATAATGAAAGCTGTTTTAATAGGAAAATAACATAAAATATTAACCGTTCTTATTCTCATTTTCAATAAATTACTTATTTAATTTTTTTTAATATATTATTCATATTAAAAATATATATTATCCATTTTATTTTAATTTCTTAAACTAAATCACATAAAAATCCAATTTTAGGGAAAATACATTTTTAGAATAAAATGATCAATTTAGTTATTTAACTAAATTAATTGAGTTTTATCAATGAATTATTTTAAAAAATAAACATTATTTTTATTTAAACATAAAAACGTGAAATTTATAAAATAAACGTGATATATAAATAATTTATCACATTAATAATTATAAGTTTATATCATATTAATTTCTATTTTTATTATTCCTTGATATCTCTACATAAGAGCTAAACATATGATATTCTATAGTGGTGGTTATGGGTGGGGGTTTAGCTAGCATGGATCTCATAAAAATTTCCACAATTTTGAACTTCTCTTGTATACGATTTTCCTCATACTATAATTGTTGGAGTTTATCTTGGGATTGGTCTATGGAAATCCCAAGTGATACCACCTCATTTATCTGCTTAGATTGGTGAGCCTCATAAGTAATACTCATGATGATAGATTCTATCACTTATCCTTTCTATATAGTTTTCATATTTTGGTTACTTTTAGTTATACGATCTAATTTAATGACTATATTATAATGGTCAAATTTAATAATATTATTTTAAATCATAATGGTTTCATTTCTATTTGGTGTTTATTATGTGGAAATCTATTAAACATAATATTTATTTAAAAGGAAATTAATACAAAAATTTAGGGTTGTTATACATGGGGAACCTAACTACCTAATGATGGGTCTAAATTTGCACATATCCAAGAATAGAGAAAAAGGGGAATGCCCATTTCAAATATTTTATAAGGGATTATTCAAGGTGATTCTTCACAAAATTTGATTATCCACTAAAATAGGATAATATTCCTTATTTATATTATAATATTCATGTTATTCAATTTTCATAAACATTTTTACTAGTGAATTTTACAATTTGAACTAATTTTCTTATCAAGTTTGTAATTTATTCTGAAATGCACTAATACCCAGTATATATATTTTTTCATTTCCTAGTAAAACACCCACTAATATTTATTTTAATTTAAAATAAAAATCTTAGGTATAACATGATTTGAGGAAAATTATGACATTTGGGAGCTATTGGAGATTTATTTGGGATGATGATCAAAGTGGGAGTTGAATCCAGAAAATAATGTGATAATTGAACTCAATAGAAGCCCACTAAAATGACTATATTAGTCATGATAAAAGCTCAATGAAGATAAAATATTATATTTATATAGGTAAAACCATTATTAACATTTCATTAAACTATTTATAGATCAAATTTGTAATTTTTTTCGGTGATCTAGGCATCCTAAGTGGAGTGAGAAATTCTGGGCCAGATTCGGTGTCCCAAAATTATAGTCTACTCTTTTGATCATAATTCCTAATATATGAGTAAAATGGGATGAAATTTTAATAAATATTATAATAAATACCGGTATTAATCTTATTCTTATATTTCCCATCAAAATTAGTGCATTTATAATCTCATTTTGGTGCTTCAGTTGGGAGGATGAAAGCTAGCTCTGATTTTTGGTCAAGGGTGGAAAAGTCCACTCTTAATTAATTTCCACCCAAATATTCCTTCCATAATTAATTATAATGAATTTTAATGTTGTATTTTCAACCTATGGATTCAAAAAATACTATTTATGGTTGTGGTGTAGATGTATTTGGAAGGAACTTGTATATGTTTTCATTGTAATGTTGTGTTACCAATTTGAAGTTGTAATCACATTTCTTAAATTATATGTTTCTATATTTACATTAGTTTCTTAATAGAATTTATTCTTCCTCTAATTTTTTGTTATTTTTTTAACACATTGATACCATTTATTTAAGGTGTGAATTCATTCACTTTTCAAAGAGAAAAATCCTTCACATAATGGTGGAATATTTATTATTTCATTGTTTTTCTTCTTAAATTCCCCCCTCATGAGTATAATTTCATATTTCATTGAGTTATTTGCATAAATGGAGGGATAAAACTATTATGGGTTGATAAAATGGAGTATAAAGGGTATTATTTGGATATTATTACTTATTCCGTCATGTTTTTTATTATTTATTTAGTGGATATTTTCATTCAAAAATCTTCTTCTTCTTTGTCCTTGTTAAATTTTATGAGCATCCACATCAAGTGATAATATGATTATTTAACATGGAGCACTCATAAAAATGATTATCCTAGTATACAGGTGATTATAATTAGGTTTTTTTTGTATTAAACCAATTAGTTATCAAGTTATTTTGATGTCATTAAAATAATCACTCTCGATTCTAAGAAATTGAAATAATAAAAGAATAAATTCATTGAACCAACCATTTATAATAACCTAGGATCAACCCATTCCAATTAATTGAGTCCACTTAGGTATTTTATTATTTTAGTAAAACACTCAAATCAAACCCAATTTGTACAATTTATATCAAAAAATAAGAATATAATGTGTGCCTATAGGTGCTTCTTAGGTATTTGAGGATTTGACAACCCCTTCCATGCTGAAAGAAACTGTTTCAATCTTAAAGTAAATTTGGGCAAGGAAAAATTTTGGAATCATTTCTTGGGAGCCAAGTAATTCATCCCAACACTCATCATATTCTCACCCATTTCTCTTTTCTTACATCAATTTCTCTTATCTTTTCCATTTTCTTTTTTTTTCACTTTTATTGGCGTATGTCCGTCTATATCCATGATCAATCAAACCATCAAGAGATGGTGGATAGTTATGGGGTTTGGGAGTCCAGAATACCTCGGGTTATATTCTTATTAGATCATAATATTTCTAATACTATATATTTAAATTTTTTTACCATTCCAATGGAGGGTCTTCAACAAAAACAACTCATAAAGCCAGATGGGAACCAAAATGGAATTTCAAATGAGGTATCCCATAACTTGGAGAATGAAATTGATCAAACCATGAATGACTACCTCATGACTATATAGAACAATGCATCCTATTTCATTATCTATAAAACTATAAGAGATTCACTCTATATTTTCAAACCTCATGTTCTAAACCACTTTCCAACCTTTCATGGGTTGGAGTCCAAAATTCCATACCTTCATGTCATGGAATTCAGTGACATTTTGAAAGAGTGTTCCCAAACCATCAACTTAATTTAGCTAAGATGAGGATATTTCCCTTTACTAAAGTATAGAGACAATAATTGGTTAACAAATATGATAAAAACATAATTCTATTCATGGGACCAATTACAAAGAAACTTTTATAGAAAATACTCCCCCATAACAAAATAATTGCACTTAAAAAGAGAATACACTTTATTTTTCAAAAAAGGGGAGTCATTTTATGAAATACAGAAAAGGTTCAAAGACACTATCTATATGGTACCACACTATGGTTTCTCAATTCCAGAATAATTGAGACTTTTATATGAATGTTTTGGTTTGAGAAACAAGAAGTTCATTGACATGATGTGAAATGGAAATGTCAAAAATAAATCCCTAAATGATACTTAGTATTAAGAAATCCTAGCCGAACCAAACCAAACATATGGGAAATCACCTTAAAATGAGAATCCATCCAAAATTAGTGAGATACAAAATATTTTGTAAGAATAAATTCCTAAGGAAAAACTTTCTGCACTCACTAGAATATTTGAGGATATAGATCTCAGGAAGGTCCATGAAATTCAAATTAATGAACCTATTTCATAATTTGTGAAAAAATTGACCAGAAGACTAGTAATTTCCCAACCGTACCTTCCAAAAAGGATGCTATTTTTGGGGGAACACTAGTAGAGGTAAATGCATTGAAATTTCAAAAACCATATTTCCAAAAGACATTCAGTCCATATTATAATGACCATCTAGGATTCCATTGGAAATACAATCAATAACAAATAAAAAACAATTTATCGACCCCTACCCTCAATTTTTTTAAAACACATCCAATTTCAATAATAACCAGACCAATACCAACATACATCGATCCAATTACAATAACCTATCCAGTAACCCATTAGAAAACCCATACAATAACCATAATATCCTCCTAGGATAAACTAACTGACACAGGCCCCTACCCAATATATCCCTAAGCCAATACTTGAAAAATTATGCAAGAAAATTGAAAAAATGAACTCAGAAGTATCATAACTTAAACATTAACTATAAAGAATAAAAATTGTTAAGGAAACCATGCTTACTCAATCTATTATTCCCCTAAACTTGGGAAGAGAATCTAGCCAAACACAATCATATCATGAAAAACTAAATGTAGTGACCATATTAAGAAGTGGAAAATCCATTAATAAACCTAATAAAACCTTCAAAAATCCATTAAAATCCTAAAAAATCTTGATAATTATGAAGAAAAACATTTTGAAATTGAAAAATAAAATGATAATGTGAAGGAACCCACACAAATCCAAACAATAAAACAACTTACTCCCTTCCCTGAACACTTGTGAGAAAAATCTAAACCTAAACTGAATGAAACATTGAGGAAAAATATTCTCCTAGGTTACATTGAGAATACACCTTCTTGATGAAATTGAAACCATACTAGCCTTATCAAAGTAATTTAAGGACTTATAAACTTTTAAAAGAAAGAATTCATATAAGTACCAATTCCTTTTGGCTACTAATGTTCGTACCACCATTTAAGGAAACTTTACTCTTATGTTGAAAAACCATGGTTATCCCAATATAAACATTGTACTAGGAGGTATAAAAGTTTTCAAATCCCTTTGTGATATAGGATCTAGTGTGAACTTTATTCCATAAGTAATGTATTTTTATTTAGGGATCGGGGAACTCAAACCCACCTCTATCACCCTTCAACTTGCTGATCGAAGTATATGGGTTCCTAAGGGTATCTTAAGGGATGTTCTAGTTAAATTTGGAAACTTTATCTACTATATAGACATAATTATAACGTAAAATAATCCAAACATGGGCACTAGAAAAAACTACAATCAGCCTTGGTGTAACATCCCAAGTAAATAAAGAAGAAAGCATTTTCTTTTTTATTAATATTTTTGAATTAAATATTAATTTTACTTTAAAGGGGTTGCTATGTTCGATAGTGTACTCGATACGCAACAAAGAGTTTCTTTGAAATCTTACGTTGCACACTAGTAATAAAATAATATTATTTTAAATGGTAGTTAAAACGTAGCCGTTGTATTGGCGGGAATGAATGTAAATAACTAATATATGATTATATATGTTTGTTAAATGATTTCACATTTATCCAATAAAGGATAAAGGCTTAAAATACGAAAAGAATTCAATTTTAGGCATAAATACTCTAATATTCACTAAAAGGTTGAAATATTTCCTTTTGATGGAAAACCCTCTTTAAATATAGTTTTGGTCACTCTTATACATTATATTGGACCAAATAAAATTCTTCTTTATAATCGGGACATCAAAATTTACTTTGTGTAATTTTTTGGTTTTTTTTCCGATAAAGTTTATTTTTTTAATGAATAGTGAAAAATGTTGTATTTTAATTCAAAACCTCTTTTTAATCTAATTTATTTATATGATTAGATTATCTTTTGAATTAGTTTTAAAGTTAAATTAGAATATATTTTTACCATTTAATCCAATAGTGGTTTTTGGAATTAATTTCACTTTGAAATTGGACTTAAACTAGTGTCAATCTTTTGATATATATTGTTTCATAAAAACACGCTATTTGTTCTCACAGCGGGAATTAATTATTAAATTAATTAATGTGACTTATATGTTTTGAATTTTTTAAAATAGACATCATTTTTGAATTTTGAATATCAAATATAGCTTAGGGTGAAGTTTTGGTATTTTTCTGAAAAACTTCAATTTTTGATGAATAGTGAAACCCCTAAGTGGTAGTTAAAGAAACTGATTTTTCGTTTAAATGAAACTTTGCCACTTCTGTGTTTTGAATTTCAAAAATCCGACATACATGGTTGTCATTAAGAAGAAAAATGTGGTTAAATGTGATTAAAATAATTTTTTGGTGAATAGTAACTTTTAAGTTTTTAATTGCGATTAGAGGTAATTAGTGTAATTTAACGTAAAAATAATGTTTTAATAATATGAAATGACCTAGACACATGTCCTACCCTTTTTGGATGTGTCATGGACGACCAAGAAAATCCATGGGTTAACTTTGGGACCCCATGGAGCCACTTTGGTAGGAAAATGACATTAATACCTTTTTATTTAAAGTTAAAATAAAAATGTCACAAACATGAGTAATTTTACTAAAATAATTTTTAAATGGGGTTATACAAGTCATATTTTTGACTATAAGTATTAATTATAAATCTAAAAAGATTTCCTACATCATGATATTTTTTCTATAATTTTTAGACATTAAATAAATTAAATTATTTATGATACCATGATGATGTAGCGATTACCTCATTATTTAACGATTTAAATAAAATGAAAAGATAATGTAAAATCTAAGACCTAAACATGTCAAAAAACTATTGGATGGGTGTATTTAGAACTCTTATCACCTTATAATAGAAATATATAATTTTGGGACCTTTTAAATTCGAAAAATCATTTTATAATAAAGTAACCTTTTATAACTTTTCAAGAGTTCCCCTCCTTTCCTCTTATAAAAGGCCCCCACTTCTACCACCTTACCCACACCTCTCAAGACTTTGGATCGGCCAAAAACTGCCCATTTTGTCTCTCCACATCCCTCTCTTACTCCTTTAATCCTCACTTTGGGAATAATTCTTCTCAAGGAAGCCTTTGAGCTCAAATCAAAAAGAGTTACCCGTTTTAAAGGTAGTGTTTTCTCTTGTGTTCTTATGTTTTATTTTGCTTCTCCAACCCTCTAAAATCTTTTTATTCCTTTCTTTTGTAACAAAACCAGTATCTTCAATATACTAGGATGTTTTTATAATAATGATTCGAGCTACAATTACACACACCTACATCTAATGGTTAAAGAACATACTGTTTCTGTGGATGGAGAATTTCTGCCTCACGAAACGATGATTGTTCAACACTCATATAACATCTTCAAAGGTGGCCATTAAGATGTCAATATATTTATATATGATATATAATATTTTTATGTTTTACTTAAGCTTATGTATTTTTCATTTATTTCATACCTTTATGGTTTCCATTATGGGTAAACGCAATATGTTCATTTTAGGAAGTGCGGACTACCGCCCCCTCAAAGTGATTTGATTCGTTAATGCCATATGTGGGACGTATAAAGGATGGATTTAAAGTTATTATATATGATTTTATACTGTAATTATAATATACCTTTATATCATCATTATTTATTTCCATTAAAGTATGATATAGAAATGAAAGTAGTGTTCATGCGTACGTACGGCTTACCGTCTCCATGAACGGTGCATTTTATTTCTTATCCCCAAATGTAATGTACTATTATAAGTACATATATATAATTGATATATATGATGTATGTTACATATAAATGATGAATATAATTCTGGAATTAAAATATACATATCTCTCTTTTAGTTTTAATTCCATTAATATGACATAGAAATGAAAGTAGCGTTCATGCGTACGTACGGCTTACCGTCTCCATGAACGGTGCATTTCATTTATTACCTCTAAATGATTATGTAATATTATAAATGCATGTATATAATGGATATATATGATATATATGAAATCTATATCATGAATATAATTCTTGAGATAATGGATATTTGACTACGTGAACAACTTGTAAATATAAGAAGTTCACTTTTGACTCAAGTACCAAATATCGACAAAACGACCATTATTAACTTAAATAATTACATAGTGTTCATAACATGGTAATAAGAGATATAAAAGGAATAATGAACTTGAAAAAGTTTCTTAAGCAAGTAGAAATTAACTCAAGTTTATTATTCAGGACATTAAAGAATGATCGAGTCAAGTCAGACCCAAGGTATGAGACTTCTTCTCAATCTCCTTTCATTGAGGCATATTATGTTTTATACACAACTTTCTTTGATACAGTGTATAAACCCCTTTGAATTTTACGTTTATCCAAAAGGAATCTTTTTATACGAAGCGTTTTACTAAATGAAAAAAGGGAATGTTTTTGTCGTACGTATGCGGCGACAACGACTTCTCCGCCGCCGTGACCATTATTTGAGTTTCAGCTTCCTCTAGAAGCCATACCTTTTTTTTAAATGAAAAAATAAATACCATGTTTTACTTTTATTTTATTTTTGTATTGAAAATGGTTTTCATAATATTTTTATATCAATGTGTTGTATTGATATCTTGTGATTGAAAAGTGGAAATGTTATGTTTCCTTTATGCATGTTTTATATGATACGATTATGTTATGGTTCTTGGGAATTATTATGAAGACGGGTGGTTCCGTGATAAACTAAGGGTGGGTGAGCCCGATATAGCTCTGCAATGCATTGGGTAACGTTAAGGGGTTAAACGTTAAGGTTTATCTGAAGAGATTTATGGAATATACTATGATGGGTATTCCAAACGTAACCAAGAGGGTTACTCCCTACGTAAGAATGTTATGAATGCCTCAAGTTACCTTTATGTATTATGATTTCTATGATTTATTCATGATTTGATGAGGTATGTTAAAGTGATTATGTTTTATGAATAACGTATGATTTCATTGATTCTTATGTATACATGTACTCATGTTTCCTTTCCATATTTTTATATCCCTTACTGAGCTTTTTATGCTTATCCAAAGTTTTTGAAATGTTTTTCACAGGTCAAGGGAAAGGTACATGATGTGATGATAGTGTCAAGGAAGTGTCAAGAAAGAATCCATGTTTTATTTTAAATATGTTTCCATTGATTGGAAAATTATTACTATCTTTTATGTAACCACTTTGTTTAAATGTGGAATGTAATGCATGATTTATGATCTAATTCTGTAAAACTCTAAACCTTAAAAGATCCTCAACGTGTATAATTAAATTAACTCAAGATTAAGTGATGTTTAAGGCATGGGGCCTTATACTTGGTCATCCCTTCTTACTAACAATCAACTCGATCGTTTGAGTAAGGAATGAAAACATGACCACAACCTTTGGGAACAAGAGACTTGAATTAAACATCTACAATGAAAAATATAAAATTTGACATGATGACGATATTCATGAGGTTAATTGGATAAGTAGTGATAATAATTATCCATAGTAATATCAAGGATTTGTCGAAGGATGTTTAGGTCAAGATGAGAATGATTTCATTTGTTCACTTGAGGGAAATTTATCTTATTGGATTGAATCCATTTCAAATATATAATTTTATGAATTTTTTGGACCACCAATCAATTAAACCATTGTATAAATCAAAAAAATAGAGTCCATACCCATTCCTAACACTGATATGGTTAATTTGGTAATAGAGATTCTGTTCAAAATGAACCAATTTTTTCAAGAAATTTGGAAGAAGATATTGAGTTTGATGAAAATTACTAACATGTTTTTGAAAGTGTTAACCAACATAATATTGAATTCAATTTCTTGACTTTATCAATCAATTACCAATTAATATGGAACAATCTAACACTTCACATTTTCATCTCTTCCTACCTCAAAGATAATCAATAGAGAATGCTTCTGGATGTCCTCAATAGGCATAAGAAAGAAATTATATGGACCCTATTTGATATTACTATGATTAGAACACTCATTGTAACCCATAGTATTATTCTATAGTATTATTCTAAACCATGCTAAAAACCTCAATGAATACTCAATCCAAATCTTAGGTATGTGGTATGGAAAAAACCTCTAAAGTTGTGAGAGATGGTATCATCTACCCTATTACGGAGAGTGAGTGGGTAATTATAATCCAAGTGATTCCTAAAAAGGTTAGAATTACCATTATTACCAATTAGGATGGAGATATTCTCCCTACAAGGCTTATTAGTTGATGGATAGTGCAAATTAACTATAGGAAGTTAAACTCTTACACCAAGAAAGTCTATTTTACCTTTATCTTCACTGATCAAGTCCTTGAGAAAGTGGAAGGTCCCGAGTTCTACTAATTCTTATAAGGATTCTCATGGTATAATAAAATTTAGTTCTCCTTACTAGATCAATAAAAAACAACATTCACTTGTCTGTTTGTTACTTTTTCCTTCAAGTGCATGCCCTTTGGGTTAAGAAATGTCCCTGGAACATTTTAACAATGTATGATGGGAATCTTATCTGACATGGTGGGGGATTTTTTAGAGACCTTTGTGGATTAATTCTTCATCTTTAGGGATAAATTTTAGGAATTTATTAGAAATTTTGAAAGGTTTTTTTTTCATATGTGAGGATATGAATCTCATCATAAACTGGGAAAAATTCTATTTTATGGTAAAGGACTCATTCTGGATTATCTATTATTTGGAAGGGGGATTGAAGTTGATAAGGAAAAATTAGATATAATTCTCCACCTTCTTTGTCCAAAAAACAATCAAATAAGCGAGTTCCTTCTTAGGGCATGTTAGTTTATATATTAATTTCATTAGGAACTTCATCTCCATTTACTGGCCCCTTTGTGCTCTACTTGTGAAAGATGATCCATTTGTTTGGATGAAGAGATATGAGGAGTAATTCTCGACACTCAAGTCATCTCTTATATCTCTATTCATCATGAAATATCTCAATTGGAACCTTCCTTTTTAAATCATGTGCCATGTGAGTTACTTTTCTGCAGGAGTTATGTTAGAAAAATATCTAATAAAATTCCTTTTTTCATCACTTATATAAGTAAATTAATTAATTATGCACAAATAAACTACACCACCATTGAAAAAGAGTTACTTGTTGTTGTATTTTCCTTAGAAAAATTCAGGTCCTATCTATAAGGACCCATCCTTAAACCTTACATAATATTGAATTAAATGAATAATTCACATTGAGGATCTTTTCAGGTTTAGAGTTTTAGAGAATTGGGCCACAACTATTACATTACATCTCAAAAATACAATGTAGACACTCCTACTCAGTTTCTATTTTTTTCACAAAATAAAAACTCTTAAAAAAAGAGTATTTTTGATTCCATGTTTAAGAGAGGATGAATTTTCCTTGATCCCATCCTTGACCCTATTCCACTTTATGTCCTATAAAAAACATTTCAAAAACTTGGGATGAGCATAAAAAGCTCAGTAAGGGATACACAAAGAAGGAAAACTATTATTTTTTCAAAAAAATAGGTAAACCTTGAATACTTTATCATAAGTAATACTTTTCACCTTTATGAAGTAGTAAATACTATTCACTAAATAAAAGATCATTACTTACCCTTTTGTAACCAAAAGATTACCATAAAACCCATATAAAGAAAAAATAACATATAAAGGTAACTTGGTACATAAACATACTTAAATGGAATAACCATACGGTCAACTTCCACACATATCACTAAATGGAATAGCCATACAGCCAACTTCCATACCCAATGCATTGGAGGTTATAATGTAACCACCCTTCCTAGTTTATCACGGCACCACCCATCATATGGTTTATCACATAACCACCCGTAAAATTTCCAAATACCATTATAAAATCATAACACATAAAACCAATAAAAAGGAATGATAACATTTCCACATTCCAATCACAATATATCAAATCAAGATATTGAAATAAACAATGCTTTATCAAATCATTTTTAAAACCATTTAAAACATTTAATAAAGAAATTTTTGAATCAAAGTTTCCCATACCACTTTGAAGCTTTTAATTAATTATCATTTGAAAAAATTAATTTCCATATAAATAAATCATAAAAACCATTTTTAAAACATGGACATTAATGATAATGATTTATAAGAATAAATCTTTAAAATATTTAAAATGATATTTTAGTTAAAGAGTTTTTAACAAAATGAGAGACGCTTGAATCCAAATAATTGAGGAATAACATTTAATTAGAACTTTAGAACATCATGAGAATAAATGGATTCATGATATAAAATTTCAAAGGACAATATATACCCCATATAAGAGTGAATTGGTTCATAACAACAATGATGTCTCAGCGGAAATGTAAATTGAGATGAAATCCCTTATAAAGATTGCATCCTTAAATTAAGGATAAATCAATCACATAATTATGTGTGAAAAATATAAATACACCCAATATAATTGGATATTAAGTTTAAAACAATTATAGGTCATTAACACATATTCATAGGACTACATATTCAAGAAGTACAAGTTGAACCCAAAGAATTGAAATTGGGTTAAGAAATTCCCTTGTAAAAATTCGACAGCCTAACGACGTCACTTTAAAATTCATAAAATGAGTTGATGAGATAAAAAGGGTATCTCATAACTTGGAAATAAAGTTTAAATAAATGAGGATATAGAGGAACATATTCCAATATAATAAGATTTAAATTAAAATACATAACAAAAATAAGTCTTTTAAATAGAGGAGGGTCAAAGGTTCCCTTACCGATTTGGAAACTTACAAAACATACACCACACAAAAGAAAGATCATACAATGAAGATGTAAATACTAATTAATGAAATTATATTACACAAAGAGTAAAATCATGGGTAGTACAAACATCACACAAAAGGAAATAGTGGCAAATATAGCATGAATCTCACGGGAATAAAAAGTGAGATGAAACCCTTTACCACGTTGTAATCAACTGAGTCATATGACTAAAAGTTAATAACCACCAAATGAATCACAGAATACCATGACTATAATGAGAATAATGATAGTATATTTCAAATGTCAGAACAAAATACACCACATGCAATGAATAAGTGGCGAACAATGGAAATCTCACGAAATTAAAAGTGAGATAAGAAAATCCCTTACCTCATTGTCTGACTTGAACCGTGCGTTCTTTAATATCCTAAATAATAAATTAAAGTTAATTACTAATTTCTTAAGAAATTTTTTCAAGTTTATTTGTCCTTTTATATCAATTATTACCATGTTATAAACATTATGCAATCATTTAAGTTAATAACGTTTGTTTTGTCGATATTTGGTACTTGAGTCAAAAATGAACACCTTATATTTACAAGTTATCCAGGTTGTCCATAGTTCATTATATCTATAATGATATTTATTATTTAGATATCATATATATCATATATATTCAGTATATATATATATATATATATATATATATATATATTTAAAACAGTAGATATCATTTGGAGGCAAGAAATGAAATGCACCGTTCATGGAGACGGTAAGCCGTACGTATGAATGAACGCTACTTTCATTTCTATTTATTATTTTAATGGAATTAATACATAATTATACATAGTTATATTATAATTACAGTATAATATCATATATAATATCATTAACTCCATCCTTTATATGTCCCACATATGGCATTAACGAGTCATATCACTTTGAGGGGGCGGTAGTCCGCACTTCCTCAAATAAAATTATCGTACTTACCCATAATGGAAACCATAAAGGTATTATATAAAAGAAAAATACAGAAGAATAATGAAAAAAAACATAATATATATCATATATAAATATAGTTTCATATTAATGGCCACCACGAGAGGCGGTAGGAGGTAATTGAACAATCATCGTTTCGTGAGGCGTTAGTTTTCCATCCACAAAAACATTATGTTCTTCATCCATTAGATGGAGGTGTGTGTAAGTTTAGTTAGAATAATTCTCATAACAACATACTAGTATATTTAGGATGATGGTGTTGTTATAAAATAAAGTAATAAAAAGAGTTTAGGTGTTGGATAAGTAAAATAAAATAAAACAATTTTTGAGAAACTGTTACCTTTAATTTGGGTAACTCCCTTTGGTTTAAACCAAATGACCTCTTGGAGTGTCTTATGCCTAAGGTAAGGCTTCTAGGAGGAGTAGAGGGATGTAGGGAGATTAATTGAGAGTTTTGATGAGCCAAAAGGATTGAGAGGTGTGAGGAATTGGTTTGAAGTGGTCTCCTTTTATAAGTGTGAGGAGGGGCGCTTTAGGAAAGTGTGATAATATTATTTTATTTTATAATGATATTCGGTTTCTAAATGCCCAAAAATCATTAAAGTCTAATATAGTATGACTCATAGTCGAAATAATATCATCCAATAAGAATTGGACATGTTTTGGATGTTATTTTAATATTTATAATCTTATTTATTTAAATCTTTTATTAATGAGGTAAGTACTACATCATTATTTTGTCATAAATAATTTAATTTATGTGATGTCTAAAAATATAAAAAAAATACCATGATGTATTAAATTTTTTTAGATTTAAAATGAATATTTATAGTCTAAAATATAATTTATATAACACCATATAAAAATTAATTTATTAAAGATTTTTGTTTATGTCATTTTTGCCTTTACATTAAATTAATTAATCTAAAGTGTCATTATCTTTTATAAGTGGCTCCATGTGGTCCCAAAATAAACCCAAAGATGCCAATGGTCGGAAATTACTCATAAAATAAGGTTAGGACAAGTGTTAAGGTAAATTTTGAATTATTATAATATTCTTTTAACCTTGAATTACCCTATTTACCTTTAACCGCGGTAAATAAAAGTCAAAAGTTATTATTCACCAAAAATGATTTTCATCTTATTGAACCACATTTTACTTCTTGATAACAACCATATATGTCATATTTTTGAAATTCAATTTACATAAGAGGTAAAATTTCATTAAAATGAAAAATTTAGTTTTTTTAACTACTACTAAGTGGTTTCACTATTCATCAAAAATTGAAGTTTTTCAGAAAAATACCAAAAATTCAGCCAAAGATTTATTTGATATTATGAATTCAAAAATGATGTCTATTTTTCCAAATTCAAAACATATAATTTAAATTAATTAATTTAAAATTAATTCCCGTTGTTAAAACAAATAACGTGTTTTTAAGAAACAATAACTATCAAAAGATTGACAATTGTTTATGTCCAATTTCAAAGTGAAATTAATTCCAATGACCAAAATTGGATTAAATGGTAGAAATATGTTTTAATTACAATTTAAAAAAAATTAAAAAGATAGTCAAACCATATAAATAAATTAGATTAAAAGGCAGTTTTGAATTAAAATACAATATTTTCCACTATTCATTAAAAAATGAACTTTATCCGAAAAATACAAAAAATTACCCAAAGTAAAATTTGATGCCCCAAATCTAAAGAAGAATTTTATTTGGTCAAATAGAACATATAAAAATGACCAAAACTAGATTTAAAGAGGGTTCACCATCAAAAGGCGGTAAATCGACCTTTTAATGTAAATTATGCTTAAAATTTGATTCATTCATATTTTAAGCCTCTAATTTTTTTTGGATAAATGTAAATACATTTAACAAACATGTATAATCATATTGTAGTTAGTTTTATTCATTCCCACCAATACAAAGACTAGGAGTTAACTACCATTCGAAATTATAATATAATATTATTAGTGTGCTACGTAAGATTTCAAATAAACCCGTTGTTGCGTATCGGGTACGCTATCGAACATAGCAACCCATTTAAAGTAAAATTAATACTTAATTCAAAAATATTAATAAATATGAAAATTTCATATTCTTTATTTTCCTGGGATGTTACATCCTTCCCCCCTTTTAGGAATTGCGTCTCATAATTTTAAAATTGGGTTCAGAAACATCATTGAAATTACCATATTAGAAAGAGTCAATAAAACTATCACTTTAAAATAAATTAAGAGAAGTAAAAAGGTCCTCAAAGATAACCCAAACTAGGATCCCATGTAGTAAAACATGGATATAGAAGAGAAAAAAAACGGCCAAGTTCTGATGAAGAGTGATAGAAAACATGATTAGGAGAAAGTTAACCACCAAAAAATCACAAACATGTGATGGGTTTAATGGTCCTTGATTCCCCAGTAGTAAAAGTTAACAGACAAAGTTTTTGTTTTAAGTTAATTTTCATAAAGTTGAGGAATTTATTTATGAGCTTAACTAAAAACAGAAGGAAACATACTTACTTTTCATGTAGACTTTCATCCTTTACTAAATTCCTACCAAAAACACATCTTTTCTCCAAAAGATGAGTATTCAAACTAACTTAGTCACATTAAAAGCACCAAAATCAACTTCTAGAGTACAACATAATCTAAAAAATATGAACTATAAATTTCCCCTATCTTTAGGCATCAACCAAAACCAAAACATTTAGTATAAGATCAGATAATCCCCAAAAAGGATAAACTTTTACAAAAAGAAAAACTAATCTTAATCTCCAATTTTTTTTCTAACAATACCCAAAGTTCAACAAAGACCGTTAAATAAACATCTGTTAATAAAATTATTCAAAGTAATCCAAACTAAGATTGAAACCTAAATCTGAGAAGGATTTAATCACATAATGTTCCAAGATAAATCTTAACATTTATCTCCAAATAATATCAGTTACTCTTAAAGTATCATATTGAAAAGTAATTAACCTAATCACAGATTCTCCGTGATAGGTTAATCATTTTCATAAAAAACCAAATAACCATATGTCCATAATAAAAACATAGATTCTCCCAAATTAAAATTCCACCATTACTCATCAAAAGAAAAGATAATTATTCCTTGAATAACATTTTCATATATCAAACATTCGGGTTACACATAGTATAAAAAGTCTTCCAATATAATCCCATCATCAAATGAGCCATGATACTTTTAAGTATTTCATTATCTTAAAATCTACCATAACAATTGAATCCCTTATATGTTGACTTCTTACTCATTCAAAGTTCTTCATGATCCATTAACCATTCCTTTCCAACTTATTCTGAAATACTTCTTTCCTATAAACAAAATCATGAATCATATCATAAGAGACAATAATGTCAAAACATATGTTAATAAATAATCCATACCTTTCATTTGTCATTGTCAGTTTCTTAATCCTCAATTGGAATGGCATTAGGTATTGGTAAACAAATATTTGTATGATCCTGGTGATCCCATTCTCAAAACATCTTTGTAGGACATCTGTTTGTATAATGACCATTCACACAAAATTTACATCATTCAATTGATCCCTCAGAAAGAACTTCTTTCCCTTTCCTAGAGTCAACTGGATGCTTCCTCTTTCTATGGTATGGTCTTGCTTTATGACCTTCATTCCCAAATCTATAGCATCTTGTCGTCCCTTTGAAGCATTTCCCTAGGTGTTTCTTTCCACATCCTTGACACATAGGTTTTTGAACATACTTACCTTTACGATTATTACCTGAACATCTGTAGGGATTTGTTTCTCATATATATGATTACTTATAAAAATCTTTGAGGTTCAGGTGGTCAATCATGACTCCAGATATTTGGTTCAGATGAAACCAAAAGATTCATCATTGCAGCTCCCATTTCATTCAGTTGCTCGTTCAGAAAACCGTCACAGTTTTCTTCACATCCACTGTTACTTTGGTGCCTGCTAGATCCAGTCATTTAGTAAAACCAAAAAACTCAGTGTGATTATATCAGTAAAATATTCATATAATATCTTAATAGGAGGGTAAGTACTAAGATATACTTATTGATGTTATCTTAAACTCATTCACTTTATCTAAAAGAACTTTGTCTCTTTCTAAAATCCTAACCATTGTGGTAATGTAACTTATGCTTAAAGAACACCCTAACCTCTAAAGTTATCTAAACTGACCTCTGATACTAACTACAAGGACATGACCTTAAACCTTATATAATATTGAATTAAATGAATAATTCACATTGAGGATTTTTTAAGGTTTAGAGTTTTAGAGAATTAGGCCATAACTATTACATTAAATCTCAAAAATACAAGGTAGACACTCATACTCAGTTTCTATTTTTTTCAAAAAATAAAAACTCTTAAAAAAAGAGTCATGTCTAATTCCTTGTTTAAGAGAGCATGAATTTTCCTTGATCCCATCCTTGACCACATACCACTTTTTGTCCTGTGAAAAAAATTTCCAAAATTTGGGATTAGCATAAAAAGCTTAGTAAAGGATACACAAAGAAGGAAAACTGTTAGTTTTTTAAAACAACAGGTAAACCATGAATACTTTATCATAAGTAATACTTTTCACCTTTATGAAGTAGTAAATACTCTTCACTGAATAAAAGATCATTACTTACCCTTTTGTGACCAAAATATTACCATAAAACCCATATAAATAACACATAACATATAAAGGTAATTTGGGACATAAACATACATAAATGGAATAACCATACAGTCAACTTAAACACATATCACTAAATGGAATATCCATACGGCCGACTTCCATACCCACTGCATTGGAGGTTATAACGTAACCACCCATCCTGGTTTATCACAACACCACCCGTCATATGGTTTATCATGTAACCACCCATCAAATGTCCTAGTACCATTATTAAATAATAACACATAAAACCAATATAAAGGAATGATAAAATTTCCACATTCCAATCACAATATATCAAATCAAGATATTGAAATAAACAGTGCTTTATCAAATCATTTTCAAAACCATTTAAAATATTTAATAAAGATATTTTTGAATCAAAGAGTCCCATACCACTTTGAAGATTTTAATGAATTATCATTTGAAAACATTAATGTCCATATAAATAAATCCTAAAAACCATTTTTAAAACATGGACATTATTGATAAATATTTAGAAGAATAAATATTTAAATCATTTAAAATGATATTTTAGTTAAAGAGTTTTTAACATAATGAGAGACACTTGAATACAAATAATTGAGGAATAAAATTTAATCAGAAATTTATAATATCATGAGAATAAATGGATTAATGATATAATATGTAAAAGGACAATATATACACCATATAAGAGTGAATTGGTGCATAACGACAATGAAGTTTCA
Organism: Viscum album; assembly: GCA_963277665.1. NCBI lineage: Eukaryota > Viridiplantae > Streptophyta > Magnoliopsida > Santalales > Viscaceae > Viscum > Viscum album. The sequence goes on from OY728150.1 coordinate 1,628,729,045, forward strand.
ACGGAAATGTAAATTGAGATGAAATCCCTTATAAAGATGGTATCCTTAAATTAAGGATAAATCAATCAATTAATTATGTGTGAAAAATATAAATACACCCAATATAAGTGGATATTAAGTTTAAAACAATTAGAGGTAATTAAAACATATTCATAGGACTACATATTCAAGAAGTACAAGTTGAACCCAAAGAATTGAAATTGGGTTAAGAAATTCCCATGTAAAAATTCGACAGCCTAACGACGTCACTTTAAAATTGATAAAATGATTTGATGAGATAAAAAGGGTATCTAATCACTTGGACAAAATTTTTAAATAAATGAGGATATATAAGAACATATTCCAACATAATAAGATGTAAATTAAAAGACATAACAAAAATAAGCCTTTTAAATAGAGGAGGGTCAAAGGTTCCCTTACAGATTTGGAAACTTACAAAACATACACCACATGAAAGAAGGATCATACAATGAAGATTTAAATACTAATTAATGAAATTATATTACCCAAAGAGTAAAATCATGGGTAGTACAAACATAACAGAAAAGGAAATAGTGGCAAATATAGCATGAATCTCACGTGAATAAAAACTGAGATGAAACCCTTTACGACGTTGTAATCAGTTGAGTCGTATGACCAAAAGTTAATAACCACCAAATGAATTAGATAATACCATGAATATAATGATAATAATGATAATATATATCAAATGGAATAACACAATACACCACATGTAATGAATAAGTGGTGAACAATGGAAATCTCACGGAATTAAAAGTGAGTTAAGAAAATCCCTTACCTCGTTGTCTGGCTTGACCCGTTCGTTATTTAATCTCTTGAATAATAAACTAAAGTTAATTTCTACTTGATTAATAACTTTTTTCAAGTTTATTAGTCCTTTTATATCAATTATTACCATGTTATAAACTTTATGTAATCATTTAAGTTAATAACGTTCGTTTTGTCGATATTTGGTACTTGAGTAAAAAATGAACACCTTATATTTACAGGTTGTCCACGTTTTCCATAGTTAATTATATCCAAAATTATATTCATTATTTAGATATCATATATATCATATATATCCAGCATATATATATATATTTATAACAATATATATCATTTGGAGGCAAGAAATGAAATGCACCGTTCATGGAGACGGTAAGTCGTACGTACGCATGAACGCCACTTTAATTTATATTTATTATTTTAATGGAATTAAAACAAAATGATACATAGGTATATTATAATTATAGTATAATAATATATATAATATCATTGAATTAATCCTTTATACATCCCACATATGGAATTAGCGAGTCATATCACTTTGAGGGGGCGGTAGTCCACACTTCCTCAAATGAAATTATCGCGCTTAACCATAATGGAAACCTTAAAGGTATTATATAAAAGAATAATAAATAATCAAGAAGAAAAAAAAATATATATCATTTATAAATATAGTGTCATCTTAATGGACACCATGAGAGGCGGTAGGAGGTAATTGAACAATCATCGTTTCGTGAGGCGTTAGTTTTCCATCCACAGAAACATTGTGTTCTTCCCCCATTATATGGAGGTGTGTGTAAGTGTAGTTAAAATAATTGTCATAAAACATCCTAGTATATTTATGATACTGGTGTTTTTATAAAAAAAAGTAATAAAAAAGATTTTAGGGGTTGGAGAAGTAAAATACAAGAAAAAAATTTAAGAGAAACTGTTACCTTTAATTTGGGTAACTCCCTTTGGTTTGAACCAAAGGACTTCTTGAAGGGCCTTCTGCCTAAGGTAAGGATTCTAGGAGGAGGTTAGGGATGTAGGTAGCTTAATTTTTTATAGGTTGGATGATACAAAAGGCTTTAGAGGTGTGAGGAATGTTTTATAAGTGGTCTCCTTTTATTAGGGGGAGGAGGGATCTTTAGGAAAGTGTGATAATATTATTTTATTATATAATGATATTAGGTTTCTAAAGGTCCAAAAATCATTAACATATAAGATAAGATGAATCATAGTCGAAACAATATCATACAATAGGAATTGGAAAGGTTTTAGATGTTATTTCAATATTTATAATCTTATTTATTTAAATCTTTTATTAATGAGGTAAGTACTACATTATTATTATGTCATAAATAATTTAATTTATGTGATGTATAAAAATTATAAAAAAAATACCATGATGTAGTAAATCCTTTTATATTTCCAATTAATACTTATAGTCTAAAATATAATTTATATAACACCAAATAAAAATTAATTTACTAAACTATTTTTGTTTATGTCATTTTTGCCTTTAAATTAAATTAATTAATCTAAAGTGTCATTATCTTTCATAAGTGGCTCCATATGGTCCCCAAATAGACCCAAATATGACCCTAGTCAGCCATTACTCATCCAATAAGGTTAATACAAGTGTTAAGTTAAAATTTGAATTATTATAATATTCTTTTAACCTTAAATTATCCTATTTACCTTTAACCGCGGTAAATAAAAGTCAAAACTTACTATTCACCAAAAATTATTTTCATCTTATTGAACCACATTTTACTTCTTCATAAAAACCATGTATGTAGGATTTTCAAAATTCAATTCACAGAAGCGGTAAAATTTCATTTAAATGAAAAAGTCAGTTTTTTTAACTACTACTAAGTGGTTTCACTATTCATCAAAAATTGAAGTTTTCCAAAAAAATACCAAAAATTCAGCCTAATATTTATTTGACATTATGAATTCAAAAATGATATATATTTTTTCAAATTCAAAACATATAAGTAGCATTAATTAGTTTAAAATTAATTCCCGTTGTTAAAACAAATAGCATGTTTTTAAGAAACAATAACTATCAAAAGATTGACACTTGTTTATGTCCAATTTCAAAGTCAAATTAATTATAATGACCAAAATTATATTAAATGGTGGAAATATATTCTTATTACACTTTAAAACCAATTAAAAAGATAATAAAACCATATAAATAAATTATATTAAAAGACACTTTTGAATTAAAATACAATATTTTCCACTATTCATTAAAAAATGAACTTTATCTGAAAAATACCAAAAACATACCCACATTAAAATTTGATGTCCCAAATCTAAAGAAGAATTTTATTTGGTCAAATAGAACATATAAGAATGACCAAAACTATATTTAAAGAGGGTTCTCCATTAAAAGGTGGTAAATCGATCTTTTAATGTAAATTATGCTTAAAATTAGATTCATTCATATTTTAAGCCTCTAACTTTTATTGGATAAATGTAAATTCATTTAGAAAACATGTATAATCATATTTTAGTTATTTTTATTCATTACCACCAATACAACAGCTAAGATTTAACTACCATTTAAAATTATAATATTATATTATTAGTGTGCTACGTAAGATTTCGAAGAAATCCGTTGTTACATATCAGGTATGCTATCGAACATAGAAACCACTTTAAAGTAAAATTAATATTTAATTCACAAATATTAATAAATATGAAAATTTCATATTCTTTATTTTCCTGGGATGTTACACTATCTGGTAGGACCCCCCATCATTGTCTTCCCAGATTATTCATCTCTGAAATAACTCTTCCTAATATAGGATACCTAAGTTAGATTTATTAGGTGGTTCTTTATTCTATAATATTTTGATATAACTATTAAGGATACAAATGGTATTGAAAATTATGTAACTAATCATCTCTCCATAATGGAATTCAAAGACAAATGACATCACCATTTTATGTACGATTCATTTGCTGAAAAAACCTATATTATTTGAGTGATTTTCCATGGTATGTTGAAATAAAAAAAATACTTATTTATGGTGCTTATTAAAAAATTATTAGGGACTCAAGATAGGATAAAATTCCTTTTGAATGTCAAACACTATGTGTTTTATGATCCACACCTCTTCAAGTTCTATCATGGTCAAGTCATTAGATATGTGTTCCCTAGTATAAGAAAGAGTATATTATTAAATTTTCTTATGGTGTGGCATGCAGAGGACACTTTACCATTAAGAAAACATCTCCAAAGGTCCTTTAAAGTGGTTTATTTTGGCCCACACTCACTAAAATTCATTCACATTATATAAAAGTTATCCTTGATGTCAACAATTATGATCCATAACCAAAAGAAATAAAATTACATTTACTCCCATTATGGTTGTTGAAATTTTAGATTGTTGGGGAATTGATTTCATGGGGACCTTTCCAAATGCTATGGGATATCTATATATCCTCTTATCTATTTATTGTAGCTAAAAATAGGTTAAGACCATTCCAACTAAGTCTAGTAACCATCAAGTTGTGATCTTATTCCTGAAAGAACACATCTTTTCCATATTTAGAATTATTAGGGATATCATAATTGATCATGTAAAAAATTTATACAATTTCCCCTTCTCATAACTCATGTATAAGTATGATATTTCTCACAAAGTTTCATCTTCCTACCATACTCAAACCATTAGTCAAACTGAGTTGGTGAATAGGGAAATTAAATAAATTCTAAAAAAATCCATCAATTCCTATAGGAAATATTTGTTTGAGAAAATCTTGTATACCCTTTGGTCATATCATACAACACTCAAAAAACATAATAAGAATGTCATAATATAGGCTAGTTTTTAGGAAATATTTCCATTTACCTATTAAAATTGAACATAAAGCCTTTTGGGAAATAAAAAAATGAAAATTTTAAATTTATTTTCCCAAAGAAAAGATGAAATAAGACATTAGTAAACTCTAGTAAATTAGGATTGAGTCTTTTGAAAATTCAAGAATCAATAAAGAAAGAGTTCAAGCCTACCAATCTTGGAATATTAAAGTCAAACACTTTGAACTGGGAAAATTTTTGCTCTTTTATAGTTCCAAACTTCACTTACACCCAGGAAAGTTAAGGTTGAGATGAACAAGGACTTACATAGTGAATCATGTATACCCTCATGGGTAGTAGGGATTCAAGATTACATGAGTGGTTATATAAATATAGTTACAGGTTATAGGTTAAAACCATTCATTGAATCATTAAATAAACATGAAATAGATGAGGAGTTAACCGACATAACCTATGAACTAGAAAAAAATTAATAGATTTAAGGTCCAAGTCGAGTTAACATGATTAAACAAATCAATATCTAAGAGGTAACCCAGATTCTACCGTACCTTGACTTAGTGTTTGGTGTTCTAAAATAATCAGTTTTGTTTCTCCCCCTTATATTTTTGTTTAATTTTTTAGGAAACCTCAAGGGGTTTCCATTGTGATTCTAATTGTGTTGGGGTGTAGGATTCAGGGGTTGCTGAGGTTTATGTATTTTTCGGAAAATAACATTTCTTCCAAGTGTAAAAAAATAATCTACCATCATTGATAAGGTATCTTCAAGTGACATGGAGATCAAAGTAGTAATTAGGAGTAACATGAACTTAAAATTCCACAAAAAAGTGTTTTTATTCCAAGTTTTTTTCAATTTCCTTTTAAAAATATTCTCCTCTAAATACACTCCTTCTTAATTTTCTTTTATTTAAACACCTGGGATAGTATTATTATAATTTAGGGGGTGAATTAATTAAAAAATTGTTTCTGCGTGCGTAAAAAACAGTTTTTTTTATAAAATAAAATAAAAAATAAAATGAAAAAAATGTGCATTAATAGAATATAGAATTTATTTAACCATTAACATGATAATATATATTGAGAACATTAAAAATAAATATAAAATAATTTTATATTCCTTGATTCTTATTTTAATGAAAGTTTACATTTACAAGCATAGATTTTGGAAAGTATGGTTATCCGATGTGTTTTTTCACAGTAAATATTTTCATCACATTTAATCAAAATATCACTATGAATTCCCTTTAGATTATGGGGTGTTAGTTTGAGTTCTTGGGGTCCCTTAATAAATAATATATATTTGGGGATCATTTTAATTTTAACATGAGTATTCAAAAAAAAAATATAAATAAAGAAATAATAAATTTTCATGTAGAGTAATGGATTGACCTAATGTGCAGATTTCAGAACTTGAGGATCTTGAATCTAGAGTTACATATCCCATATTTGGGTATTATATCTCTATTTTTGGCTGTTTTATTTTTTTATTTATTGAGTTAACTTGAGATTATGCCCAAATATAAGATATTCACTTAGTTCCCTAGAGACTTTGATCCTGGGAGTCATCGAAAAAGTATTACCGAAATGGTTGAATTTATTGACTGAAAATTCAATTAGCATGGAAAAAATGAAATAAGTGGATACTAAACTTATTATTATAATGTCATTTCACCTAGAGATTCAATATTTTTCCCCTTTAATATAAATGAACCCCATGTCTATTATGATCCACAACACATAATTATACATAATTGATATATTATGAAACGTGATGATGAATTTGAAGAAAATAATGGGATTGAGATTAGTACATTATTTTGTAACTATATAATTTTAAATTATTTTTACTATTTTCATGATTGTTTCATGTGAGTTTGAAATGTAAATCATTGTATGTTAAAATATGTTAGGAAAAAGGAATTCAATTTTCATATTTTTGAGATGTTTTTTGCTCAGGAGTGGAAAAAATAAAGTTGGTAGGTATGATTATATACTAAAATAGGATAATATTCCTTTTTTATATTATATTAATCATATGATTCAATTTTTTTAAGCATTTTTACTACTTCATTTTATAATTTGAACTTCTTTTTTTATCATGTTTATAATTCCATATAAAATGCAATAATACTCAATATATTTTCTTCATTGCCTTGTAAAACAATAATTAGTATTTATTTGAATTTCAAATTTAATTTTTAGGTCTCCCATGAGAAAAATAATATTATGTCCTTCTAGATCTATTGGATATTCATTTGGGATGATGATGAAAGTGGGCCTTGAATCAAGAAAATTCTGGGTAAATTGAATTGGACAATAACCCACTAAAATGACTATAGAGGCCATGATCCAAGACTAATGAATATAAAATTTTAACCAAATATGTAATAAATAATGATTAAAATTTAAATAAACTATTTATATATATAATTCATAAGTTTTTGGGGTGATCCAGATGACCCAAGTGGAAGAATACATCTGGGGCTAGATTTAGTGAACCAGAATTACATTCCACCATTTTGATTATAACTCCTATAATATTTGTCTAAATGGGATGAATTTTTTATAGATATTATAATAAATCATGGGATTAATTTTATTATTTTATTTCCCAATAAAATTTATACATCTATAATATCATTTTGGGTCTTCTGTTGGGTGGATGCATAATGTTTTTTTTTTGTGAAGGGCGGAAAAGTAGACTCTCAATTAAGTTTTCACCCACCCATGCCTACCCTAATTAATTAATATGACTTGGAATGTTAGTAGATTAACATAACTTATAAAAAATTCCTATTTAAGGCATTGGTATTGATGTATTTTTAAGGTAGTTTTTGGTGTTTTAATTGCAACGTTATGTTTCCAATTTGATGTTGTAATCACATCTCTTTAATTATGAGTTTCTCAAATCACCTTAATTTTTTAATAAAAAATATTATTCTTATAATTTTATGTTATTTTTTTAACACATTGATACTATTTCATTAACGTGTGAATTCATTCACATAGTGAAGAGAGAATTACTTTACACGACATTGGAGTGTTTATTATTACATTGTTTTTTTCTTCAATTCCGCTCTCACGAGTCAACTCTCATATTCTATTGATATATTTGAATAACTAGAGGTATAAAAATCTTATGGTTTGATCCAAATGAGTATAATGGGGCTTATTTTTATGTTATTTCTTATTCCATCAAATTTTATATTATTTATTTAGTTGAGATTTCCATTCAATGATCTCCTCCTTTTTCCTTATTGAATTTTAAGTCCGCACACATCAAGTGATAATATGATCCTTAAACTTGGAGTGCTCATAAAAATGATCCTCCCAGTATAGAGGTTATTAGAATTAGGTTTTTATTGGTATTAAAAGAATAAGTTATTAAGTTTGCATGATTTCATTTAATGAATCACTCTCGAGTCTAAGAAATTGAAATCATAAAATAAGAAATTCATCAAACCAACCCTTTTAAATAACCAAGGATCAACCAATTATAATTAATTTATTTCATTTAAGTCTTTTAGTTTTTTAGTAAAAAACTCAAATAAAACCCAAGTTGGCTACTTTATAGCTGAAGTAATGAATAAAATGTGTGTCCCTAGGTTCTTATTAGGTATACGAGGATTTGATAACCCCTTATATGATTCAAGTGATCGTTTCAACCTTAGGGTAAATTTGGGTGATACCAACATACATTTTATAAAAATTTACAAATACTATCAATAATAACAATTAAAATAATATAATAAATTCATTTGCATTATCAAATAAGATATACTTTCTTATTAATGTATTATTTAAGAAAATTACACACAATTAATTCTTATTAAACCAGTGAAGAAACTTTTATCAATTAATCAAGACTAATTTACAAAATAAACTAATCTCAAATGAATGAATTTTGTTACCTACACTAAATAAACACTTAAATGATCATTTGAGATTATAATAAAAAGATTTATTAATATTGAATTAATAATTTTTTAAATGTGGTCAAATATTTACTAAATTTTAGATTAGGTATTATTTCAATTTTCATCAAAATAAAATAAAATAATTTAAATAAATTAAATTCTATATGAAATATTCATTATTTCATAACAAATTACTATTAAAATAATCAAAGTCACATATATAATAATTTTTTTTCTTTTCAATAAAATATTATTTTTAACTTAATTGAATTATTATTGGATATTCAATTTTTCATAACTTAATTCCATTCTATATATTATTTATAATATTATTTATCAATTAATTTTAATATGAGAATATAAATATTAAAATTATAATATTCAGTTATTCATGTGATAAGATATGAAATTATCTTAAAAGAATAATATTATATTTTTATATTTTATCTTTTTGTATACAAAATTAATATATCCTTTAGTTTTTGAACCATATTCATCATTGTTGAATCTATTTTTAGAAGGATATAAATTTAATAGAGAAGAATGAGGTTAACAAAAAAATAATATGCTCGACCTTGTTGGAAAATTTTCAATACTTTGATATTCGATGTCATATTATTTGATCATCCTCACCATGCAGAGAATATATCACCTCCATTATCCCGTTTGGTGGCATCCTTAAAGGAGAGAAATTAATTCATATAAACTCAATTTCTTATTAAAATTATTCTTAGTTTTTTCACGATAGTTTTATGTGGATTTAATGAGAATCAATCATGTGTAGTTTCTTTCAATAATCCATGAATGAGAGATTTTAACCTATTTCTTATGCTAATGAATTTAATGTGTTATGTGAATCATTATTATTTCTATCATTTATATGTCTTCATAAAATGTTCATCATGAAAAATTCTCTTAAATAATCCCTCACCAATTCATTTAAAAAAAATTCCTCGTTTTCCTCCATTCTTCAACATAAACAAATACAAACACAAATTTGGAGTTATGTGGCTCACATCACAACACAAAAGGTCACACTGTGAAGGGTATATGAGTAGTTTTGAAAACTTCCATTGATTATAGTGCCCCTCTACGAAGTCAATGATGTGTCATGAAGGTGTTTTATCATTTCTTAGTGAGTATAGAAAGGTTTTATCCATTACTCAACATAATAGGTCTTGTTAGGAAGGATTTTAGGGAGATTCATGTGTTTTTAGAGTTGAATCTCTTATACTATGAGAAAGAGAACCACACCGTGATAATTTCTATGTATATTTTATTATTTTTTAGGAAATATTCTTACCGTATAGACATAGGTTGCACAATCACCCATCTAGTTTCTGAGTTTATTTACAGGGAAATTAACCTTTCATTCTTTGAAGGTTAATTATACATCACAAATTAAAAAATTTATAGAATTTGAATTGTAATAATGATTTGGAATTATCTTTATTATTGATAAGTTATTTGTGAAACTAATAACCACATATTATAATTTTATAGAGGATATCAGATATAGTAAGATCCTATAATAGGTTTTAATTAAAGGGAGTTAATGGTTGTTTGCATTTAAAGGTTTGAATTTAATAATTCTTTATTTTAGAGGTTTTGCTGTGAAAAATTGAGTATATAAATAGAATAATGGGAGAAAACATTGAAGATTAGAGATAAAAAATAATCATTGAATATTTTTATTAGTGAAGAGAAGTGTGTGAGATGGAATGACACTAATTATTAGAATTGGAAGTATATTTTTCTATGTGAATCATTAAAGATTTATAATATAAGAACATAAAATCATAAAGAACAACCTTTCTCTTTGGTGTTGATTTATTTGATTCAAATCATATATGATGGACCTATATGACAATTCCATTATTGTGTCCATATAGAAATCAGTGTATAAAATAGTGGAAGAGGCTATAAACCTTTATTGATTAGTGGGATCTTTCTAAAGATTGTAATCACATATTAACAAAAAAGTGCTTAATTTTAATATCAATAAATCATTGATAAGTGCTCTTTGGATGCCTCCTTTTATGAATAAACCACATAAAAATTGTATGTTAAATATCTTTATTGTTATACATCTAATTATGATTATGAAATAAGTTCATGGGGTCTTTTACCATAGAAATAATATATCATATTTTTCCCCAAACACTAAAGGATTCTGACTAGTGGTGAGGGTTTATAAGGAAACTGAGGGGAGACTATATCCTCTAATCAGAGTCACTATAGGAGAATAATACCAGGTAATCACTAAAATCAATATGATTAACCATCATAGAAAAACAGGTATAGCTATAATTATAACTACAATATCAAATGCTGTATCAAGGATATATGCCATACACGCCATAACTGATCCTCTAATAGGATAATCACATACAATGAATAGTAAAAGGATTGGAAAATAATAAGTAAACTCCACCATTTGTTGGTTTTGATTTGTGTCTGGTTTCATCATCTATACCCCACTCCTAACATATCTTGTCAATCTAAATTAATCATCAACATTATTCACTTTCCCATAGATGAACCTATACACATATAGTATTCTTTTTGGGTTCCTTGGTGCCATAGTGGTCCGGTTAGGGTGTGATTACAACTCATTAAGACACCACAAATGACATCCCCAAATGACTAGTCCATACAATAAGTTCATGGTTGAGTGAAAATGATGGAAAATTAATTTTATATAAATAAATAAATTACTAAGCCTATGAACCCTAGGTCTACACTAACAACATAGCCATTGATGACCACTCCAGCTAGTGTCAGTGTATCTCTATCCACAATATACTACATAGCTCATCCATTTCCAAGGTATACCACTAAGGAAACTATAATCAAAATAAATCAAGGTAATCGACATGAATTAATCAATTATTCCCTTCTAATAAATCCCAAATGGAATCTAGTTAGGTGACCCTTAGGATTCCATTGATCTTAACTACTAGTTTTAACTCAAGGAACCATAATTGACCTTCAGAAGCATGGATTGATGGGAATCCTTAGCTCATACCAAATGTATTACACCCAAAATAAATCATGTTAAATTTGGGGATCACATACCATTACATTCATGAGGTTACCATGAAATAATCAACAACATTAATCCATGGAATTTGATAAATAAACATTACTCGAATCCAAGGGGGTTATGCCCCAAGGCATTCATGATAATGGATCTAATCAGAATATAATTGTTTTAATGAGGTATTATATAACATAATACCTCTATATATCTAATAGTTTCATTACATCATGGAATTCATATGGTCCTCCTAGTGGAATCCCTAGATCACTCATGATATTCCACCCAAGTTTATGTCCTTACAGACTTCCTAGAATCCTTATGGGGAATTCCAAACTCATCATCATATCAAGAGAACTATTATAACCAATATTTATTTTTCAAAAAATAATTTTCTATCAAATTAAAAAATCATTCAAGAAAAAAACCCCCATAGTTCTATTCATGGACCTTTTATACCCAAATATCAATACAATCAAGTTATTCTATACAACCTATCCCATTATATAAATTCATTTTCATTTTCCCAAGGCAACCATTAAATTTCAAAAACACTATTTTCCATATATTAATTTTATTTCAAGATTATACATTTGCATTGACCATTAAATTCATTAATACTATGTGAAATATCAATATATAATTTTATAATTCAACATTCACATTTCAATAATTCCAATTAAAAATACAATCCATTCAAAATTATTTATGGTTGTGAAATTCAATTTCATAAGTATCAATTCAAACCATAACATCTCATTTATTCTATGAAATTTGTTAACCATTTCTCACACCAATCCCATTAAATTTCATATATAATATATGATCATAAAAAATGGAAATATATTTTTTCTATGGTTTAAGACATGTTAAAAGTGATATTTAACTATGTAAAACTCAATTTAAAACATTAATCAAACTGATTTCAAAGAATGAAATGGATGGATTGGCCACATCATGAATACTCTTGGATTAATGGAGAGACTATGGGTTTGTTTTAAGGAACACCTACCTTAGTCTTATGAGAGTACACATGTACAATATCATCCACTGATTTAGATTAATAAAGAATAAAATGAGAAACTAGACAAACACCTTGAAAATAGAGAAAATATGTTAAAAACGATGGATCCTTGTTTGATAGTAGAGTAAATAAAAAATAAAAGGATACATACACTTAGAAATACCTCAATATTAGATTCACATTTGATGAAAGGTAAAATGGAATTAGAATGAAGGATATCTATCCTAAAGGATAAGAGAGGGAGGTAGGTGCATATGATGGTTATCCTAGAACCAAATGGATCTAAAAATAAAAGTTTAATTATAAAGAAGTATCTCCATATGAAATTATGGGGCTTCCAATGAATCTGAATTATAGGCTACTAGCTAGATGCCCTTGGGATATCATCTGGATGGTGGCTCTAGGTTAGGACCTAGGTCATGTTTTTGGTCACTAACAATCCAATATACCTATACAATTTAGCCAGTGGTGTTGCAACATCATGTTGCAATCTCGAATCCATATTCTGAGCCCCCAGAATGGTCTTGAGACATCTTTTACCCCTAAAAAATCAATGATCAAGGGTAAATACACGATGTTAAAATTGTTTTTAAATGGGTATATACTTTAGTGGGGGGGGGGGGGTTATAATCTCCCCACTATAAGACTCCTCATCTCTGATCTATATCTTTAGGCATCACCAAGACTTGATTCATGAATTGAAAAAAGACATCCCACTATCCATGGTTGTGCTAACACAAAACCTTGAACATTTCCCACTTCTTAATCCCTTATTGGATTATACTCCTCGACAGCAAGCTATTTCAACAAAAAACACCACGAGGCTCCACTCCTTATAGTGTTCCATGGATCCAACTTTTCCTATATTACACTCTTTCAGTCATTCCCATGATCTACCTCAGTTATTCCTCCACCCTTCTATAATTTTCAAAACTACTTGAATAATTTTTGAGATCATTAAAAACATGAGGTATTTCCTCAACATTCATATTGACATGCCACTCTAAAACATCAAAATTCCACAAGTTCAGTTACTTCACCTCCTGATTTTCAACCATCAAAACTGATCACCCCAACCACTGATCACACAAAAACTACCCAAACCCATAAATTTATGGCCACACATAGGAGTAAAAAAACTCCCCATTTATATTGAAATATAGTATTTAAGAAGAATAACAAACCAAAAACCACCCTCAATTTAGGTCTAGTTCCACATCACTTTTGATGTTCACTGAAACTTCTTAAAATGAGTACCACATACTTAATCCATCCATGGTGTACTCCCCATAATAGAATTTCCTGATCAATTCCTCCCACACTTTAGAACGTTGATAAATGTACTAAAACTAACCCCACTCATAGTTTTAAACTAAACTAGAGTAGTATTCATCACCTACACATGGGCCTGAACATTCCAATTTTTAGAGAAAATCCCAAAAAAAATCCTCAAAAAATGTATGTAAAGACCCAAAAATTTCAAGGATTTTTTTTCTTAAATTCTTTGGAATTTTACGAGTCCACAGTTTCTGAGGGCGCCTGATTCTAAGGTCCAGTGTGCCCGAAATCAATTTATGAAGTTTTGTTCGGGTACATTCAGTAAACATACGTGAAGGTTTTTCTATCATTTGAACCGGTGCTCGGAATTGAAATCTGAGGACACCGATAAACTCGCAGCGCTAGTATTCGCTTAAGGGGACCTTTACCACAGTTTCATTTGGTCAAGAGTAGAAGTTTTATTTTGGGGATTCATACTAAATTAAATAAAATTGTTGTGTACACAATTTTATTGTTATGGGGTGGTTATTTCCTCCAAAGAGGAGTTGGAGGTGGGGCCCACAAACCACATAACATTCCATGGTAGAATAAAGTGTGTGGGGGCCATACGAACCCTAACCCTTCAACTCCCCTTGAAACCCCTCTCTTAACTTTTGAACTCCCACATTTAGTGGAGCCTTTCCACTTCCCCCTCATAATGTTGACAACTCAAGAATAATTAATTCCTTTATTAATTATTTTGAGGTGTTATTAGTTCATTTTGAATTAATTTGAAATCCATGGCAAGATTATAATTTTGGGGGAAGCCTATTATTATTTTTTATTGGAAAATATTTGTAGGGAGAAGTTGGGAGAAAACTCTTGGTGGAACTTCATTCTCTCGACGAAGATCACCATTATTCAATGTAGAACATCTCTGAAGAAGAACGTGAAGAACTTCTCCAACAACGCTTCCTCTTCGGAGGAACCCCAACGCCAATAGAATCAACGACCATATTCCGCGACGCCCGACTTCTGCGACACCATCTTCCGTGGCTCGTCGACGTGCAACGTTATTGAAATCGAGGTAGGGGTTTGCCTTGTGTAATTTAAATCCTCATTACTCGTTTTTATATGGTTCAACGATTGGATTCTTGTTACCACATTACATGGAGGGTGTGGGCCGAACAAACACGGCCCGACGACCCTCTGTTATTTCTCTTGAGTTGATGATGGTGGCAGAACCGGTAGGGTGTGGTGCTGTCACACCGCGCCGAAGGAGGGAAGAGGCTGCAACCATGCGGTCCACATCGTACGGAAGAAGTGGGGGCCGTGTGCCGGCCAGGTGGAGAAGAACCACAGTCCACAACCACAGGCCGCTCGGCCAAAGAAGAACCGACCGACAAAAGATGGCAGGGTTGAAGGAACCACAACGCCCCTTGGCGCCGCGCTGCAGAGGAGGTGCGGCCCGCACCTGCGGGCCATTGCCGAGCCGAACCGGCCGGCTGTAGCTGGTAGGACAGGAGGACCGCGATGCCTTGTGGCGTTGCGCTACGGAGAAACCGCGGCCCGCGCTGGGCGGGCTGCTTTGGCGGGCGAATCGGCCGGCCTGGCGGAAGAAGCCGCGGTGCCAAATGGCACCGCGTGGAGGAGATAGCGGCCCAATTTGCAAGCTGCTCGCGCTGGAAAAGCGGGACGGCTTCAGCCGGCCGGGAAGGAGGGGTAGCGCTGCCGGTACGAGGAACTGGGGGGCCACACCCCCCGCTCAGCTTGGCATGCTGGCCGAGCCGCGACCTGCTGTGGGCCGGGTAGCCTACCGCTGGGTTGGGCCGCGCCCCTGCGGGCCAGGCCGCGCCCCGCCATGCTGGGTGGACCCACCATCTGGGTCGGACCCGCCGATCCAGGATGGGCCGACCCGCCAGCCCATCGGGCTTGATGGGCTGGGCCCGTTTCGCTTAAATGCGAATAACTTCTAGACCGTGCGTCCGATCGACGCGCCGTCTGTGGAAATAGGAAACTCGGGATGAAGCAGTACTTTTGCGATACTCTAAGTGAGTTTTGGACGACTTTGGAAAATGACCGGGTTTGGAACGAGCGTAATTCCAACTGTGCCCCTGGAACGGAAAAGCCAATAACTCTCAGACCTGGTGTCCGATTGACGCGCTGTCTGTCACGTTGGATTTATTTTGATGAGACAAAACTTCTAGATACATCAACTCAGGACTTCGTGATAGTTTATGTATTGACCTTCAACTCGAGGAGCGGACCCTCTTGGAATCGAGCGTGCTGTGTTCAAGAATCCTAGAGTTGGCTATGACTACGACGACTACCGTAATGGAATCCTCCGTGGGTTCGACGACAATGGATAATGTACTAGAATCCTCCATGGGTTCGACAACGAAGACTACTATTCTTGTATCCTAAATGGGTCCGACAGTTTTGACTTCTGTTCTTGTATCATGAGTGGGTCCGACAGAGTAGCTGGTCTTGTATCTTATATGGGTCTGACAACTTAGCTGGTATAGTATCCTTTGTGGGTCCGACAGCTTAGATGAATCAGTGATTACATCTGATCATCTCTATCACTATACAAAATATGTATACCTGTGTGAGATGAGTCTTGACTTTCAATCATTATCATTGATAATATTGACTTCATTTCTCAGTGGACTGGGTTGTGCTTGGGATCGAGATTTGGAACCAAACTGTGTTTGATGACTTAGGTATATGTGTAACGACCCGAAATATTGAATAAATTTTGTTTCCAAAACATTGTGTGTTATAGTATTTTATACTCAACAAAAATATTTCATTTTATAAAATGAGTATAATTAAAATAAGACCGTTGTTTTTCGGCTGTTATATGACCATTGGTAAATATGACTGTTGGAAACTAAATGTTGCAATTATTGTATATAAATACAAGTGATATTGATTAATTAATATACAAAGAAGATTTGATGGCCCAATCCAGTAGTCTCAGGCCGATTAAAGTGCATCTGACGGAGCTCGGAAAGGAGGTAGCACCTTTGGGATTTGCTCTGGACCAAACCCAAGCCGAACTTCATCGTGTGAAGTTAGAACGGAATCGCCTTCACGAGAAGTTCAAACAGATAGATATCACTACTCGGGCAATGTTGGCCGAGATGCCCCAATATTATATCACCCTAGCACACCTTACTCTTAGGTCCTATGCTTGTGTTATAAGGGGATATGTAATGATACTATAACTACTATGTGTAATCCTTTAATTTAAATAAAAATTGTGATTTCTTCTTATGGTGAAGTTTGTGAATTTTCAAATGTGTAGATAAATATAGTATGCATATTATTGATAAATTTGAGAAAAAGGATATTTTAAAAATATTTATGTAAACCTTAAATAATTAATAATGTGTAATTATTTTCAAAAAATGGTCTTCTACAGTTATGTTCTGTAAGAAATTTAGAGTCTAATAAGATCAACTTAATTTTTGGTACATAGTAAATTATGAATAGTGATTTTACGCATACGATTAGTAATTTGACAAAATGGATTAGTAATATCACTTAAATATAGTAGTAATATAATTTAGGCACCTTGATTAAGTAACATGATTCAATAAAATAGGTAAATAACTATTTCAAAAATTATTAGTTAAGTATTAGTTTTTTCGGGTGAATAGTGTTGTTTATTTAAAAATTAAATTAAAAATATTTATAAAAATATTTTTATAAAATGGAGTTCATTTTTTAATTCAAAGCATTGATATTATGTTAAGGTGATTTTTTGTGATTTTTCTTAAAAAGTTGAATTTTCGGTGAATAATGAATTTTCAGTTTAGAGTTTTGGGTGTTTAATGACGTCATTAAGGATGCAATAATTATGTAATAATTCTTGTCGAGTTATGAATATTAATATAAGGTATGAGGTGTCCCAAGTGGCCAATACCATGGGAAAATACCTTGGGCAAGCCCATGTTTTTGACAATACCACCAATGAGGTGTCCCTTGGAAATTAATGCCTTGTCCCCTCACTTCCCCTATAAATAACAAGCCATTATCTCATCCTTTCCATTCAAAAATCATCCTCAATGAAGTTATGGTCTCCTTACCTCCCAAGGAGTCCTCCCAAGGTGTCCTCAAGCCTCCCAAGGTCCCAAACTTCAATATTTTGATGTTACTCTTCAAGGTAAGGGATCCTACCCCTCTCTTTCTTTTCAAGTACTCTCGTTTATGTCATTTCTTTTAAGAACCATGTTATTATGTTGTGGGTGTTATTTTATATTCATATTACTATTATTTTTATTTTAATATGATGAGAGACCCTGTATTTCTCTCATCATTTCATTTTATGAATGTTTAAGTGGCCCCGTTATGCTGCCGAATTTTTATAAGGGATTCTATCACCCTTTTCATTTTCAAAGTTCTATTTTATGTCAAGTATTTCAGGTTCCTTTTTCTTAGGTTGGGGTATGATATCTATATCCATAATACTATCCTATATATTTTCATATTATGAGATACCCTATTCGATCTCATCAATTCATATTTTGAAGTTTTAAGTGACGCCGTTAGGCTGCCGAACTTTCATAAGAGAAATCTTATTTTTTGTCTTCCTTTAAAGTTTTTAATTTCATATGGTATATCTTTAAAATTTCATTAAAATGTTCTTATATCCTTTATATTATATCCCCCTACTGTTTTATGGATCATTTATGAGCGGGTGACCCATGTCCCCTCTCTTTTCAATGTTTTCTAAAAACCCTGCAACATAGTCGTTATGTTGCCAAATTTTCGTCTCAAAATGTCTCTCTCTTTTTCTCAAATTATTATATTTTTTTTAAGTGGATACTAAAAGATATTTATTCTATAGGGGTATTCACATATATATCAAAATGTTATATTTTAAATTCTGGTATTTACATACATGAAACCCTCTTTCCTTTTTCGTGGGTTTAAAGTGACATAAAGATCTTGTCTTTAAAGCAGTTTTTAAAACATTATGATTATGAAATGAAACCCATTTATTTTATGACTATATGTGTTATTAATGAAATGTTTGATGATTATATATTTGGATCACATGATAATAAATACAAATTAAGGGTGTGCCCTTATAGCGCTCCAATGCATTGGGTAAAGACTTAATCTCTAGAGATGACCATTTTAACGATACCATGGTGAATAACCTTGGTAATATTTTTTAATGACACCTTGGGGATGGAACTTGGTGATACAGAAATGATTGTCTATGTTAAATTTTATAGACACATCTTCAAGTTATTAAACACATTATTTTTTATTATGATATGCCTCATGATCACTTTCTTAAGCCTTAAAGTTATTTATGATTACTTTATTGATGTATCACAAGTTCACATGTAAAATGTTTCCCTGGTTTTCCTTACTAGGCCTTCTGCTCACCCTTTCCTTTAATGTATGTTCTCAGGTTATGCGATGCAGTAATGAACTTAGGATGAACAAATGAAGAATCCTTTCAAGTGTTTAAGGAGAATTTTTTTTATGTTGTCATGTATTAAGTTCCTGGTTTCCAAGACACTAAACCTCAAAGATCCTCAGTTTTGTATAATGTAATGAAAGTTTATGTGATAAAAAGTTGGGATGCTATAGTTGGTTTCAAAGGATGGTTTAGTTATTTGTGGAAATTTGGATTTGAAAACTTTACAAGGTTTCTTAATGAAAATATTAAATATAAGAAAACTTCCTTGTATTTTGGTGAAGTATTGAGTAAGTAGTTTCCAAAAAAATAAATACCTATCCAAATATGAACAAGTAGAGGTGGATCTCGAACAAATATACCTAGGAGTGAAAACCATGACAAGGTGTTTTGAGATTGACCTGGGGTAAACTGGTGCATAACAACAGGCCTTGCTGCACTCTTGGTTTGGCACTCCCGGGGGATATGCTTTGGTAAATTAATAAGATTAGTATGAACCATTATTAAAGGAACAAAGATAAAATAAAGTAAATATTTGCATAAGAATATATGATCATGGATAACCTAGATTGGAACTTAGGGGATCACAAGTTATGATATAATTTTCTTTTACAAGTTTATCCTTCTATACTTAAAGTTTCCTTTTCATGATTATTGGCTAAGTATTTAAGCCCCCTAATTATACTTTCTTTTCTTAGTTAATGGCGTGAAATAGAAGAACATGTACCAACAATAAATGTGATAGAAAATGTGACGATTTCCCTATTAATATGATAGAGACGACGAGAGATCAGGTTGAACATATTGTGATTATACCAAACCAGCTATCAAAAATCACAATTAATAATTGGTACCTTGTTGAATGCCCAAATTAATATATGAAGAGGAAGATGAAGTCTCAAGGATGTTCATCTAATAAAGGTGATAAGGGAAAGAAGACCCAATTTCCTTTGTGGAAAAAGTGTGGAAATAGGCACAAAGGAAAATGTCTCAAAGGAACCATGAGATGTTTTAAGTGTGGGATAATAGGGCATAAAGTATCCAATTACTTTAAAAAAATGGATAATGTGATGAATGGAGATAAGGTTCAATCTAATGTACCTTATACTATTCAATGTCATAAATGTGGAGAATTTGGACATTATCCAAGGCAATGATCTCTTGGAAGGGATGAGAAGCATGATGAGCATCAACAATCTTCAAGGACAAGGGAAAAATGCAAGTCCTATGCTGAGATGGATCATGATGACTGAATTATATGTAACTTCTTCGCAATAATTGTCTATGTAATGTTGTATTTTAGTTCGTGCTCTATGAGAATATCTTTAATGTTTTCTAAGAACATCGAGTCACTACCTAAGATGGTTTTATATCATTAAGGAAAACATCTATTGTTATGTATCACATGTTGATGTTGTGAAGCTGTTCTTCTTGAAAAAAAATGATTAGGGGATTAAAAGATGAATATTATTTTGGAAGACGTTCAATAATTTGGGAACCCTATATGATCAAGGTAAAAAGATTACTATGGTATATTCTTTTATTAGTAAAGGTTGACTTAAATTTTGAAGAATCGATGAATTTAAGGTGAACATATGGTAATTATGTTACTTATGGAAATGATTAACCTATCTTGTGGAAAATGCTATCAGGTTAGTTACTTTTGTTATAAGACATTAAGAGTGGTTGATATTGTTTGGAGATGAACGATAGAGTTTATCTTGGAAGACTATGTTATCAAATCCTTCTTATATTTGGGTTTCAATCTTAGTTTGGTTTATTTTGCGGAATTTTAAGGAAAACTATTTATAGAATGGTCTATGATGAAATTTGGGTAGTACCATGGAATTTTGAATATTAAAAGTAGTTTCCCTTCCTATGGGGTTCTTTCTTTTTGAAGAGTTGTTTTATCTTACCCTTTCTATTTTTGGGATAATGTTTAAAGATAGAAGAAATAGATAATTAATCTTTTGTGGATTATGTGATTCTCTAGAAGTTGTTTAAAGTTTATTCTAGTGCTTTAGGTACAAAAAACAAAATTCATCTTGAACACTAATCATTTGGAGGAAAAGATGAGTTTGTAGTGGAATTTATTAAAGATGGAAACTCTAAAGGTTATGAAAGTAAGTATGTTTCATTATGTTCTTAGTCTATAAAGTAACTTAATTTTTTTTAACTCCAGGGAAAGGATATTGTAATAATAATAATAATAAAGTACTATCCTAGTACCTTTTTCAGATAAATCAAATGGTCCCTTTGATTATCGCAGATTTATGGCTCTATGGTTATAAATTTTCTCCTAATCATGTTTTCCATCACTCTCCCGTAGAAATTGACCCTTTTTTCTCTTACATATCCATGTTTTCCTACATGGAATCCTAGTATGTGTTAACTCGGGTGACCTTTGTACTTACCTTTCTTTCTTTTAATGTAATAGTTTTACCGACTATTTTTCCGATGTGGGAATTTCAAAGAAACTTCCATGCACAATTTTAAAATTATGAGGACACAATTTCTTAAGGGGGTAAGATTGTAATGACCCAAAATTTTGAATAATTTTTTTTCCTAAACTTTGTGTGTTATTGTATTTTATACTCAACAAAAATATTTCATTTTATAAAATGAGTATAATTAAAATAAGACCGTTGGGTTTCGAATGTTATATAACCATTGGTCAATATGACCGGTGGAAACTAAATGTTGTGATTATTGTCTATAAATACAAGTGACCTTGATTAATTAATATAGAAAGAAGATTTGATGGCCCAATCTAGTAGTCTCGGGATGATCGAATCCCATATGATGGAGCTCGGGAAGGAGGTAGCACCTTTGGGCTTTGCTCTAGACCAAACCCAAGCCGAACTTCATCGTGTGAAGCTAGAAGGGAATCGCCTTCATGAGAATTTCAAACTGATATAAATCACTACTCGAGTAATGTTGGCCGAGCCACCCCAAGATCTTATCCCCCTAGCAGACCTTACTCTTAGGTCTTATGCTTGTGTTATAAGGGGCTATGTAAAGAGACCGTAACTACCTTGTGTAATCCTTTTATTTAAATAAAAATTGTGATTTATTCTTATGGTGAAGTTTGTGAATTTTCAAATGTCTGGATAAATATAGTATGCATATTATTGATGAATTTTAGAAAAAGGTATTTTAAAAATATTTATGTAAACCTTAAATAATTAATAATGTGTAACGATTTTCAAAAAATCGTCTTCTACAGTTATGTTCAGTAAGAAATTTAGAGTCTAATAAGATCAACTTAATTTTTGGTGAATAGTGAAGTATAAATAGTGATTTTATGCTTAGGTTTAGTAATGGGACCAAATGGATTAGTAATCTCACCTAAAGAAAGTATTAATATAATTTAGGAACCTTGATTAAGTAATGTGATTCAATAAAATAGGTAAATATCTGCTTTAGAAATTATTCGTTAAGTATTAGTTTTTCAGATGAATAGTGTTTTTTATTTAAAAATTAAATTAAAAATATTTATAAAAATATTTTTATAAAATTTTGTTCATTTTTGAATTCAGAGCATCGATATTATGTTAAGGTGACTTTTTGGGATTTTTCTGAAAAAGTTGAATCTTCGGTGAATAGTGAATTTTCAGTTTAGAGTTTCGTGTGTTTAATGACATCATTAAGGATGTAATAATTATGTAATAATTCTGTTCGAGTCATGAATAGTAATATAATCTATGAGGTGTCCCAAGTGTCCAATACCATGGGAAAATACCATGGGGAAGCCCATGGTTTTGACAATACCACCAATGAGGTGTCCTTTGGAAATTAATGCCTTGTCCCCTCACTTCCCCTATAAATACCAAGCCATTATCTCATCCTTTCCATTCAAAAATCCTCCTCAACGAAGTTATGGTCTCCTTACCTCCCAAGGAGTCCTCCCAAGGTTCTCTCAAGCCTCCCAAGGTCCCAAACTTCAAGATTTCGATGTTACTCTTCAAGGTAAGGGATCCTACCTCTCTCTTTCTTTTTAAGTACTCTCGTTTATGTAATTTCTTTTAAGCACCATGTTATTATGTTGGGGGTGTTATTTTATATTAATATTACTATTATTTTCATTTTAATATGATGAGAGACCCTTTATTTCTCTCATAATTTCATTTTATGAATGTTTAAGTGGCGCCGTTAGGCTGCCGAATTTTTATAAGGGATTCTATCACCCTTTTCATTTTCAAAGTTCTATTTTTTGTCAAGTATTTCAAGTTCCTTTTTCTTATGTTGGGGTATGATATCTATATCCATCATACTTTCCTATATATTTTCATATTATGAGAGACCCTATTCGTTCTCATCAATTCATATTTTGAAGTTTTAAGTGACGCCGTTAGGCTGTCGAACTTTCATAAGAGAAATCTTGTTTTTTGTCTTCCTTTAAAGTTTTTACTTTCATATGATATGTCTTTAAAATTTCATTAAAATGTTCTTATATCCTTTATATTATATCCCCCTACTGTTTTATGGATCATTTTTGAGTGGGTGACCCATGTCCCCTCTCTTTTCAATGTTTTCTAAAAACCCTGCAACATAGCCATTATGCTGCTGAATTTTCGTCTCAAAATGTCTCTCTCTTTTTCTCAAATTATTTTATTTTATTAAGTGGATACTCAAAGATATTTATTATATAGGGGTATTCACATATATATCAAAATGTTATATTTTAAATTCTGTGATTTACATACATTAAACCCTCTTTCCTTTTTTGTGGGTTTAAAGTGACATAAAGATCTTGTCTTTAAAGGAGTTTTTAAAACGTTTTGATTATGAAATGAAACCCATTTATTTTATGAATATATGGTTTATTTATGAAATTTTTGATGATGATATATGTTTCTCACATGATAATAAAGAAAAATTAATGGTGCACCCTGATAGCGCTCCAATGCCTTGGGTAAAGACTTAATCTCTAGTGATAACCATTTTATCGATACCTTAGTGAATAACCTTGGTAATTATTTTTAATGAAACCCTGGGGATGGAACTTGGTGATATGAAAATGATTATCTATGTTAAATGTTGTAGCCACATCTTCAAGTTATGAAACACGTTATTTTTTATTATGATATGTCTCATGATCTCTTTCTCAAGCCTTAAAGTTATTTATCATGACTTTATTGATTTATCTCAAGTTCAAATGTAAAATGTTTCCCTGGTTTTCCTTACTGGGCCTTCTGCTCACCCTTTCCTTTTATGTATGTTCCCAGGTTATGAGATGGAGTAATGAGCTTAGGATGAACAAATGAAGAATCCTTTCAAGTGTTTAAGGAGAATTTTCTTTATGTTGTCATGTATTAAGTTCCTGGTTCAAAGACACTAAACCTTAAAGATCCTCGGTTTAGTATAATGTAATGAAAGTTTATGTAATTAAAAGGAAGGATGCTATAATATGTATGGTCATATACCTAAGTAGAGTTGGTTGATACTTTGATCGTGTCTTTATTCTATGATTTATCCTTCGTGGATTCTGGGAGACCTTCGGGGGTCTCAGGGTCCCTACTGAGTATCGTATAATCACCCATGCATGGGCTATGCACGCACTATGTTGTGTTGGTTGTAGATGATAGAAAACACTGGTCGAGGTAGAGACTTGTAGAGTTGGATGGTACCCGGAGGCGGACCACTTGGCGAGATGTACACGGAGCAGACAGACAGAACCGAGGTGCTGAGGAGGCCATCTGTACCTACCCTTCAGGTGGGATTCCTGGAGGAAGACTCAGGAGTTACTGTTTACCTTTTCTGTAGTTGTACTAGCATTTCAGTTGTACTGTACTTACTGTTGGGCTTGTTTTTCGGGCCCCTTTCCTTTGAGCACTTACTTTTGTATACAGTATTACTTAGTGCGTACTTCAGTTTCTTACTCTGTTGTGTTTGCTTTATTTTATAAAGGAAATGTCTTCCAAGTGTCGGGATTTACTCCTTTGGTGCTAGTCACCAGCCCCTGGCCTATGGAAGGTGGGCTTGGGGTAGTCACGACATGGTCTTCAAGGAAGGGTCGTGACAAATTAGTTTCAGAGGTGTCAGTTCTTCCGTATAAATCAGGACTCGGATCATTGCTTTTTGTGAAGAAATAGTGTTAAGAGTATTGAGTGTGGTTTTCAGTCCAAGGTATCCAGTGTTAGTGCGGTGGCTAACGTATCCATTAACCAAGAACCTGACCTATGATTTCCGATTTAGTGAATGAAAACACTGATTACGTGTGTGTTTTCTTTAAAAAGTTTTCTTTGTGATTACTTTGTGTCAGCTCACCAGGTATATTATTTGACTGTGGCACACCTATTTCTTTTCAGGATGGCCCCTTGAAGGCAACCAGCTAGGGTTACAAGTTACGTACGAAATGGTATCCCACCGAGTGATGAGGCCTCGGTGCAGGGCCCCATCATAGCGGAGGTACCAACGACACCTCTACCTATTGGACCACTGATACCACTAGCCCCAACATCAAAGAGTGCACACCTCCAGAGTGAATTGCACGAGATCCAGCGATAGTGGCCACCTAGGTTCCACATAGAGACAGACCCACATGCAATTGAGGATTGGATGGAGGTTGTCGTCAGAGTTTTCAAATTGGTAGGGAAACCAGCGGACCTTATGGTGATTTTTTCATCGAGTCTCCTGCACGCAGAAGCAGGTAGATGATGGAGCCTGATGCTCCAGGTGCATGATGAGGTATCTTTACTCTGGACGGACTTCAAGAGTCTCTTTCGCTCGGAGTTTGTTCCAGCCACCCTTCATGCGGTGCGGATTCCGGAGTTATTTCATCTGCAGCAGGGTAGCATGATAGTAGCTCAGTACTCAACGAGGTTCACCGACCTCTCAAGATACTCCAAGGATATGGTGTGAGACTCGTTCTTCAGGGCCCAGATTTTTGAGTAGGGACTCAGGCATGAGATCAGGGCTTCGTTGATTCCCCTCAGCATCCCAACGCAGGCGAGGGTACTAGAGCGAGCCCTTCTAGTGGAGAGTTTTCTCACTGAGCAGTCACTAGTGGTGAGACCCACCACAGGGTGAAACGTAGCACAATCTTCTACAACCGGCAGTAGAAAATGTCACAGAGGTCCAAGTGGACCATACCATCAGGTAGGCGATATCAGGATACAGGTTTGGTTGTGTAGGGCACATGAAACAGATGCATCTATACGAGGAGTAGGCAGTGATATGAATGCGGTGGGCAGGGTCACATGGCTGGAGACTACCCAACCCGCCATGTAGATGATCAAAATATGGTAGAGGGATCTCCTAGGCAGAGGAAAAGGTTCGACCATGATGGTCCTCCAAGAGCAGGTAGATGAGGCAGAGGAGCTTGCTGAGCAGTGGGTGGTGGATGACGTTTCGAGGCTCTACCACCACCACCACCAAGAGGTCCACCCCGACCAAAGGGAGCTGGCGTACATAGGCAGGCTGAGCTCCAGGCAGTCGAGTCCTATGACCACGGCACACCTGAGATGCTTTGAGGTACTATCTGTTTCTACTCCACCCTTTCTGTAGTAATTATAGACATAGGTGTGAGTCATTATTTTATTGATGCTTCCCTCATTCGAAGCTCAGAGATTCTGACGGAGCCGTTGGCTCGATCCTTACGGCTAGAGACTCCTATGGGAGAAGACTCAATGATTACTCACTGGTGATGGTAGTGTGAGAATACTCTAGGAGGCGAGAGCTTCGGCTGGGATCTTCTTGTAGTGGTGTCGAGGCCCAACGACGTCATCTTGGGTATGTACTGGTTATCTACAGTCCATGCTTAGATCGATTGTATTAGGCACAAAGTGAGGTGTGTCCGCACGGATGGGACCAGGTTCACCTTCACCGGAGATAAGGGAGCCTTTGCTGTACATGATGGACTTATACAGAGGAGAGGGCAACCGATCACATATCAGTTGGCTAGTCTCATGCTCGGAGCAGCTGATGTGCAAAGTCCGTGTTTTCCTGTTGTGGTGGATTAGTATGCGGATGTTTTTCTTGACGACGTTTCAGGACTACCTCCTCACAGAGAGGTAGACTTCTATATTGATCTATATCCTGGGACAACACCGATATCTACTCCAGAATATCGGATGGCTCCCACCAAGCTTCGTGAGCTGCGGGTAAAGTTGGAGGACTTGCAGGGGAAGGGATTTATCCAACCTAGTGTTTCACCCTCAGCTTCTCCGATTTTGTTTGCCAAGAAGGCGGATGGGAGCTTGCGATTGTGTGTGGACTACCGTCGCTTGAATCAGGTGACCGTGAAGAACAAGTAACCACTCCCGAGGATTGAAGACCTCTTTGATCAGCTCAAGGGAGCATGATGGTTATTGAAGATAGACCTCAGGTCAGGATATCACCATCTCAGAGTTTGAGACGAGGATGTGCAGAAGACGACCTACAGGTGTCGGTATAGCTACTACGAGTTCTTACTTATACCCTTCGGCATAACCAACACTCTAGAAGTGTTCTAGAGTCTCATGAACATGATCTTACAGCCTTTCCTAGATCGATTTGTCATAGTCTTCATCGATGACATACAGATTTACACAACTACTGGGGAGGAGCACGCCTACCACTTGCGGGTTGTACTGGATACACTACGATAGCACCATCTTTATGGTAAGCTCTCGAAGTGAATGTTCTGGATTCGAGAGGTTCACTTTCTGGGACACGTCATCTCGGAGGCTAGATATAATGCACCAGCCTTAAACATTACTTAATCTTGAGTTATTTCAAGAATGCATATTGAGGATCTTTTCAGGTTTAGAGTTTTAGAGAATTAGATCATAAATCATGCATTACATTCCATATTTAAACAAGGCAATTACATAAAAGACAATATTCAATTTTCCCATAAAAGGAGACATATTTAAAAAAAACATGGATTCTTTCATGACACTTACTTAATACTATCAACAAATCATGTACTTTTCCCTTGACATGTGAAAAAAATTTCAAAAACGTGGGATGAGCATAAAAATATAAGTAAGGTATATAAAAATACGGAATGAAAACATTAGTCCATGTATACATAAGAATCAATGAAATCATACGTTAATCATAAAACATAATCACTTTAACATACCTCATCAAATCATGAATAAATCATAGAAATCATAAGACATAAAGGTAACTTGAGGCATTCATAACATTCTTACATAGGGAGAAACCCTCATGGTTACATTTGGAATACCTATCAAAGTATATTCTCTAAATCTCTTCAGAGAAACTTTACCGTTTAACCCCTTCACGTTACCCAACTCATTGGAGAGATATATCGGGATCTCCCACCCTTATTTTATCACAGAACCACCTGTCTTCGTAAACAATTCCCAAGAACCATAACATAATCGTACCACATAAAACATGCATAAATGAGACATAGCATTTCCACATTTCAATCACAAGATATCAATAAAAAACATTAATATAGAAACATTATAAAAACCATTTTCAAAACCAAAATAAAATAAAAGTAAAACATGGTATTTATTTTTCATTTTAAAAAAAAGTTCTGGCTTGTAGAGGAAGCCGAAACTCAAGTAATGGTCATGGCGGCAGAGAAGTCGTTGTCGCTGCATACGTAAGACAAAACCATTAATTTTGTATTTTAGTAAAACTCTTCCTATAAAAAGATTCCTTTTTAATAAAAGTAAAACTAAAAAGGGGTTTATACACCGTATAAAATAAAGTTTCATATAAAACAAAATATGCCTCAATGAATGGAGATTGAGACGAAGTCCCTTACCTCGTATCCGACTTGACTCAATCATTTTTTAATCTCCTGAATAATAAACATGAGTTAATTTATACTTGCTTAAGAACATTTTTCAAGTTCATTATTCTTTTTATATCACTTATTAGCATGTTATGAACACTATGTAATTATTTAAGTTAATAATGGTCCTTTTGTCGATCGTTGGTACTTGAGTCAAAAATAAACTCTTTATAATTACAAGTTGTTCATGTGGTAAAATATACATTATATCCATAATTATATTCATAATTTAGATATCATATATATCTTATATATATAGTATATACATTCATTTATAATATTATATAACATTTAGAGGTAAGAAATGAAATGCACCGTTCATGGAGACGGTAAGCCGTACATACGCATGAACGCTACTTTTATTTCTATTTAGTATATAATGGAATGGGATCATAATGATATAAAGGTATATTATAATTAAATTATAATATCATATATAATATCATTAACTCCATCCTTTATACATCCCACATATGACATTAATGAATCAAATCACTTTGAGGGGGCGGTAGTCCGCACTTATTAAAATGAAGATATCGCGTTTACCCATAATGGAAACCATAAAGGTATGAAATAAATGAAAAATACAGAAGTTTAAGGAAAAAATATATATTAAATATCATATATAAATATGGTGACATCTTAATGGCCACCTTTAAATGTGTTAAAAGAATATTGAACAATCATCGTTTCGTGAGGCAGAAATTCACCATCCACAGAAACAGTATGTTCTTTATCCATTAGACGTAGGTGTGTGTAAGTGTAGCTCTAATACTTATTATAACAACATCCTAGTATATTGAAGATACTGGTGTTTCTACAAAATAATGGAATAAAAAGAGTTTAGGGGTTGTAGAAGCAAAATAAAACAAAAGAACATTAGAGAAGACTTTACCTTTAAATCGGGTAACTCCTCTTGGTTTGAACCAAAAGGGTTTTTGAAGAGCTTTATGACTAAGGTAAGGCTTCTAGGATGAATATAGGGATATTGGAAGATTATTTGAGTAGAGGTTGGATGATCCAAAGGGATCGAGAAGTGTGAGAGATGGGTAGGAAGTGGGGTCTTTTTATAAGGGAGAGGAGGGGATCTTTTGGAAATCTTGAAACTATTATTTTATTATAAAATTAAATTCGGTTTCTAAAGCTCCAAAAATCATTAAAGTCAAAGATAAGGTGGTACATGTTAGAAATAAAATCATACAATAAGAATTGGATAAGTGTTGGATATTATTTTAAACATTATCTTCTTATTTATTTAAATCATTCATTAATGACGTAAACACTGCATCATCATTGTGTCATAAATAATTTTTTTTTGATGTCTAAAAATTATAAAAAATTTACCATGATGTAGGAAATCTTTTGATATTTCTAATTAATATTTATAGTCAAAAACATATCTTATATAACCCCATGTAATAATTGTTTTAGTAAAACAATACATGTTTGTGATATTTTTATTTTTACTTTTAATAAAAGGTATTAATGTCATTATCTCACTCAAGTGGCTCCATGGGGTCCCACAAATTGACCCATGGATTTTCTTGGTCTACCATGACCTATAAAATAAGGTTAGGACATGTTTCAAGATATTTTTATATTTTTATAATCTCAGTTTTATCTTAAATTACACTAATTACCTCTAATCGCGGTTAACAAAACTCAAAAGTTACTATTCACCAAAAAAATATTTTTAATCCCATTGAAGAAAATTTTACGAACTAATAAAAACCATTTATGTCGGATTTTGGAAATTCAATACACAGAAGCGGTAAAATTTCATTTAAACAAAAAATCAGTTTGTTTAACTACCACTTAGTGGTTTCACTATTCATCAAAAATTGAAGTTCTTCAGAAAAATACCAAAAATTCACCCCAAGATATATTTGATATTCTGAATTCAAAAATGATGTCTATTTTGAAAAATTCAAAACATATAAGTTGCATTAATTAATTTTATAATTAATTACCATTGTCAAAACAAATAGCGTGTTTTTAAGAAATAATATCTATCAAAAGACTGACACTTGTTTATGTCCAATTTCAAAGTGAAATTAATTCCAATGACCACCATTGGATTGAATGGTAAAAATATATTCTAATTTCACTTTAAAACCAATTAAAAAGATAATATATCCTTATAAATAAATTAGATTAAAAAGTGGTTTTGAATTAAAATATAACATTTTTCACTATTCATTAAAAAATGAACATTATCAAAAAAAATACCAAAAATTTACACAAAGTAAATTTTGATGTCCCTATTCTAAATAAAAATTTTATTTGGTCCAATAGAATGTATAAGAGTATCCAAAACTATATTTAAAGAGGGTTCTCCATCAAACATAGCAACCCCATTAAAGTAAAATTAATACTTAATTCAAAAAATATTAATAAATATGAAAATGTATTATTCTTTATTTACCTTGGATGTTACACAAGAGTTGAAGTGGATCCAGTGAACATCAAGGCAGTACTTTCTTGGGAGCCACCCAGGGGCGTGACAGAGGTGTAGAGTTTCTTGGGTCTGGCTGGGTAATATCGGAGGGTTGTGCCATACTTCTCTAGAGTTGCAGCACCGCTTTCAGCATTGACAAAGAATGGGAAACCCTTATTGTTGTCAGAGAGATGCCAGCAGAGCTTTCAGAAACTGAGACATAGGTTGACCAGTGCACCCATCTTGAGGATACCAGAGGAGGGCATAGGGTACGTAGTTTACTGTGACGCATGAGGGACCAGACTTGGGTGTGTCCTGATGCAAGAGCAAGCAGTGATCATGTATGGTTTACTGCAGTTGAGACAGAACGAGCAGAACTATACTACCCATGACCTGGAGTTAGCAGTAGTGGTCTTTTCCTGAAGATGTGGAAGCACTACCTGATGGGCGAGTGTTTTACAGTCTACTCTGACCACCAGAATATCAGTTACATCTTCTCACAGAAGGACCTGAACCTGAGACAATGACGATGGATTGATTTCTTCCAGGACTATGAAGTTGATATAGTCTATACTCCTAGGAAGGGGAACGTTGTAGCAGATGCTCTCAGCAGGAGATCATGCATTCAGCTGCTTGGAGAGGCGACAAAGCAGCTGGCCACATTGCAGATATTATTTGTGGATAGAGATGGAGCATCCTTTCTATAGTCTCTCATAGTAACTCCTCCACTTCTACAGCGGGTCAGAGAGGCATAGCGTGGGGACGTTGACTTTGAGGTGCAACGTGCTCATATATCCATAGGACAGACACCTGATGGATTTTCTGAAGGTGGGGAGAACGTCATCCTCTTAAAAGGACGTACCATGAAACCATTTTCATTATAGGAGGAGGTGTTGAGGGAGTTTCACACTTCCCCTCTAGCGGTACATCCAGGAGTGGCGAAGATGTATCAGGACCTCAGATGACAACACTGGTGTCTAGGTATGAAGAAGGTTGTAGTAGAGTTTGTCTCGCGATGCCTCACTTGTTAGAAAGTAAAGGCGGAGAACCAGGTACCAACATGCTTGGTTTATCCCTTAGAGGTCCTAGAGTGGAAGTGGGACGGGATATCCATGGATTTAGTGATGGGGCTTCCACGTACATCCAGAGGACACAAATCTATCTAGGTGATCGTAGACCGACTCACAAAGTCGGCCCACTTTCTACTGATCAGAGAGCAGGGCTTAGTAGATAGCTTGGAATGCCTCTACATTCAAAAGATTGTACGGATTCATGGTGTGCCATTGACTATCTTCTCCAATCGAGATGCTCGTTTCACTTCCCGGCTATGAAAGGGATTACAGGAGGCTTTTGGGACACATCTTCGCTTGAGCACCGCTTTCCATCCTCAGACGGATGGCCAGACTGAGAGGACCATTTAGACTCTTGAGTACATGCTCTGTACATGTTTCCTCATCTTTGGTCGCAGTTGGGAGGATCAATTACCCTTGGTGGAGTTTGCATACAACAACAGCTACCACTCCACCATTGGGATGGCACCTTATGAGGCCCTGTACAAAAAAACTTGCAGATCCTATGTGCTAGACTGACCCAGGGGTGTCAGAACTTGTAGGACCAGAGATGGTTCAGGCTACGACGGAGAAGGTGCAGATCATCCAGGAGCAGATGAAGACTGCACAGAGCAGACATAAGTCCTATACTAATAGGAGACAGAGACCACTGGAGTTCGAGGATGGCGACCACGTCTTCCTACGAGTCTCACCTCGACGAGGTCGGTGGAGATTTTGCTGAGGCGTCAAGTTGTCTCGTCGATTCATCGGACCTTTCCAGGTCCTCAGTAGAGTAGGAAAGGTGGCTTACCGCCTGACCCTTCCACCTCAGTTGCATCGGATGTACGACGTCTTCTACGTATCTCAGCTTAAGAGATACATGCACGACCCGTCCCATATCATTGATCACAGGGAGTTGGACATCGATGACAGGGAAAAATTCATGGAGGTTCCAGTGGAGATCGAGGATCGACAAGAGCGAGTCCTACATGGATGGTTGATTCCTCTAGTGTGCATTCATTGGCAGCACGAGAACCTCCAGGAGAGCACATGGGAGTGGGAGGCTTAGATGCGTGCTCAGTACCCCCATTTGTTTCCCTAGTGTGTGTTTTAGCTTTACGGGGACGTAAAGCCCTGAGGTGGGGGTAATGTAAAGACTCAGAAATTTCAAGGAAATTGTTTTTTCTTAAAATTTTTGGAATATTACGAGTCCGCAGTTTCTGACGGCACATAATTCCGAGGTCCGGTGTACCCGGAATCAATTTCCAAAGTTTTTTTTGGGTACGTTCAGTAAAAATACGTGCGGGTTTTTCTATCTTTTGAACCGGTGCTCGGAATTGAAATCCGAGGACACCATTGAACTCGCAGCACTGGTATTCGCTTAAGGGGACCTTTACCGCAGTTGCGTTTGATCGAGAGTAGAAGTTTTATTTTGGGGATTCATACTAAATTAAATAAAATTGTTGTGTACACAATTTTATTGTTAAGCGGTGGTTATTTCCTCCAAGTAAGAGTTGTAGGTGGGTCCCACAACCCACATAACCTCCCATGGGAGAATAATGTGCGTGGGGCCCACACGAACCCTAACCCTTCAACTCCCCTTAAAACCACTCTCTTAACATTTGACCTCCCACATTAAGTGGATCCTTTCCACTTCCCCCTCATAATGTTGCCAACTCAAGAATAATTAATGCCTTTTTTAATTATTTTTAGGTGTCATGAGTTCATTTTGAATTAATTTGAAATTCATGGAAAGATTATAATTTTTGTGGAAGCCTATTATTATTTTTTCTTGGAAAATATTTTTGGGGAGACTTTGGGAGAAAACTCTTAGTGGAACTTCATTCTCTTGACGAAGAACACCATTCTTCAACGAAGAACATCTCCGATGAATAATTCCAAGAACTTCTCCAATGACGCTTCCTCTTCGAACGCACCCCGACTTCAACGGAATTTATGTCCGTATTCCGCGACACCCGACTCCCGTGACACCGTCTTCCACGACTCGTCGACGTGCAACATTCTTGAAATCTAGGTAGGGGTTTGTATTGTTTAAATTAAATCCTCGTTCCTTGTTTTTATATGGTTCAACGATTAGATTCTTGTTACCACCCTACGCGGAGTGTGTGGGATGAACAAACATGGCCCGACGACCCTCTGTTGTTTCTCTTGAGTTGATGATGGTGGGAGAACCGGTAGGGTGTGGTGCCGTCACACTGCACCGAAGGAAGGAAGAGGCCACAGACATGCGGGCTACGATGGGCAGAAGAAGCGGTGGCCATGTGCCGGCTGCGTGGAGAAGAACCATGGTCCACATCCATGGGCCACTCGACCAAAGAAGAACCAGCCGACTAAACTCGTCCGGGCTGAAAGAACCGCGGCGCCCCTTGGTGCCACGCTGCGGAGGAGGTGCGACCCGCTTGTCGAGCCAAACCGGCCGGCCGTAGCTAGCCGGATAGGAGGAACATGGTTCCTTGGGGCGCCGCGCTGAGGAGAAACCACAACCTGCGCTGGGCAGGCCCCTTCGACGGGCGAACCGGCCGGGTAGAAGGGGCAGCACCGCTGTTACGAGGAACCGCCCCCCCCGCTCCGCTCGGCCAGCTGGCCGAACCGTGGCCAGCCGTGGGCCGGGCCACCCTTGCACGGGCTGGGCCGCCTACCACCGGGAGGCTGCACCCCTCCAAGCTTGGCCAACTCCCCAGCCGGGTTGGACCCAGCCGGCCAAAACGGGCCGACCCGATGAAACACCGGGCTTGACGGGCCATGCCCGTTTCGCTTAAATACGAATAACTTCTTGACCGTGCGTATGATCGACACGCCTTCTGTAGCACTAGGAACCTCATGAAGAAGCGATACTTTTTCGATACTATAAGTGAGTTTTGGACAACTTTGGAAAATGACCGGGTTTTGAATGAGCGTAATTCCAACCGAGCCCTTGGAAAGAAAAAGCCAATAACTGTCAGACCGGGCGTCCGATTGACGCGCCGTCTATCGTGTTGGGTTTCTTTTGACTAGATGGAACTTATGGATACATCAACTTTAGACTTTGTGATAGTTGATGTGTCGACCATTGACTCGAGGAGCGGACCCTCCCGGAATCAAGCGTGCTGTGTGCGGGAACCCTAGAGCTGTCTATGACTGCGATGACTACCGTACTGAAATCCTCTATGTGTTCGATGATGATGACTAATGTACTAGAATCCTCCTTGGGTTAGACAGTGAAGACTACTGTTCTTGTATCCTAAGTGGGTCCGACAGTTTTGACTTCTGTTCTTGTATCCTGAGTGGGTCCGACAGAGTAGTTGGTCTTGTATCCTATGTGGATCCAACAGCTTAGCTGGTTTAGTATCCTTTGTGGGTTTGACAGCTTAGATGAATTAGTGACTACATATTATCATCTCTATCACCATAATAAATATGTATACCTATTTGAGATGAGTCTTGACTTTCAATCATTATCATCAATGAGATTGAATTTTTTCCTATGTGGACTGGGTTTTTTTTGGCCTCAAGAGTTGGAACTGAACTGTGATTGATGACTTAGGTATATGTATGGACATATAACTAAGTAGAGTTGGTTGATACTTTGTGGTCGTGTCTTTCTTCTGTGGTTTATCCTTCGTGGATTCTAAGAGACCATCGGGGGTCTCGGGGTCCCTACTGAGTATCGTATACTCACCACTACACG
This sequence comes from Viscum album, assembly GCA_963277665.1. Classification (NCBI taxonomy): domain Eukaryota; kingdom Viridiplantae; phylum Streptophyta; class Magnoliopsida; order Santalales; family Viscaceae; genus Viscum; species Viscum album. The sequence continues at coordinate 1,628,765,266 of OY728150.1, forward strand.
GGCTATGCCCGCACTACGTTGTGTTGGATACAGACGATGAACAACACTAATTGAGGTAGATACTTGTAGAGCTGGACGGTACCAGGAGGTGGACCACTTGGAGAGACGTATACGGAGCAGACGGACGAACTCGAGGTGTTAAAGATGCTATCTGTACCCACCCTTCAGGTGGGATTCCCGGAGGATGACTCAGGAGTTACTGTTTACCTTTTCTGTAGTTGTACTAGCTTTTTAGTTGTACTGTACTTACTGTTGGGCTTGTATTTCCGTCCCGTTTCCTTTCAGTACTTACTTTTGTATACATTATTATTTAGTGCTTACTTCAGTTGCGCACTCTGTTGTGTTTGTTTTCTTTTATAAAGGAAATGCCTTCCCGGCGTAGGGATTTACGCCTTTACTGCTAGTCGCCAGCCCCTGGCCTATGGAAGGCGGGCTTGGGGTAGTCACGGCACAGGCCCCGAGGACGGGTCGTGACATTGCATGTTACATCTACATAGACATGCCTGATCTAGTTATGAACCCACCACATCGAATCCCACACCTTAGCTATTCATACCTCCTCAAACCAAATTTCCATAAGAATTCTCAGATTCCTCTTCTAACATTCCGTCAAGTTACTAAGTCATGATTTCCTAGTCACCAATTTCATCCCATGATTATCCAAACCTCATGATAAGGTCTTACCCTGACCCTTGATGAAATTACATTGTTGAATTACCAACTACTCACACAATTCACAGTGCTCAATCCCAAGCACCGACGTAAAATTGGAACATCATTTTCGTGTCCCATAATCTCATCTCAATCCCAAAACTACTAGTCAAATTCCACTATAATCACACAAAGATTAACGTCTATCATTCCCAAAGGAATCCATATTACATAAAAACTATAGGTGTACTGAGATTTGGATTTATTGGGACCATTTAACAACCCATCCCATGACTAATTCCTAGAATCAATGCAACAACCCATTATTTTATCAATAGAATTTCCCTTCTTTTAATGGTGTTAAATTTAGTAATGTAGCATGATGCACACACACAAATTGATAATACCAATTAAATTTTATTATATTATTTTTAAAATTACATTTAATTAATGAAATTTTCTATAATAATTGAAAATATTTCAAGGGGATAAAAAATTGAAAATAAGATAATGAAAATATGAAAATTTGGATTTTCTTGATCCACTAAAATAACCACACTCACCAACAATGTTGTAGAAATAAAGTTGAGTATTAGTAATTAAATATTCATCTTGAAAATAAAAATATAAATAACCTTGTGATAAAATATAAGTTAATAAATAATTAATGAAATATGAAGTATTTATAGAAATTAGGGAACCCAAATGACCATCATAAATTTGACTGTTGAAATAATAATATAACCGTTGAATAGTAAGCTGAATGTTGGAATAATAATCTGGGTGTTGGGAATGCCAAATGTATTTTTAGAATAATATCATCAGCTATAAAAGTTTTCTATAATATTTTGGTATCTTATAAAATGAAAAAATGATATATTTTTATTATTTTATAAGTAAATAAATATTTTAAAAGTGATAAGTTAAGTGTGTGTATGTTTGTGAAACATAAATGTTTTAATTGTAATTTTATAGTAAATATACTGATTAAATTTTTTTTTTCACAAAACATATTTATAAAATTATTATTAATTTTTAATATAATTTAAATATAATTTTATGATACTATAAGCTATTTTTCATAAGGTCAGAAAATTGATCATAATATTAAAATTGGTATTTTTCAAATAAGTAATGATTTTATTTAAAAATTAAATTTCAATTTTTTAGAAAATTATTTTCATAAAATGGATTTCATTTTTTTAATTATGAACATATAAAAATGGTTATGGTGATTTTTTTGTATTTTTCTTAAATAGTTGAATTTTTGGTTAATAGTGAACTTTTAAAAAATATGGTATTTATAATTATATGATAAATACATAATTTTTTTAGTCAAGTATGATGTAAGCATCCATTAGTTAAAAACCACAAGAAAATATTACTTTATATATTCAAAATAATCAATTATATTAATATTCTTGATCTAAAATATTAAACCAAAGAATATAATAATAAAAAACACCCATCTCATCCCCTTAAAATTACTACCCCTGACAACCCCTTATCTTAATACATTATAAGCCTTTTATCCTACCAAATTTCTACCCAAATATCTTCCGAAACCTATTACCCACATCATAGTGTTGTGTTCACATCCAAAAACCATTTCAAGGATCCTTAAGGGGTAGCTTAAGGGGAGGCGACTAAAGGATGTGGTCAGATTCTCAATTAATCTCTTTTTTTATTCTTCTTCTACCACCCCATATAATCTCCATCAAACTAACCATAGTAACATCAGTACCATAAATATACTTATAGTTTATTATTATATTTTATTATTCATATTATTCCCTCCATTATTTCATTTCCTATATGGAATCCTTCTTAACAATATGGTTGGTTCACCACCTCCATGAACAACGCACTTGGTTTTTCTCTTCCACCTTCAATGTTGTTTATAATTTTTTTATGATTAAATAAGATTATAATAAGTATATTATAAATTATTTCATGTTTTTAATGAATATATTCACATAATATTAATTAAAATTACTCTAGTTCGTAACAGTTAGTAAAATTTCAAAAATGAACTAACCGTGTAATGTGAAAATTTTTACTCAATGATTTTCCCCTATGTCAAACACATATGTATACTTGGGAAAATTTCAATTTATAGAAGTTAATTAATACCATTTAATCTAACTTCTGTAGTTGTATCACTATTGGATAATAAATCCAATAATTATCCACAAGTGATCCTACCTTGGGACCATGAAAAGATTGCCATCAAAATAGTGAAATTAAACCTTATATATATTAGAAATGGTTATAAATGAACATAATAAAATTATTTTAAATCAAATATAGATGTAAAATGTTTTAAATTAATCAATTAATGAATATAATTTGATTATATATAATCTTAAGTGAAATTGTAGAACGATTTTGTAACATAAGGTAAGGGATTCCTCAAAACCACCATTTTTCTTTTAGTGATGACCTTTATCTCTCTAAATCACTTTCTATATCTATTTAATGTTATGGAATGATTAAAAATATTATTTATATTTCTCTCAAATATATTCCTAACTTATTATTCATTCCTTTTATGGGGTAATACCCAACTCATGTTCATTTCTCAAATTCATTCTTTAAGAAACCTATTTTGATTATGATATGAGGCATGATTATGCAACCCATTTCTCTATATGGTGAATTATTTTCTATATGCCTTATGATTGATTTAATTTTTTTGGCACACATAATCTTGTAAATGTTATGATGTGTGAATCTAGATAGTTCTATAATGTATTGGGTAATGTTTTTTTCTCATGAGTTGTTATGTATGGGATTAATGAGCGAACTTAATCCGTGATGGAACTCTACCCACCATGTGATATTATCTTGGTAGTTAGCCTTGAATTTTTATTATGTCACATTTTCTATTACTGAGAAATTCTCATGTTTCCATGATCTTATGATACTATGTTATTTATATTATTCATGCATTTGATTATTCATGTGATTTATAATTTATGACATCATGTTATGTTATTTCACTCAGATGTTATGTTTCATTTTCATGTTTATTCCCTTACTAGGATTTTTAGCTCACCCATTTGTTTATGTATTTCCCTATGATAACCTATAAATTTTTATTATATAATTGGAATATATGATTTCATCCTGAATAATAAAATAAATATGATTTATTTTAGTTTCATTTTGATGTTTGATGTATATAGTCTTCTAAAGACACTAGGATTTGCGGTCCTTAATTTTTATTTATTGGATATTTATGTCAAAAATCATGTAATAACATGTGTAAAATTTTTGGGTCAATATAGATGGTATCAAAGTATCTTATAGTTATATTTTGGTATTAGGACTATAATACTTTATCAAGAACCCTGGGGAAAAGTCTATGTATAGTAAAATGTCATTGAATTGTGGTAAAGTATAGTGTGAGTGGTTTCTGAGAAATTACATCCCTATCTGGATACTATTAGTGGATGTGGCCATGGAAAAGTTGTACTTATGGGTAATAAACTTGAAACGGGGTCATTAGGTATTGAATTTATTATCACCTAGTTCACTATAAAGTGGAATTATTTTGTATACATGGCTTGACACACCTGAGGGATATGATTTGGAAATTTCACAAACAATTTATGCACCATTATAAATTAATTAAATAAATTTTTATATTATATAAGTTAATAGGTGTATCAATATATGTTACCTATATTAAAACCTTGAGACACAAAAATTAGGATTTATTGGTCATTTATAATTTATAACATCTACATTCATAGTTTCTATTTTATATACTAGTTAAAGTATTCTCATCACATTTTTCCTTTATGTTAGTCAAAGGTAGGAAATAGGGGGAACCATACAAACAACCAATGTGAAGTCAGTGTGATGATTTCCCTAATGATATTCTAAACCTTTTTGTATATATACCTAGGAATTTCATAGAAGTAATAGCTCAGATGACTCATGCTATGAATAATAACTTGAATAATACAGAATACCATCCTTCTCCTAAGAAAGATAAAGTTGAAGTCGATTCATTAATATTTTATGTCCTCCTAACATTTTTGGATCTTTTGATCCCCTAATTATAAAAAAATGACTAAATCTATTTAGAAGATATTATATATCTTCTAATGCTTGGAATAAGATAAATTTATGCTGGGTTGTTTATCACCTCAAATTTGAAGTCGATCATTAGTGGAAACTAATAAAAACATAAAGTCCAAAGATGAAATTGATTCCATCGAATGGGAAATATTCAGTTAAATATTTTTCAATAAATATTTTCTCTAAACTACCCATATTAAAATGGGGATGGAAATTAGGGTATACAAGGAAAAATTCACAAGGCATTCTTCATAAAAATTTGGATTTGTCATCAAAACCAAAAGTTTTGTAGACCATTTATTTAGTGGATTAAAGTCGGTTCTATTAAAATATTTTGTGATTCGAGACTTTGATAGTTATAAATATATTTTCCATTATGTCATTAAGGTTTATATGTATATAAGTGACTCTCAGTTTTCTTATGGGTCTGGAGAAAAAGAAAAGAATAAATAGAGTTTTTTTGGGAGGATCAGTAGATAAATATCATAGAGAGAAGAAAACTAAAATACCTACATGTCAAAAGTGTGGGAAGAAGCATCCTAAAAAATATCTCAAAGTAACTATGAAATATGAAAAAGAGGGACATCTGGATAATCAATGATAAAGGAACATGAATAATCCCAATAATGTGAAAGGAGAAAATATGGTTTAGATTAAAACTCATCCTTAGGTGGAGTGTCTCAACTACAGGGAACATGGGAATTATGAAATTAAGTGACCTAAGTCTAGGGTTGTTGAATAAAATCAATGAGAAAAACCTCAATGTCCTAATGATCAAGGAAAGGAATTTGCTACCACTACTCTATAGGTGGATCCTGAAAATGATGTGGTTATTACTATGTAGTATATTCATTAAACAATAGTGAATATACTTTTTGATTTTGGTTATAAAAATTATTTCATATATTTAAAGTTTTGCAGAAATATTCAAACACCATATAAAAACATAGAGGATCAGTTATCTTTGAGAATAAAAAATATATCAATTAATATATCCTAATTATAACACCTTTATTTTATTTTTTAAGGAAAAAAACTCCCAAAAAATATTTTCATACTTTTTCAGAGTTTGATGCTATTTTGGGCATGTGTTGGCTCTTATTATATAAATTTTACAACAAAAATAGGGAGAGGGAGATCACTATTCACATCCCAACCAATCCTTTGATTCTATATTAGTGTAATGGGGATGATGAATATATATATTTTTACATTATGAGAAAGAATATATAGGTCAAATGATTGAGACAAATGATAGAATCACGCTCAACGCCATGCCCATTGTGAGGGATTATACTGATGCATTCCCTAAAGAGTTTTCCAACCTTACTCCCAACCATGTGGTTGTGTTGTCAATCAAAGTTATACCCAAATGTTTTCCCATATAAAAGAATCACTATTTAATGACCACTGTTGAGTTGGAATAACTGAAGAAGATGTTCTAAGAAAATAGAGATAAGGTTTTTATATTCCTGAGTGCTACATTATGGGGAAAACTAGACCTCTTAATTAAGAATAAAGATGCATTAATGTGCCACTAAATTGATTATAATGAACTCAAAAAATAAATAAAAATAAAAATTATCCACTCTTGTAGATAGATGATTTTTAGATCAACTATGTGGGGCCCAAAATTTGTCTAAGGTGGACCATTGTTCAACATATCTCCAATTAAATGTGAAGAAGGAAAATATGCCTAATAATTCATTTAAAATCATGTATAGATAGTATGAGTTCATAGTGACTGCCTTCAGACTCAATAATTATTCAAAAATAATTATGGACTTAATGAATAGAGCCTTCATATAATACCTTGATATATTTATGGTATTCTTTGTAGATGATATTATGATATAGTTTAAATAAATTGAGGATCATGAGAAGAATTTGAATATTATTCCAAAAAATTTATGGAAGCATAAGATATATGAAAATTATAGTAAAAGTTATTTCTAGATTAAGGAAGAATAATTCTTGGGGAATGTAATCACCAAAAAATGGATATTTGTAGAACCTTCTAAGATAATGTCAATTGATAAGTGGACCAGAACAAAATTTGTAATAAATCTCTGTGGTTTCCTTGGACTGTTTGGGAATTAATAATGATTTTTGAGAAATTCATCATGATTATAAAACCCTATAACCGTGATAAATTAGATGAGATTAAAGTTTTTATAAACTCATAGATGTGAAAAAGGATTCTAGGAATTTAATTAGAGGCTTATCACTATGTTATTCCTCACAATGGCCAAAAATGGGAAAATTTTCATGGTATACTATGATGCTTCAAGGAAGAGAATATGTTGTGCACTTTTAGTGTCCCGAGAATCGTGCTTTCAGAACTTTTAACAAAATAATGATGTATATTTTTTATATAAGGAACTGAAAATATACAATCCATTATACATCTAAGGATATTTTTGAGTCTAGGATTTGGAGGAAAAGGGATAACTATTAAATTTTTTTAGAGTTTACATAAATAAATAAATATATATCTATTTCACTTTGATTGTGATAGTTCCTTATAAGATCTAAACTTCTTTTAAACATTTAAATGATTGAAATATCATTTTAAAAAACTTAGGGTGAGTATAAAATTACCCATTAAGGGTTTTTAAAAACTATTGAGAATCCTTTTGGAAAATTATTTTTTAAAACTCATTTGGAAACATTTTTCCATTATATAAAATAAATATTTGATATATATACTTTTAAAAAACTATAATTTATAGATATTTCAAAATACATTTTTAAAAACAACTTTAAAAATCCATTTTAAACACATATAATTTCGAAAATATTTTCCAAAATATAACAATATTTGAAAATACTTATTACTTGAAACCATCATTTTTTTTCAAAACTAAATATATTTTAAAATACTTATAGTTTTGATAACATTATTTTCAAAACATTTTTTCCTTTAAATATACATGGATTTCTACTTTGAGTTTTAAAAATAATTCTTTTTGAAAAAAATAATTTTTTATGGAAAGAAAATGATGCTAAACCACCCTTATGAAATCCAGGTGGCAACTTGGTTTATCAATTCTTGTATAATGTTGGTTTGAGTCTATTGGTTCACTCCACACTTCCCATGATCACTTTTGATACCCAAGTTCTAGGTTTTTGTGAAAACATTTTTTGTGAGGGTTTCTTTTATCATTAAAACCGCAATAAAGCATCCTTTTGAAAACCCCATAAATTATTTTCAATAGAAAATAATTTTACATCAAACATACTCTTTCTAAACCACGTTTTTATAAAAAACAATTTTTTTATTAATTTTACAAAAAATTCGAGAATTCCATAATTTATAAAGTATATTTTTTAAATAGTTCCTATAAAGGAATAATTTACTTTATTAACATGATTATATATATATATATTTATATATATGTATGAAATTTCATGAATAAATATAATTTATAAACATAATAATGATCATGAATGATATTTATATGATTCAAAAAAACAATCCATGCACAAAAAGAGAGTTTGAAAAGATAAAAATTCATCACATAAAATAATGATAATTTTCATTATTATTCTTCACATAAATAATACTTTGAAAATATAGATTATTACTTACCTAAATAATCATAAAAACATTATTTTGAAATTAATTATTCCATTTACATAAATATAAATATGAAAATAGTGATTTTGAAAATGTAACAACCTTTCCTAAAAAAAAGATTTTAGAAAATTATACATAAAATATAGTTTTTTGAAAATGTGTATCCTTTTGAAATCAACCTTGAAATAAATTTATAACTTGAAAATAATTATCATTAATTAAAAAAATATTCTTATTAAGAATGGGTTTTAAAATAAATCAACATTGTTTTAAAAACTACATTAATATATGATATTTAAAAAAAATTAGAGACCCTCTTACATAAATATTAGTTTGAAAAATTTTTAAATTGGGAATTTGAAAATTATATATATATTCCATTATATAATTTTAAGCTAGGAGTAATATCCTTTCATGGGGTGTCCAAAATATGTGGGATAAGAAATGGACAATAAAGGATCTAGGGTAGGGTTTTCTTCCAGTGACTAAATAAGGGGTTCCCTATGCAAGTAGATATATATGAATATATGTTTATATAGGGGTTTGGGTTTGATGGTGGAAAGAAAATCAATGATTCACTGGTGAATATAAGTATACTTCAAGGATTTAAATCTTGCGGTAGTCAAATATTTAGATTTTTGGTAAAATTAAGACAATTTTTTTATTTTACAGATATATATATCTATATATGATGTCTTGTTAGATTAAATTGTTTATATAAATATGAATTTAGGTTTATATTGAACTTTACAAGCTTCCATGTGAAGTTCTTGAAGTTGACTAGTTGATAAATAGTTTTGTATTCACCTTGGCAATGACCTATAATGGGTAGATCTAGGTTCAGGTCTCTATTTTCATGAGAAAATCTATAGTTAGTAGTAGTAATGTGTGTGTAGTTCATTCATGATGGTGTTTCCTTACACAAAAGGGAGATGAAGATGTCCATGATTGAAGGAGGAGTGTGATGGTGGCGCTGGTCTGGATTGTATGAGAAGATCCATGAATAGTCAGGGTAATGAGGTTGATGACGATCAAAGGGAGAAGAGATGGATGGAAATATTTTGATCATATGGTCATGATATAAATAGAACTTTTAACCTATAGTAAACAATACCCACTTCTTTTGAGCCAACATCAAAAAATTTCATGTTCCCTCACTCCCATATAAACTAAACACTCACTAACAATGGAAAGAAGGGATTAACAAGGTACTCTCTTGTCCACACATAAAAATTTGTGGGCACAACCCAACAAACCAGACCACACATACTTGTGGGCCTATACATGGCCCCGTGAGCACTCAACCCAACCTATTATATCTAACCTCATGCGAGGAGGCCCATCTTATCAGCCACTAATCCAGCGGGCCAGGGTTGACCCTTTCACTTAGTTGACCCACTTGGCTCAAACAAGTGTGTTAAGAGGTCCCTAGGGTTGAATTGGAGTGGTTGGAATTTTTTTCTTTTATAAAACCAATTTCTCATTATTAAAATTTTATTAAACATATTAAATAAGTTACTCATGGTCACTTATATATATATATTATTTCTTTATTTAAAGTTCTAAATTATAATTACTATATTATCGAATGTCTAAAATTTTTAGTAATTTTATTCACCATAATTATTTATTAAAAATTTAACGTAATAATATTTAGGTAAAAAACAAAATTCATTGTTTTAACATAAGAGGTAAAATACTAATTATTAGAAATTGTTACTCAAATTATAGTATCATATTATATATTATTCACAACAAAAAAAAACTTAAGATTAAATAATTTTTTAAAATAACAAGTTATTAAATAGTAACATTTTATTTTGAAAACTATAAATAAATATAATTTATATTCATTTTATATTTTACTTTGAATATTATTTTATTAGTAAATGATCATAATTTATAAATGATTTCAAAAAGGTTTTCAAAATATTAAGTTAAAAATATATTTTAGCTTGTTTAACTTATAGCATTTGAAGAATATCGATATATAGGGAAATATAAGTTATACTAAGAATGACACAATTTCAAAGAAAATAAAAATAATATTTTAAAACTAATATATTTTTACAAAATATTAATTTATCATGGGAAAAAATTAACTTTAGTTTGTTTTAACTATAAAAAATTTATTTATTTAAGATTTATTAAAAAGAAAACTATGCTAATAACTTACAGGAAGTTACATGATACACCCAATAAAATTAATTTCTCTCTCAAAATTAATTTGTATTAATTAAAGAAATTTCTAGTTTCCATTTTCAAAATTTGAAAAAACTAAAATCACTAGAATTCTATATTCATAGAGGTCACCTAAAATTAAATTACCTATAAATTCCAAAGAAAATTTATATCTCTTAAATTATCCTTAAATTAAAATTCCTAATATCCAAAGTTGTCTTAATCATTCCTTTGATACCAACTGTAGTGTCTCAAGAGCCTCACTTCCAGATCTAGTGAAAACATATATTTTTTATATTTTTTTATATAAGAAATTAAAAAATATACAGTCCATTATACATTTGAGGATATTTTATCTTCTAGAATTTTCAGGAAAAAGACTAAATATTACAAAATATCAGACTTGAAAATTTAAATACATAGAAAACTATTTGACTTTTCTCACGCTATCTCCTTATCGAAGTTAAAATCATTTGAAACTTTTAAATAATACTGAAAACATTTTTAAAAACATATGGTAAGCATAAAATTTCCTAGTAAAGGGTTTTAAAAACTAGTGGAAAAACTTTTTGAATTTTTTTTAAAAAACTTATTTGGAAGCATTTTTCCTTTATATCAAAGTAAATATTATATATATATACTTTTCAAAAAATATAATTTCTTGGGGTTTCAAAATATAACTTTGGAAAACATATTTCAAATTTTCAATAGAAAATTATTTTATATCAAATATACTCTTTCTAAGTCACCTTTCTTGAAAACACCATTTTTTTCTTAATTTCACAAAAATGGGAGAAATCCATAATTATTAAAGAACCTTAGGTAAATAGTTCCTATAAAGGAAAAAAATATTTTATGATCATGATTATAGATATATATATGTATTAAATGTACTAAATAGATATAATATATTTCCATAATCTTGATCATGAATGAAATTTATATGATTTGAATGAACAATCCATGCATAAAATGATAGTGTGAAAAGATATACATTCATCACATAAAATATTGATAATTATTATTATTATTCCTTAGATAAAATAAAAATTTGAAAAGATAAATTTTTACTTACATAAATAATCACAAAAAATTTGTTTTAAAAATAATTATTCCACTTAATTAAATATAAATTTGAAAATTGTAATTTTGGAAATCTAACACCCTTACATAAACGATGGGTTTTAGAAAATTATATAGAAAATATAAGATTTTTAAAATGATTATCTTTATTAAATAAACCTTGAAATAAATTTATAGTTTGAAAATAATAACTTTCAATTAAATAAATTTACCCTTATTGAGAATGGGTTTTAAAATAAATCAACATTTTTTTGAAAACAACACCTATATATAATATTTTTAAAATATTTAGTGACCCCTTAGAAAAATATAATTTTGAAAAAATTATAAACATGGAAATTTTAAAATAATATATTTATATATTCCATTATATACTTTGAAGTTAGGAGAAATCTTCTTTCTTTGGGTCCCAAAACCAAGTGGGAGAAGAGATAGAAAATAGAGGAGCTGGTGCAGGGTTTTCTTCCAATGACTGAAGAGGGGGTTCCATCTTCAAGTATAAATATACACATATATGTTTATATAGGGGTTAGAGTTTGAAGGTGGAATAGAAATTGAAGATTTTTCAATGAACATAAGCCTACTTCGAGGCTTCAAATCTTGTGGGGGTTAAATCTATAGCTTTTGAGGAAAGGAGAGATATTGTTTTTATTTGATATATATATATATATATATTGTCACATGTTAAATTAAATTGTATATATAAATATTAATTTATGTTTATATTGACTTTTACAAGATGACTTTGGAATATCTCAATGCCGGCTAGGTAATAAAGAAGTTTTTTATTCACCTGTTCCAAGAACTATGAAGAGTAATATATGATCATGTGTTTGTTTCCATGGGAAAATCAATAGTTAGTTGTAAGGAAATGCATATACATTATCCATGAGTGTGTTTCCTTTCATAGAAAGGATATGAAGATGCTATTGATTGAAGGAGGAGTGTGATGGTGGTGTTGGTATGGTGTGTAGGATAAGAACCATGAATATTCAAGGTCATGAGGTTGATGAAGATTAAAGGGATATTGAATGGATAAAAACATTTTTATTAGATAGTAACGATATAAGTGACAGTTTTATCCATGGGTGAATTATACCAGATTATTTTAATCCAACACAAAAAATTTAATATTACCTTTATCCCATATAAACTAAATGCTCACTAAAAATGGATAGAATTAATTAATAGGGTAAAATCCCATCCACACACAGAAACTTATGGGCCCTGTCCAACCTGTAAAGACCCGGAAATTTCAAGGAAATTTTTTTCTTAAATACCTTTAAATTTTACGAGTCTGTGGCTTTTGACGACACTCGATTCCAAGGCCCAGTGTGCCAGGAATCAATTTCTGAAGTTTAGCTCAGGTATGTTCAGTGAACGAATGAGTGAGTTTTTCTATCTTTTGAACCGGTGCTCGGAATTGAAATCGGAGGGCACCGATGAACACACAACACTGGTAATTGCTTAAGGGGAACTTTACCGCAGTTGTGTTTTAAGCGGGTTGAGAATTATTTTATTTGGGGATTTAGTTTAAAATAAATAAATTGTTGAATAATTTTATTTTTTTATCTCGGAAGTTAAACTCTCCCATGGGAAGTTGTTGGTGGGGCCCACAACCACCCAACTTCCCATGTGTGGATAAATGAGAGGTGGGGCCCACAAGAGCCCCAACCTCTCATCTCTGTTAACCCTCCTTAAACTACCCATAACTCTCATAAACCCCCCATTAAACTCCCTTGTTTAATGTTGACAACTCCCCTATTAATGAGAACTATTCACCTCCCTCTTTCCCTCTTAAATGCATGCCAACACATTTTAATTAAGGAGTTCAACCTCTTAAATTAATTAAAGAGTTTGATTTATTTTGAAATGGAATAACACTTCTATAAATTGGGAGAGATTATTTTTATTATGGGGTTATAAAATATTTTGTGGGGGGAAACTCTGGAGAAATAAAGATTGGTGTTCTTCTCTCAACGAAGAACATCGTCCACTCTCGGCGAAGAACGACCCCGACGAAGAACGTGATTTCACCGACGACGTGCCTTCTCTTCTTCTTCCTCAATGTCAAGGGAGGAGACACCACCGCGAGGAACATCGCCAACAACAACGACTCTTCCTCCGACGTCAACAGAATCGACACCGATCTTCCGCGATGTCCGATCACCGTGGCGTTCGTCTTCCGTGGTTCGACGACTTGTGACGTCTTATCGAGGTAGGGGGTTTTCATATGTAGTGCATATGTGATTTATACTCTCATGCATGGGTATTTAGTTTTAGGGTGTTTGTACAATTTATTTTGAATAAATTATACCCTTGTCATTCATGAATTATGGATTGAGCCTCTAATGCGGAGGGCACGGGATAACGAACAAGACCGGACCCTCCGCTAGTTGTTATTTTGTGCGCGGATGATGGGAGGAGATGAAACGGGGCCGCAACGGGAATATTTGGAGTCTTCGCAGTAAATTTTGGGACACAGGATGACTGCCGGTGGAGACGTAAGTTAAAACGGACCACCAGATTGACTCCGATGGCCTACGGAAAACTGTGGCGGCGCGGGCTGCCGGGGGCCGGTGCCGGCTGGCCGCCTGGAGGCGGAGGCGCCCCAACGTGCCGCCAGTTGAAGAGACACCTCGGAAAAGGACGCAGCGGAGGTGGAGGGATCCCACGCCTCGCGGGATTCAGAATTCAGGGCGGCACCAGCGCGCTGCCGTTGCGGTGAACCGCCCCACCTACTCGGCCAGGTTGGCCGATCCGGTCGGGCCGCACCGCGCTGGCTGGGATGGGCTGGGCTGCGCCCAACTGGGCCAGACCCAGACATGATTCGGGTCGACCCAGTTTGGTCCGACCCAGGGGGTGTTGGGCCGGGTCGGATCGGGCCCAGACCCCCTATTTTCAGACCATTTTTGGTTAAACGAATATATCTTGAGCTACACACCTCAGATAGATGTACCGTCAGTTGCGTAGGATTCCTTGGATCGATGCGGTCGTTTCAGTATATTACACTCAAGGTTTCAGTAAAGTTTGTATATGGTTAGGTTGGTTTGAACTGTAAATGAACCGGGCCCTCGGAGCGGAAACACTTATAACTTGAGTTTCGGAAGTCCGATTGACGTTCCATCGACTTTTTTGGATTCCTCTTGATGAGACAGTTCTTTTGGTATACTTAAACTAAGGTTTGGAATCAGTTGAGATACGGTCGGGTTGTTTCGTACACGAAACCAACTGGGCCCCTGGAACGAAAATGCTAATAACTGACAGACCGGGCGTCCGATTGACGCGCCGTTTGTCGCATTGAGTTCCCAATGACACGGCGGTCCTTTGAGATACTTACATGTGAGATTATGTGACACTTGGAAGTAGCGACCAGTAGCTCGTGGAGTGGACCCTCCCGGAGACGAGCGTACGGAGTTCAGAGACCTTGTAGCTGGCTGAGACCTGATGACTGCTTGTCCGATTCGATTCGGAGTGACTTGACTAGCCCAGTGGGGAGCACTAATGTGTTGGGGTGGTAGACCCATGGCGGGGAGCACTACTTTGTTGGGGTTGCAGACCCTCAGTACTTGAAAGAAGGAGTACCTCTGTAGGCTATTAGGGGGAGCGCTACTGTGTTGGGGCGGCAGACCCATGGAGGGGAGCACTACTGTGTTGGGGTGGCAGACCCGCGGTACTCTACAGGAGGATTAACTCAGCAGTCTAAGGTTAGTGAGCAGTGCCTCAGAGTCCCGACATGATCACTGTACTCGACAGAGGAGGATCTCTTCAGCAGTTGTGGTTTCGATAATGAAAATCCTGGTTTGAGCTGAGTCAATGACCTTTGTGTTTTCCTCATTATTGAGACGAGTTAATTGATAAATTAGGTATATGTATTTATCATATACATAAGTAAAGTTTCTCTGTTGAGATCTTTCTTTGTGGTTTATCCTTGTTGGATTTTTGTGAGACCTTGAGGGTCTCGGGGTCCCTACTGAGTATCGTTATACTCACCCCTACACGGGCTACGCCTGCACCTCGTTGTGTTGGTTGCATATGACAGATATCACTAATCGTGGTTGAGGCTTGTAGAGCTGGAAGGTACCCGGAGGTGGATCTCCCGACGAGTCAGTACCCAGAGGAGACAGAATGACATGGAGTGCTGAGGAGGATATTTGTACCTACCCTTCAGGTAGGAACCCGGAGGACGATCCAGGAGCTGCTTCACCATTCAGCTGTTTGTCTTTTCAGTTGTATATTTATTTCTGTTGTAGTTGTACCTTTTAGTTGGGATTGTATTTCCAGCCCCCTTTGTACTTTCATCACACTTGTTACTGCTTTAATTAGTGTTTTCTTCCTCTTGTACTCTGGTTGTGTATGTGTGTTTACTTTTTATAAAGTAAATTCCTTCCCAGTTATAGGGAATTACACCTTTAGTGCTAGTTGCTAGCCCCTGGCCTATGGAAGGTGGGCTTGGGGTAGTTACAACATGGGCCCCGGGGGATGGGTCGTGACAAATTGGTATCAAAGGAGTCAGTTATACCGCAAAACTTATAACTCTGATATTTCTTTTCTATGAAGTAATATTGTTAAGGGTACCGAGTGTGGTTTTCAGTTCAGGGAGTCCAGTGTTGGTGCGGTGGCCGACGTATCCATAAACCAGGACCCTGACTTCTGATTTCTGACTCTGTTCATGAAAACACTAATTGCGTGTCTGTTTTCAAAAGTTTTCTTTAAGTCAGCTCAAACCAGTTCAGCTCACCAGGTATAATCATTTGACCGTGTCGCATCTGTTCAGGATGCCACTACGCATACAGTTAGTTGGAGTTCCGAGAGAGTACCCGATGACGGCCCACCGAGCGACGAGGCTCCGGTGCAGGGTCCTCTTGCTATGTTGGCACCTTCGGGTGGTGTACCAGCAGCACCAACACCCGTTGGGCAGCAGATGCTACCAACTGTACCAGTGGATGGTGTACGCTGACAGAGTGCATTGCACGAGTTCCAACAGCAGAGGCCTCCGAGGTTACAAGGCGAGGTAGATTCCCAGGCAGTAGTGGACTGGCTGGAGGCGATTGCTAAAGTTTGAAACCTAGTTTAGAAACTAGTAGAGTAGATGGTGATCATAACTACTAGTGTTTCCCAGCGAGTGACGATGAGGTTGGTCCTCTTAGTGATGAGGCTTCAGTACATGGACCGATTCCTGAGATAGTACTTTCGTGTAGTTTTGTAGATATATCACTACCTATTGGTCAGAAGTTACAACCGGAGGTACCGGTAGATGACACAGGTAGAATTAGGGCCTTACACATGTTTCAACATCAGATACCCCTTAGGTTTCGAGGCGAGCCCAATTCACAGGTGGCTGAAGACTGGCATGAGGAGGTGGATGAGAGTTTTTTGGAGCTTATATAGCTTCGGCAGGATGACATGTCGGTAGCTGAGTAATCATCGAGGCATACTGATCTTTCCTGGTACTTGATGAATACAATACGATCAGTGATTCAGAGATCGGACCTCTGAGCGAGGTGTGTTAAAGGACGTCTGAGCCAACCCTATTCCTCTACGCATTCCTACTTATGTTAGGGTGCTAGAGAGAACCTTTATGGTTGAATATTCTTTGGCTGAGTGAATACAGCTAGTGAATGTAAGCAGTAAGAAACAAGAAACTGGCACCAGTCTTAGAGACTTGGGCGTCAAGAAGAAGAAGTGTTAAGGACATATGAATCTGCAGAGCAGCAGACGTGGAAGCAGAGCTAGTAGAGAAACATGAGGTGGTGAACATTTTGACATATTACAACCACCTTCCTTTGTAGTCCCCGCTAGGCTTAGAGAGCTGGAGGGCAGGGAAAGAGAGTAGCTGCATTCGGTCAAGGAGTGTGACCGAAAGTGTCTTGGGATGATTCGAGTAATGATATGTGTCTACTACTAGCTTCTGTATCAACAAACATTGATAAGAATCATTTATTCCTTCCACGAATCTTGTCCTAGACCTAGAGTTTCCGGTTAAAACCATTGAATTGACCCTCACTTCTGGAGATACCTTTGAGAGGAGACTTGATAATCACACTTATTCCAACAGTGTGATCTGACCATTGAGATGAGATTTTCAGTTGGAACCTCTTGGTGGTAATGTCGAGGCCTTATGACGTTGGTTTGGGTATGTATTGGATCCACAGTTCATACAAAAATTGACTATATTAGGCAAAAAGGTTGTGGATTATCTACAACATTGGGATGGTTTTTCCTTGGTCGGTGAAAAGGGAAACCCAGGCAGCAGGACAAACTCATGCTTAGGAGGGTGCGGCCGATCACTGTTGAGTCGACTAACCTTATCCTCGTGGCAGCAAGAGTTTTGAGTATTCAGTTCCTCCAGGACTATGATTTTGAGATAGTCTATACTCCTGGGAAGGGGAATGTCGTTGCGAATGAGCTCAATAGGAGGACTGGAATTCAGCTGCTAGGAGAGGCGATAGAGTAGTTTTCCGCATTGTTGATATCCTTTGTGGATAGGAGCAGAACTAGTTCCAGGTATGGAGGCCTTTGTTCTTGGTACTTCTAGTTTACATGTTGTTGTTGTTTGTGGTTGTTATGTGTCTTTGAACTCTGAGCTGCAGTAATAAAAGGCACTTATCTTGGGGATGTTTACTTCCCTGTCCTTTTTGTATGGTTGATACTGAGAGTTTCCGGTTAAAACCGTGGAATTGACCCTCACTTTCGAGATTCCTACTGGAGGAGACCCAGTGACCACACAATAATGCCGACAGTGTGACTCAACCCTTGGAGGTGAGAGTGACGGTTGGATCTCTTGGTAGTGGCATCGATGCCTTACGACGTCATCCAAGACATGAATTGTATTGTTCATGTCCGGATTGACTGTATTAGGCAAAAAACGTGGTTCGTCCAGGGGATGAGAATGGATTTTTCTTTTCGGAAAAGGAGAAATTTTAGCAGCTCTTGTAGGACCAAAGATGGTATAGGCTACGACGGAGAAGGTGTAGATCATCCAGGATCGGATGAAGACTGCACAGAGCAGGCAGAAATCCTATGTTGATAGGAGACGGAGACCACTTGAGTTCAAGGATGGCGACCACGTTTTCTTACGGGTCTCACCTCGATGAGGTCTACAGAGATGTGTCTGAGGTGGAAATTTATCCCCGAGGTTTAATGGAACTTTCCATGTCCTCAACAGGGTAGGCGAGGAGACATAATGCATGGCCCTTCCACCTCAATTGCATTGGGTGCATGACGTCTTCCATGTTTCTCAGCTAAGGAGATACGTGCACGACCCGACCAACATCATTGATCATGGGGAGCTCGACATCGATGATAGGGTGATATTTGCAGAGGTTCCGATAGAGATTGAGGATCGACAGGAGTAGGTCCTACATGGATGATTGATTCCTCTAGTGCGTATTCGCTGGCAGCACATAAACCTCCAGGGAAGCACATGGGAGAAAGAGGCTCAGATGCATCCTCATTACCCCTTTAGTTTCCCTAGTGTGTGTTGTAGCTTTATAGGGACATAAAGCCCTGAGGTGAGAGTAATGTAAATACCCATAATTTTCAAGGATTTTTTTTCTTAAATACCTTGGAATTTTATGAGTCTGTGGCTTCTGACGACACTCGATTCTGAGGCCCAGTGTGCCCGGAATCAATTTCTGAAGTTTATCTCGGGTATGTTCAGTGAACGAACGAGCGAGTTTTTCTATCTTTTGAACCGGTGATCGGAATTGAAATCCGAGGGCACCAATGAACTCTCAGCACCGGTAATTACTTAAGGGGACCTTTACTGTAGTTTTGTTTTAAGCGGGTTGAGAATTATTTTATTTGAGGATTTAGTTTAAAATAAATAAAATTGTTGAACAATTTTTTTTTATATCTTGGAAGTTAAAATCTCCCATGGGAAGTTGTTGGTGGGCCCCACAACAACAAAACTTCCCATGTGTGGATAAATGAGAGGTGGGGACCACATGATCCCTGACCTCTCATCTCCCTTAACCCTCCTTAAACTCCCCATAACTCTCATAAACTCCCCCCATTAAACTCCCTTGTTTAATGTTGACAACTCCCCTATTAATGAGAACTCTTCACCTCGCTCTTCCCCTCTTAAATGCATTCCAGCACATTTTAATTAAGGAGTTCAACCTCTTAAATTAATTAAAGAGTTTGATTTATTTTGAAATTGAATAACAATTCTATAAATTGGGAGAGATTATTTTTATTATGGGGTTATCAAATATTTTGTGGGGGGAAACTCGGGAGAAATAAAGATTGGTGTTATTCTCTCAATGAAGAACATCGTCCACTCTCGGTGAAGAACGACTCCGATGAAGAATGCGAAGTCACCGATGTTGTGCCTTCTCTTCTTCTTCCTCCACGTCAAGGGAGGAGACACCGCAGCTCTTCCTCCGACGTCAACAGAATCGACACCGATCTTCCGCGACGTTCGATCACCATGACGTTCGTCTTCCACGATTCCATGATGTGTGAAGTATTATCGAGGTAGGGGGTTTTGGTATATAGTGTATATGTGATTTATACTATCATGCATGGGTATTTAATTGCAGGGTGTTTTTATAATTTATTTTGAATAAATTATACCCTTTTCATTGATGAATTATGGATTGAGCCTCTAATGCAGAGGGCACAGGCTAAAAAACAAGCCCGGACCCTACGCTGGTTGTTATGTTGTGCGCGGATGATGGGCGATGATGAAACGGGGCTGAAATGGCAAAGTATGGAGTCTTCGTAGTAAAGTTTGGGACCTCCGATGACCGCCGACACAGACGGAAGTTAAAACGGACCACCGGATTGACTCCGGTTGCTCGCGGAAAATCGCGGCGGCTCCGACTGTCCGTCTGGAGGTGGAAACGCCCTAGCGAGCTGCCGGTTGAAGAGCCTCCACGGAAACGATCGTGGAAAAGGTGGATGGATCCTTCACTGCGTGGGATCCGGAATTCAGGGCAGTGCCAACGCGCCGCCGTTGCGGTGAATCGGGGGGCCGCACCCCCCCCCCCCCGCTCGGCCAGGCTGGCCGAACCAGCTTCCCCCGGCCGGGCTGTGCCCAACCAGGCCAGACCTAGACACGATTCGGGTCGACCCGGTTTGGGTCGACCCAGGGGGTATTGGGCCGGGTCGGATCGGGCCCAGACCCCCTATTTTCTGACCGTTTTCGGTTAAATGGACATATCTTGAGATACATTTCTCCAATCGATGCACCGTCAGTTGTGTAGGATTCCTTAGATCAAGACGGTCGTTTCAGTATATTAAAATCAAGGTTTTGGTGAAGTTTTGGTATGGTTGGGTTTGTTCGAACCCGAAACTAACCGGGCTCTCAGAGCGGAAACACTTATAACTTGAGCTCCGGATGTCCGTTTGATGTGCTGTCAACTTTTTTAGATTCCTATTAATGAGATGGTTCTTTTGGTATGCTTCAACTGAGGTTTGGAAGTAGTTGACATATGGTCGGTTTGGTTCATACATGAAACCAACCGAGCCCCTGGAACGGAAATGCTAATAACTCACAGACCGAGCGTCCGATTGATGCGCCGTATGTTGCGTTGAGACCCCTATGACGAGGAGGACTTTTGAGATACTTCCACGTGAGATTATGTGACAGTTGAAAGTATTGTCCAGTAGCTCATGGAGCAGACCCTCCCGGAGACGAGCGTACAGAGTACGGAGACCTTGTAGCTGGCTGAGACCTGAGGACTGCTTGTCCGATTCAATTCGGAGTGACTTGGCTACCCCAATGGGGAGAAATAATGTGTTGGGGTGGCATAACCATGGCGGGGAGAACTACTATGTTGGGGTGGCAGACCCACGGTACTCGACAGAAGGAGTACCTCTGTAGGGTATTAGGGGGAGCGCTACTGTATTGGGGCGGCAGACCCGTGGTGAAGAGCACTACTGTGTTGGGGGGGCAGACTCGTGGTACTCGACAGGAGGAGTACCTCATCAGTCTAAGGTTAGTGAGTAGCACCTCGGAGTCACGACAGTATCACTGTACTCGACAGAGGAGGATCTCTTCAGCAGTTGTTGTTTCGAGAATGAAAATCCTGGTTTGAGCTGAGTCAATGATCTTTGTGTTTTCATCATGATTGAGATGAGTTACTTGATAACTTAGGTATATATATGTGCATATACCTAAGTAAAGGTTATCTGTTGAGATATTTCTTTGTGGTTTATCCTTTTTGGATTTTCGTGAGACCTTGAGGGTCTCGGGGTCCCTACTGAGTACCGTTATACTCACCCCTGCACGGGCTACGCCCGCACCTCATTGTGTTGGTTGCCAAAGACGGACAAAATTGATTGTGGTTGAGGCTTGTAGACCTAGACGGTACCCAGAGGTGGATCTCATGATGAGTCGGTATCCAGGGGAGACAGAAGGACGTGGAGTGCTGAGGAGGACATCTGTACCTACCCTTCAGGTAGGAACTCAGCGAATGATCCAGGAGCTGCTTCAACATTTAGCTGTTTGTCTTTTCAATTGTATTTTTCTTTCTGTTGTAGCTGTACCTTTTAGTTGGGCTTGTATTTACGCCCCCCTTTGTACTTTCAGCACATGTGTTACTACTTTACTTAGTGTTTTCTTCCGTTTGTACTCTGGTTTTGTATGTGTGTTTACGTTTTATAAAGGCAATGCCTTCCCAGTTATAGG
Organism: Viscum album; assembly: GCA_963277665.1. Lineage (NCBI taxonomy): Eukaryota > Viridiplantae > Streptophyta > Magnoliopsida > Santalales > Viscaceae > Viscum > Viscum album. The sequence continues at coordinate 1,628,787,489 of OY728150.1, forward strand.
GAATTGCGCCTTTGGTGCTAGTCTACAACCCCTGTTCTATGGAAGTCGGGCTTGGGGTAGTTACTACACGGGCCCCGGGGGACAGGTCGTGACAAAACCAAACCCATCTACGCATGCTAACGGGCCTACGCACAGCCCTGTGGGTGCTCATCCTAACCTATACTACTTAGCCTCATGAGAGGAGACCCATATTGCCAACCACTACTTAGACTGACTAAGGTTTTCTCTTCCATGTGTTTGAACCTTTTGGGTACCACATGTGAGTTGAGGGGTCCCCTTGGTTGTCTTAGAGTGGTTGTATTTTTTTTCCTTTTATAAAACCAACTTTTAATTTTTAAAATTTTATTATACATATGAAAAAAAGTTAGTTACAGGATTATATATATATATATAGTTTCTTGATTTTAAGTTCAAAATTATAATTACCATATTATCCAATGTTAATTTTTTTAGTAGTGTCATTCAACATAATTATTTATTAAAATATTAACAAAATAATATCAATTCCAAAAAAGAAAATTAATTGTTTTATCCTAAGAGTTTTAATATTAATTATTAGAAATTATTACTCAAATAATAGTATCGTATTCTGTATTGGTCACAAAAAAGAAAAAATTAAAGAAATATTATATAATTTTTGAAAATAGTTAGTTATTCAACAGTATCATAATATTTTGAAAACTATAAATAAATATACTTTTAATTTAATTTATAATTTATATTAAATATAATTTTATTGGTAAAAGATTGTTATTTATAACTCAATTGAAAAATAGTTTCAAAATATTATGTTAAAAATATATTTTATCTTGTTTATTTTATAACATTTAAAGAATATAAATATATATGAAAATAAAATTTATACTAGTAATGAAATAATTTATTAGAAAAAGTTTAATATTTTATAACTTATTTAATTTATCAAAATCTAAATTGATTATGGAAAACAATTAACTTTAGTTTGTTTTAATGATAAAAAAATTATTTAATTAAAATTTATCAAAAATAAGACTATGATTAGAATTTATGGGATGTTACAATACTAATTTAGAATGAAAAAGTGATAGCATACACCTCAAGGTAGTTGAAAGATCATGAGAAGAATTATCCAACACATGATCTGAAGGTGGAAGAAAAGATCTTTGTGTTGAAGATCTAGTGGAATTTTATATATGGAGAGAAGTGAAAAATATATGAAGATCATAAGAGCCTAAAATATATATCTACAAAAAAGGGTCCTAATATGTTCCAGTGAAGATGGTTCAAGACGATCAAGGACTATGACTGCTCAATCCACTACCATCATGGGAAAGAAAATAAAGTGGTAAATGATCTAAGTAGAAAGGACCCAAAAACCCTATCAGTGATTATAATTGATAATGATCACTACTACACTTAACACCTTTAGAGACTGCCAAATGCGGTCACTAATGGTCTTCAGAGGCTTCCTTGCGACCACTTTTGGGGGTCGCTGTTGCTCCGTATCAAAAGACTAACAACGACCGCCAATGGTGGCCGCTAGAGGTCCTTTTAACAATATCACATTTTACCTGTGGGAGAAACAAGGTGGGCATGTGGGGACAACCGTGGTTTACGTGAGGAAGGAGAGAAGCTATGGCTGCCGGCCATGGAGGATCTGTGGTGGCCGAAGGGAGGGTTGGGTGCAACGTTGAGGGTTTCAGTTGGCGGGTGGGGATGGGTAACCGATGGGTTCAGCGGCGAGGGGTAATGGGAGGCGTCGGGGGGTGGCGAAGGGGGTGGCCTAGTGTGGTAGGGGTAGCGGTGGGGGGCGACACCGACGCTGCTGCAGTTTGAGGAAGACAACGAGTGTGGGGTAGTGAGTTGCAGCGATGAAAATGAGGAAGACATCGGCAGGGGCGGCAAAAATCCCACTAAATTTATTTTAGTATTAGCGACTGCCATTGACGGTCGCTAATATTATGAACATCGACTCCCTATGGCAGTTGCCCATGTGCAGAGGCGTGGAAACCTATTTTTCTAGTAGTGGATTCATTATTTTTATAATTTCAAAGGATGGACATGGGGATTATAAAGGAAAATAATCATTAATTTCTAAAATTATTGGTCAAACATCCCTTCTAGATAAAATAAAGGATGCTCAAAGTGAGGATGTTGAAATACATAAGATGGTGAAAGATATAGAAAAAGATAAATCCTCTTAGTTCAAAATTGTTAAAGGAGTTTTTGACTAATAAACATAACTAGGCCTTCCCCATCCACCCAGGGATTATAAGGATGTATTAAGAGCTTTTATAGCACTATTGGCATGAAAATATAAACAATAATATCATATAATATACATAAAAATGCCTTGTATGTCAAGAGGTGAAATGTTAAAGGCCAAAGTCCAAGGGGATGATGTAATAATTACCCATACCTATGTGGAAATGAGAAAAAATCACCATATACTTTTTCACTAGTCTTCCAAAGACAGATTGAAGAAATAATTCGATATGGTTTATGGTGGATCATCTTATAAAGACTACTCACGTCATTATAATTCAAGTTGACTTATCACTTGATCAAGTTGCAAAGATATATGTTAGATAAGTGGTGAGGATTCATTTAACACCATTATTAATTATATTTGATAGAGATCTAAGATTTACCTATACATTTTAGAAGAGTCTCCAATGTTCCATATATATTGATTTGAATATAAATACAGTTTATTAGGCACAAAATGATATGCAATCCGATTAGACTATATAGATGTCAGAAGACTTGTTGAGTGCATGATCAAGGGGATTTTTAGGAGGATGAGATCAATATATTTCTCTATTCAAGTTCTCATACAATAATATCTTTCAATCAGGCATCCAAATGGATCCATATGAATCCATTTTTGGGAAGAGATGTTGAAAACCTATGTGGTGGGATAATGTTGTTGAACGTAAGCTATTGGAACATGAAATGGTTTTGGAAAAGGTAGTAAAGGTCAAGACCATTCATCAGTACATCCAAGATCCTAAAATTTGATAGAAGAACTATGGTGGTAATTTCCAATGAGGCCTTGATTTTGAGATTAGAGATAATGTGTTCCTCCATTTATATCCATGGAAGATAATCATGTGATTTAGTAATAAAGGAAAGATAAGTTCCTATTACATCGAACCCTTTGTGATTTTGGTTCACATTAGTGTTGTGGTTTATCGACTAACATTCCTAACAACCCATTCTCAAGTACATGAAATATTCTATGTATCCCTGTTAAGAAATCATATACGAGATCTCCTGCATGTACTGAATTTAGAGGTGGTACAACTGAAAAATTATCTCTCTCTTGAGGACTAGCTGGTGAAAATCTTGGACCATATAGATAAAGTTATATGAAAAAAAACAACTTACCTAGTCAAAGTACTTTGACAAAACCATAAGTATGTTGAGGCGACATGGGAACTAGAGGAAGTGATGAAGCAAAAGTACCGTCACATTTTTTCACCTTAGTATGTAAAATGAAATTTTAAGGGTGAAATTTCTTAAAGGGGAATAATGTAATGACTTGGAATTTTATTAATAGGATTTAACTTCATATAAATTTTTTATATTTAGTAATGTAACATAATGGACACATACTACATGATAAAATCAACTAAATTTTATTATATTAATTTGAAAATTACATTTATAAAATAAAAATGGTCATAAGTATTGAAAATATTACAAGGGGACAAAAATAGAAAACAAGGTGACTAAAATATTAAAATTTTGATATGATCAGTCTACCAAAATATATACAATAATGAATAATGTTGTAGAAATAAAGGAGAATATTAGAAATTAAATATTTATATTTAAAATAAAAATATATATAATCTTGAGATAAAATTTAAGTGAATGAAGATTGAATAAAACTTGAGGTATTTATAGAAAGTAGGGAATCCAAATGACTATTACAAATCAAACTATTATAAATGTAATATGACTATTGTAATAATAATATAACTGTTAAAATAGTAATATGACCATTGAAAATAGTAACATAACTCTTAGAATAACATATTCACCTATGAAAGTATAAAATAATATTTAGGTATCTTATAAAATGAAAATATGATATATTTATATCATGGTATCAGTAAATAAATGGTTTAAAAGTGAAAAATTAAGTTTGTGTATTTTTATGAAACACAAATGTTTTAATTCCACTTTTATAATAAATAAAATTATTAAAAAAAATTATTCTCATAAAATGGATTGGTAAAATTATTATTATATTTTAATATAAATGTAACAAAATATTATTGGACCATAAGTAATTTTTTAAAGGGTAAAAAAATTGATCATAACATTAAAATTGGTATTTATCAAATAAATGAGGATTTTATTTATCAAATAAATGAGGATTTTATTTTTTTTTGTGAATAGTGAAATACTATAAAATATGACATTTAGCATTATAAACTAAATACATGAGTTTTCGTGTCATGTTTGATGTTAGAACCCATTAGTTTAAACTCAAATATCTCTATTTACTTTATATAGTTACACAAATTAATACTATTGATTTTCTTGAGCCACAATAATAAACTAATGAATATAATAATAAAAAACACCTCTATCCACCCCTTATAAATACCACCTCTCACAACCACTTATCCTCATACATTACAAGCCTTGAATCTTGCCAGATTTCTTTCCAAACATCTTCAAAAACCTCTTTTCCACATCCTAGTTCTAATGGTCTTATCCAAATTCCATTTAAGGATCCTTAAGAAGTAGCTTAAAAGGAGGTGAATAAAGGAAGAGGTAAGATTATTGACTAATATATTTCATTCTTCTTCTTCTTCTTCTTCCACCCCTTATATACCCCATCTAGATACACATAATAACATGAGTATCCTTAATATACTTATATGTTTTTATTATGTTGTAATTTACCTCTTAATCCCTCCCTCTAGAACGAAAGCGTTATTTACAATATGGTTGGTTCACCCCCTTTATGAACAACACGTTTTCTTTCCTCTACATACTTCAAGGTTGGTCATGAAATTTTTATTATGGTTAAATGTGAGTATAATATGTATATTATAGCTTATTTAATTTTCAATAATGAATATATGTCTCTAATATTATTTAAAATGAATGAAGTGTTTGGTGGTCAGTAAAACCACCAAAATGAACCAACCTTCCGATGTTAACATTTTTAATTAATGATTTTCTCAATGTTAGAACACATATTGACACATAAGACCATTTAAATTTTTATAAGGTAGTGAATACCATTTCATATCACTTCTAGATTTGTATACCCATTTTATAAGAACTACAATAATTATCCATAAGTGATATGACCTTGGAACCCTAAAATGAACACCCTTAGAATAATGCAATTAAACCTTATATCACATAGGAATGGTTATAAATTAACATAATAAAATTATAGTAAATCAAATATAGATATAAAATCTTATGAATTGAGTAATTAATAAATCTAATTTGATTATCTAGGATGTTAATTACAAGCAAATAATGACTATTATAGAAAAGGTATGGGATATCTCTTAACCTCTATTTCTCTTTAAGTTATGATATTTTACTCTCTAACTCACTTTATCTATGTATTTAATATTACAAAATGATTATAGATTCTGTATATATGTCTCAAAGATATATAGCTGGTTTATTCTCCCTTTGTTTGATGGGGGTAATAAATTCCACATATTCATTTCCCAAATAACTTATTTAAGAAATCTATTTTTATTATGATATGAGGCAAGATTGTGAAACCAATTTATTTATATGGGCAATTCCTTTATTTATGAATTATGATTGATTTAATTTTGTTTCACACATAATAATGTACATTTTAGGATTAGTTCACTCATATAGTGATCCTATTCAATGGGTAATGTTTTTTCTCATGATACATTATATATGGGATTAAGGAGTGAACCTAATCTATGATGGGACTCTATACACCATCTTAATATTGTCTTGGATGTTATCCTCGACTTATGTTTTTATCATGATTTATGTTTTTACCACATTATCATGTAGCCAGGATCTTATGATACCTTTTTCTTTATGTTATTCTCCCATGTAATTTTTTACGAGCCTTGTCTTTTATGATATCATGTTATATCATTTGACACACATGCTTTGGTTGAATATCATGTTTATTACTTTATTGGACTTTCTATCTAACTCATTTTTATATCTATTTTATTCTGTTATCCTATTTAGTTTTAGGAGATAATTGTGATATAGAATATCATTATGTATAATAAAATATATATTCTTTGTTTTAGTTTCATTTTGAAGTTTCATGTACATAATCTTCCAAAGACATTATGATTTTTGTTCATTGGTTTGTATTTATGGGATATTTGTGTTAAATATCATGTAATTATATGATTAAAGGTTTGTGTCACTATAATAAATGTGCCATATAATAGTGAGGGACACACACTATGACTTAAATGACACTCCCCCTATAAGTTTCCTTATCACCACTCTATTGGATCAAAACCCTGATCTCATGGCCCATATTTTGGTCATAACTGAACACAATGGCTGGGGAAAGTAAAAATCACTCATACCTAAGCACTAATATAGACATCAAACATTTATCATTATTGATTCATAGTAATCCTTACTCAGTACATTCCTAAATTATTTTGAATTAATGGTCATACTAGTAACACCCTTTGACCTCTTCTCCTGAATCCAGTGCCCAAAAAAATAACTTAAAACACTAGATTTATAAAAATCCATTTTTAAAGTATCTTTATCACATTTAAAAACTAAATAATTTTAATTTTAGAGTTTTAGATATTTAAGAGAAAGCATAAAATATTAATTCCCAAGACTTACGAATAAATGGTATCTTTTCGTACTATGTAAGAAGTTAGTAAATCCATAACCGGTCTTTGATTTCACCCAAAAGTTCTCCCCACAATATTATCTTCTAGGATTATAATACCAAATAATTTCTTTCAAAATATAGGGAAAGGAAAATATTATAATGGTTGATCTTAAATGCATAGTAAAGTTAAACATGTTAATAAATCATAACATGAGAGATGCGAGGCATAACATGATTCCATAATGAGAATGATCATATGATTGAGAGCATGGAATAAAGAGATGATATCATAAAAAAATAGATGAAACAATTTTCATTATATAATAGCTTGTAATCATAGGAATTTGGAAACAAAATAAACATGATATCCTAAGAATATTCCCCAGATAACTCCCAAGAACATCATCATCATATGCCAATGATTAATCCATTGGACATTATCATATGCTAAGGATTACACCCTTGGCCATTATCATATTCCAAGGATCAAACCACAAGACATAAAAAAGAATTAGTTTTACACCTTATTCACATACATAGACTCTCAGGAGATATTAACATTACCCAATGCACTGTAGTTCTATCTAGGATCACCCATCATAATAAAAAATCATACATTTATAAACTTCATGATTTAAATAAATATATCAAAAAATCCCAAGGAAAAAATGGGTTTCCTATCCTTTCAAGTGGTTCCCTACTAAATCATTTATGATATTATCAATAAACACGACATGATAAACCCATGGGATATAAATGAGTGTCCAATTAATTTAAACACTATTATAGGTAAACACCACTTAATAAATATGATTATACATATGATATTTAATCTATATATGAAATTTCTATATAGTTTAGACAATAATTTCCCTAATCAATTGATGCGTTGTGAATTTAGTTAAACACCATTTAATCAAGTAATGTAACATATAGAATTAAAAGAATAAATACATTGGAAGTAAATCATTCCTTTACAAGTGGATGATTAGTAATGAAAAAAGAGCGATGGATCATACCATATATGTAAAATAAAAATTTATAATATATATAGATAAAGAAGTTGGATGATATTATTTGAATAATACCCTTGAACAAACATACAAAATAGATGGATAAAACTCTTAGAATCATAAGGAAAGTTTATTTTAAAATTATAATAACCCTTTTAAATTGAAAATATTTTAAAATTTAGATTTTATTAAACTATGTGAATAATAATTTCCTATTTGAAAACTTGAAAACATAGAGAGGAATTCTCTTAGAAAATGTCAAATGTGATAGAAAGATACATTCACATGAAAATATGTAAAATAGGTGTCTTTAGTTTAAAAAAACACATTTTAACATTTAAAATATATCCATTTAAAATAATTTTCTGATAAATTTATTTTTTTGAAAATTTCCCATTTTAAAACCATTTGGAAATAATATATTTTTAACATTTTAAATAATTACTTTAGAAGATTTTTTTTGAAAACAAATCATTGGGAAAATGTTTCTTGTCTATTAAAATAAGTTATTAAAACCCAAATTTTAAAAATGAAGTTAAAAACTTTCATTTATAAGAGGTGAATACAGTTATAAATTTTACTTGTAATATTATAGAAAAAAACATTGATATGGAAGAAAAAGGGTTATGTGCTTAGGTTGGGAATCATTCCTTTGGGTGACACATTTTGAAAGAGAATGTGATCCCATGAAGAGAAAAAATTTAATTAAAGGGATTAATTTTATAAAATTTAAAGTAAATAAAATATATTTAAAAGGATAGTTTATAAAAAATGAGACTTGTAAGTTCAATATTATGAAGAGAATTCATGTCGCATGGAAAAAGAACTTGATTCGAGAAACAAATTGTGAACTCAGAAACATTTTGATCAAAAAAAGGATAAATTGATTAAAAATAGACTGAAAATACCATTAATAAATGATATCTAATTATTATATATCAATTGGGATACATATACATCATATAAAAGTAAATTAGTGCACAAATAAAAATGTGTCTTAATGAAGGGAGTTTGAAACAAAAATCTCTTATAACATAAGAGCATTCTAATAAAAGTCCCTTAAAAGAAGGTATTAAAGTTTAAGTTTAAATATCATGAATAAGGATAATAAATTATATTAAATATCTAATTTGAAAATACACTCCTTTTAAAATAAATTAAGTTCATAAAAGAACATGTGTCTCAAAGGAGTAAGTTTTGGGAAAAAACTCTTACATGGTTTCCCTATTTAGTTAGATGCAATCTATGCTTCTGTATAAAAAACATAAATATATTAGTAAATAATTTAATATCCATATTAATGCATAAAAATATTTACAATTTCTATTTATAATCACTATCTACATGTATATTCACAATTGTTTTTTTTTCTATTTTCCCACTTTGAGGTTTATAGTTTAGATCATTTGTAGTAGTTTCATAGGAGGTGTGTCGAATTAATTCCATTTAAAAAGTTCAACATTACAAGTTCATTAAAGTTACTATAATGGATTACCCATAGTAATTTATGAATTTTAAATTTCATTCTATGAGTACTTTAATCTTTATCCTAGAAGATAAAATCAACAATGAACATTTTTCTATGATTTTCAACCCACAAATGGTCTTTTTTTAATTAATGAGTTCAATGTTATTGTATCATTTACAGAAAAAATATAAACCATTTTTTTAAATTTATATAATATTATTCCTTTAATTATGTTTTAATAATTCTCTATGACATAATTTCATAACATTGTTCAAGTTAGTGGTCAGACTTACATAAATTTGAACAGACCTCAACTCGATTGGTGAGTATGGTTAAGGAGGTATTTATTTTCACATAATATCTTTATAATATAATTATAATGATATTATTTTTAATTTTTTATTATTTTTATCTATATTTTACTATTTTGGGATTGGTAATGAAAAAATAGAAGGAAAATGAACCAAATGATTCTTCATTGAGGCTGTTGTCCATACATCGTATGATTTTCATTTCTCGATACACAATGAATGAAATGAGTATAGATGCATAGTAATTTATCATTTATTAGTCATAAATAAATTATATAAAAAATATTTATTCATAAATACCATCATTAATACTATCCTTTTTTGGTGGTGTTTAAAAATGAAAATCATGTCTGCGTAGAGGTGGTAATCCATGCACACACACTAATGATGATTATTTTTTAATTAGTAGATGGAAGATAAAAAATTAGGGTTGTACCATTATTATAATAACATATCAACACACTAATTATTATTAGGTTTTTATGATACTATGTTTATGGTTGGTATAAAAAGGAATGAATAAGAAACAAATGTTATGAAATATGTGAGACCTATTTTGTGACCATGAAAATACTCTTTATGAAGACCTTATATTTATGGGACTTAGGATAATTTGTGGATACCATTAGAGTTAGAAATTATAAAGGAACTAAATTGTAGTAAATTTTTTCCATAACTTTTGGAAATTTTTAAATATGAGTGGTGTATTTGAAGGTTGGAAGTGATACACTTTTATTAGTGAGGAAGATGGTCTTTTCCATGGAAAAGAAAAATATGTAAGGGGTAAGAATGGAAAGAAATGAATTTTAGGGGAGTTAGGTGTGGTATGGTTGTTGAGAAATGTGGGTATTAATTATAAACCTATAAAGGGTTTCTATATGTTTTAAAGGTGAAGAAAACTTAGGTAAATTCAATCCACTTTAGATTAGTCATTTAAACATTATTATTATTAATTAAATATTAATCATGTCAATTAATTTTGTACTAAAAAAATTAGTTTAAATTTATTACCAAATTTAAACATTATGATTCTTAATTTTGGGTACGTTTAAGGTAATTAATTTTATAAATATGGGAAAATATGATTTTAAATTGACCACACATAACACATAAAAATTATTTTTTAAATAAAAGACTGTTATTAAAATTTAAACTTATATGTTAGATGAAATTTTGTTGGCTAAATATTCTCATGATATTACTTGATTTGATATAAGAAATTAATTTTATTTTACATTAAAATTAATCCATAACCAGATTTTAAAAAATACAAATTAATTAATAAAAAATATATAAAGCAATTTTCATCATTGAAGTAACCTTTTAATTTTTTTTTAAAAAATGTTGGTCATGGGTTTTATAGGTTAAAATTATATTTTAAAATAAATAATTCTATTCCTTAGTTTCATATTTTATCATTTAAATTGTTTTATGAAATTGAAGGTCATTCTTATGTACTTATGAAGTCATAAAAACATTAGTTTTCATAAAACCATATTTTTGACTAAAATCAATATTTTTTGGGTATGATAAAAAATTCATACTAAGTAAATTTTGATATTATAAATTAAAATATAAAGTTTCTATTATCTTATTATTTTTATCAATATATTAATTTAAATTAATATAAAATAAAAATATAAATATTAACTTCTTTTATTTTAAAAGGCCTTTTAAAACATCATGTCTTTCTATTATTATTTTTCAGAAATTTTATAATTTAAAGAATGTTAATATTTTATATCATATATATATATATATATATTATAATTCATCATAATTATAATTTAAATATGATAATTTTAATTTAATAATGTATCCTGACCTTCGTTTTATTTCATGTGAAGAAATATATCGAACTCAGTACTGTTTAAAAGAATATCTATATACTGAAATATTGGAAAATTAAATCGAATCACCGTTAAATTAATTACATCATCACAATTATTTACAAACCCATTAATTAATGATTTCAAAAATATATACTTGACTTAATATGAAATTTCAAATAAAAAGTATACATTAATATCTTATGTAAAATGAGAAAAAAAATCTTCTTCATCTATCAAGTTAACTGAATGCTTGATTTTCCCTCAGAAACTAGATGATTTATATCCACCATTTCCAAACATAAAACTTTTTATAATTCATTTGAGACATTCCTTAGTGTGTTTCTTCCCAAATTTTTGACATGAAGAAAATTGTAACTTTTTTACCTTTATCATGTTCATTATCTAAATTTTTATATGACTCTATCATTATTTTCTTTGGTGTGATATGGAATTCAACTAGGTTCACTTTTTTATTCATAATTTATGATAGTTAATTTGGGATAATAACAAAATTTATAATCCAAATTATTTTCCCAATAGGGTGTATGTCGGAAAAATCACCCAATTGTCTATTTCAACCAAAGTTTGCTTGTTTTCTATTTTCCACATCCATTATTTTTAAAGAAATATTAGGGTTGAGAATACATAAATTAGAAAATATATAAAAGGAAAACCATGGTATTATAAGAAATAATTCATAAATTATTCACATAACTTAACTTTTCAGTGTTCTTCTTCAATCTAGTTTATCCATGGTAATTTTTATATTTGGATTTATAATATATTTAACTTACATAAAATTCCGTGTTCAAATATTTTATAATGGTTTATAATGATAATGTGAATTAACTCGAGAATAGTCCCCAAAAGTGTCAAAATAGGTGCATGGTATAGTCCCATTCATCGTACACTAGAATGATGACCAAGATATGCTTGACCAACTCTTTTGAGGGTTTTTACCACTAGATACATCTATGAAAAAACTACATCCACTTGTAGTCTCTATATAGAGATGTATTGCTAGTAAAACCACAAAATTTATATGTTTTTAAAATTTCAGGAGGTTATTTGATACTTAGACTTATAATTAGATATTCCACTAATTTTCTATTATCCTAATACCCAAATAAATTAAAATATTCAACACTACAAACCTAAACATTTATTTATATCTTTGAAACAAATAACATGCTTAACATATCAACCCTTGATGTAATTTCTAGATATTAAATTATCATAAAATAATAAAATCCTAACCCCAAATTCTATCTAAAAAATCCTTTGATGCCAACTCTATCACCCCTGGATTTACATAGATGAGTTTGATGCTGAAAACAAATAACATACAACACTGCATTTGATACACATCCTTGATTATAATATCTTTTTCACATTTATGAACCAAGGAACTTTAAGTTTAGAGTTTTAGATATTTAAGAAAAATAATAAACAACTAATTCTCAATTATTTAAAAAATGGATATTTTTTTTCTATTATATAAGAATATATTAAATCCATAATGGGTCTTAACCATCACCAAAAAGTTCTCCACATAAGATACTCTTCTAGGATTGACATACTTAATAAATATTTTCATAACCTGGGGAGAGGGGAACATAATAATGGGTGAGATAAAATGACCAATAAAGGTATATATGATAATAAATCATGACATGGGAGATGTGAGGTATAACATGATATCATTATAGGAATGATAGTAAGATATATATTATATAATAAAGAGATGATATCATAAAGATAAGGGTTAAACAATGATCATAACATAATAGCATGACATCAAAGGAATGTTTCAATAACATAAGCATGATATCTTAAGCCTATGGCAAGAATTACTCCCTATTACATTATCATATGTCTTAGATTACTCTCTGGTGAATTCTCATATTCAAAGGATTACTCCTTAGTCCATAAAAAGGATTAAGAGTAATCCCTAATCCCATACATAGCTTCTCATGAGACATTAATATTACTAAATAAATTGGAGCACCATCTTGGTGAAATCATAATAATTAAAAATCATAAATATTCATGCCACATGATTTTATTCGACATATAATAAAAACCAATGGAAATAAAATGGGTTTTATATCATTTTTAAGTGGTTACCTAAGTAAGAATTCATGATTTAACAATTATTATTACACATATCTTATTTAAACCATATAAGAAATGGATATACAATTTAGAAAAAAAATTCTTTAATCACTCATGGTATTGGGAATCTAGGTTAGAAACTTTCGATCAAGTAATATAAAACTGGGAATTCACAAAGGAAATATATTAGAAGTAAATCATTCCTATAAAACTGGATAATTAGGCCTGGAAAATTTAGTGATGGATCATACCATAGATGTAAAAGATAATTTTGTAATACATCTAGATAAATAAAGTGGATGGTATTATTTTAAGAATACCGTTGATCAAAAATAAAAAATATATGGAGAAAACTCTTAAATTAATTAGTAAAATTTATTTGAAAATAATATTTTCCCTTCACCTTCGAATTTTTTTAAAAGGAATATTTTATTAAACCATTAGGACAACAAATTTATTTTTAAAAACTTGAAAACTTGGAGAGTAAATATCTTATAAAATGACAAAGTGAAAAGACAAATTCACATGGTGACGTGTAAAAGAGATTCATTTTAGTTGAAAATGAAACATATAGAAACATTTAAAATATTTATTTTCTAAAAAATTATACACAACTTGAAGGTAGTTGAAAATTCCATTTTTAAAACAATTTGGAACATTTTAAAACATAACTTTTAAAGAAAATATTTTTGAAAACCGATCATGTGAAAAAATTTAAAGTCCTTTATAAACATGTAATAAAAACAAAATCATAAAAAAGAACTTAAACCTTTCATTTATAATAAGTGAATAGAAGTATGAAGGTTACTTACATTATTATAGAGAATACAAAACATGCTTATTGAAGAAAAGGTGTTGCATGCTTAGATTTGTAATAATTACTTTGAGTGATACATTTTAAAATAAAATGTGATCCACTAAAGAGAAACATTTTAATGAAAGAGATTAATTTAATTAAATTAAAATTAAATAATTTTTTTAAAAATCACATGGTATGAGAAAGGATACTTGTAATACCAAATTCATGCAGAGAATTCCCAACTCATGGAAAAAGAACCTGAGTTAAGAAAACATTTACTAATTGATTAAAATTTTGTTCAAAAACATTGACATAGAAAGAGATTAAAAATAAAACTAAAATAAAATGAATAAATTATATTTCATGAAAAAATATCTATTGGGAATAATATAAACCATATTAAGGTAAATTGGTGCATAAGGCAAAACATGTCTCAACAAAGGGAGTTTGAGACAAAAATCCCTTAAAATATTAGAAAGCTCTAATAAAAACTACTTGAATGAAGGGTATCTTGATGTTAAAGTTAAAATACCATGAATAAGGAAAATTAATTATATTAGATATCCAATTAAAGTAATATAAACCATTTAAAATAAATTAGGTGTATGAAATAACATATGTCTCAAAGAAATAATTTTTGAGATGAAACCCTCACCTTTTGTCCCTTCTTAGTTAGATGCAACCTGTGTTCCTATATAACAGACATAAATATATCAATGAATAATTTAAGAAACTTATTAACACATATAACTATTTATAATTTCCATTTATAATCATTCTCCTCAAGTATATTCATATTTTTTCCTTTTTCCACATATGGTGTTTATTGTTTAAACTATTTGAAGTAGTTTCATAGGAGAAGTTTCAGTTTTAATTCGTCTTAAAAATTTCATAATTATAATTTAATTAAAGTAAATATTACTATAATATTGTTATGGTTGGTTTATAAAGGTAATAATAAGAAAGAAATGTCATGGATGATGTGATACCTACATTGAGACCATAAAGATTCTCTTGATGAAGGCCTAATATTTGAGAGACTTAGGATATTTTTTGGTGACCAAGGGAATTATATAACATAAAGGACATAAATAAGATTAAATTTGGGAAGATTTTAAATGTAATATCTGAATATTAGTGGAGTATTTAACATATGTAAGTGATTCCCCTTTTATAACTATGGAAGAAGAACTTTTCCATGGAAAAGAATTGTAAATAAGTGTTAAGAATAGAGAGGCATAATATTTGGTGATTTTCATGTGGTATGATTGTTGATACATGTGGATATGAATTTGAAACATAATAAAGTTCTTCTATAAGGCTCAAAGGTTATGTAAACTTTGGAAAATTAGAGCCACTATAGAATAATCATTTAAATTCTTATTACTCTTAATTAAATATTAATCTTGTCAATTAATTTATCAATAAAAATATAAGTAGAACCTTGTAACCAAATTTTGACATGATGATTATGAATTTGGGATTCATTTTACCTAACCCATGTAATAAATATAGAAAAAAGATTATTTTAAATTAAATAGACAAAACATATAAAAATTACTTTTTAAATAAAAGAGTGTTTTAAACATTAAAATTATATAAAATATTTTCTTCATGGTAATTAATTTTAATGATAATAATTGTTTTATTATAAAAAAATAAATATTATTTAAAATTGAAATAAATACATAAACTATGTTTAAAAAATTATTAATTAATAAAAATAAAATATATAAAATCGTTTTCTCCATTAAAGTAACTTTTTTTACTTTAGTTTAAAAAAATGTTGGTCATCTGTTTTCTAAGTTAAAATAATATATTAATTTGTATAATGATTTTACTTGGTTTTATATTTTGTGACTTTAATGGTTTTATGAACTTATAGGTTATTCTTATATATTGATAAAGTCATGATAATTATTATATTTTTAAAAATTGCATTTTGGACCATAAATATATATTTTTAGAAAATTCTAAAAACTTCATGCTAAATAAAATTTTATATTCTAAATTAAAAAATGAAGAAAATTTTATCTAATTCCATTTATAAAAATTATTTAAATCACTTTTTTAAAAAATAAAAAATATAATGATCAAGTTCTTTTAATAAAAAATCTATTTCTAAACATTAATTCTTTCAAGTATTTTTTATAAAATTTTTCAAATTAAAAATTTTTAATATTCTATATCATATATAGATATATTATGTATTATCATAATAATATTATAAAGAAGATTTGTTTTTTAATTTAATGATGTTTCACGACCTTCGATTTAGTATATTTGAAGAAATATATCGAACTCAGTAAGATTTACAGGAAAATACATATATTGAAATATTGGGATGTTACAAGAATTTTTAATGGATTATGGAGGGATACCCACCATATATATTTCCATAAAACTATTATACAGTTCTAACCCTAACGACTCCTACCGTCAGCACACACATGCCACTCTTCGTAGGGCACACCCACTATCATGTAAAAACATGGCCAGGATTGATCTATTTGATTGACTACATCACAATACCATGATCCAAACTTCTATTACACCTCACAACTGAGGGTATTTTCAATTACCCATCCAAACCTTGAGAAACTATTACTGTGATGATACCTTAAGTTCATTGGCCTCCAACCCATACATAACCACTCACTAATCAATAATATATTTATCACCATACTTTCCAGATTACACTGCCTATATCCACAAAATCAAAACAGATTTGTAATCCTATTCCACTTGGTCACATAACTCAAATCATACTCCAATGAGTCACATTGTTTAAAAAATATGCTGACACACCTAAACTTCTAACCTTACTCACACACATGACAACCTTTTCCTACCAAGAGTAGCCTTGGTAATACTCTTTAAACTAGTCATTTAATTTTTTCCAAGGTCAATCACACTGCCACTCAACAATTGGAATCATTCCAAAACTTCAAGTGTCTAATCCCAGTCTCATCGAGTTACTAGATTTGAATCCCAAACTCGATAGGGCTAGACATTCAACCTATCCTACCTTTTACTTCCTACCTTGATACTAGGCATTGAAACCTAAAGTGATTTCATGTTTATAACCTTCCAAGTCATCATAATTCCTATGTTGTATACCCGGTCACACCTCCCATGTATCAATATAATATTGTTAGGCTTCATGCATGACCAAAGTGGATACCAAATCACATATAGATATAATATGCATACCTTCATGTATGACCTATTCATCTACAAATACAATATCATTCCCCCATTATACACATGGTCTCCACCCTTGATATAATACATCCCTAAACACGCATCTAGAACTAATAAAATCAAGGTGTCTCTTTAGCAACCTCATCACTTATCATTTTACTACATAAGGAAGCACCCTCATTCCTTTTCATAACACCCCTAAGGTAATGTATACTCATAGAGAATCTAGTGAAAAATTCATAATATACCATCTGATTTTACCACACCCACACAAAAATTCTCAATGAATTTCTCCATGCCCAAGCCACATAACCCAAGGCACATTCCAGAATAAACAATTAATGTGATCATTCAGTGATAACTTCCACCTTTATGGAAACCATAAAACTAGTTCAACCGTTATCATAGGTTACTCTCACTTATCATTTGACACTAACTTATTAAGATTTTATTCACTCTCAAGGTTCATTAGAACCTACAACCTAGCCCCTAAACCAAGCCTTATAAGGGTCACTACTCAAAGGATAATATTCATCCCTATATCATGGTAAAACAACATCAAGCATGTCTAATAAACACCTAAAGGCCTCACATTTACCTGAAAATTCCTAAAAAATAACTAGATTAAAAAACTCTAATAGCCTTCGAAAAAAATAGTCCTCCAGGTCAAACTCAAAAGATGGCCATCAAGGTATAATTTGCAACTATCTAACTCACTACAAATCAAGTGGGTTTCATAATATTGATCTCTTTGTGTAGGCTAGCTACCCTTAATAGGGTCAGCCACAAGAACTGAAATAAGGTCACACCACCCAAATAGGGTCCATATAAACACATTTTCCATTGAATTTATTTATTATTCTTTAATAAATAAAGTTAACATTTTCAAAAGGATTCATGATATTTCAATTACTGGATTTACATTTAGTCTTTCTAGGGTTCATCAAAATTTACCAAATTTCCACAGATTAATTAAATAGGGTATCATTCAAATGATATAAATGAAAAAAATTATTGTTTTCTTTGGTGGAATCTATTTAATAAAGACTATCTTTTAAAAATCCATTTATATATTTCTTGTAGTTAAACATTTTTTCTATCTAGTCTCTATCATATTTAAAAGTTTTTAATGATTGATTAAATAAATTTTTATTCACAATCTATGAGGTAACGGACCTTATAGGTTTCTTTATATCACTTTATTTAATCAAAAAAATAATTTAATATGGTAGTTATATCATCATATTTATTAAATGATCACCCATGGAATTTTCTAGGTAAGATACCACCATAATCTTATATAAAAAAACACCATATAAAATTTTACTAAAACTTTAAATATCTAACCCCCTTTTACTGATAAGTAATCTAAATCATGGGAAAATATAAATCAGGAAGGTAAATACAAAGTTAACATAAATCACAAACAATAATATATCAATCACATGAAGTATACAAATGATATAAAAATACCATTTTTCCTAATATGATGTGCAGGCACACACACACCCTCTCTTTCCATAATGATCCAAGAGAAATATCCCATAAATCATAACATCATAAATCATTTGAGTCACTCAAAGTGAAATAGTATCACCTGTAATAATAAAATTCCAAAAAAAATCTATCCCACCTTAGAAACTTGGTTTTCCCTCATACACGAGATGACCACTCCCATACTTAAGTTCATTACAAAGTTCCAAAATATTCACAGCCTCCTGTCTATCATTCCCAAATAGAACATCAAAGAAAAATAGTTATGATACCATTTTTTGACGTCCCACCCCAACTCACTATGAGTAGTAGCTAGACCGGTGGTAATACATGGAGTTAAGCATGACTCCCCATATTCTAGAGGCTACAAACTAGCAGTGAGTGTGCATAAGGATACTGTTGGGAGATTTTACCCTCTTGTCAAAGTATTAATATCAACAAAATAATAATCAGTCACATAAATCAATATAAATAACCATTATAGAAAAAAGTTAGAGTGAAAATTATAAGTGCAACATCAAATGCTATATTGAAGATATATGAAATAGATACTCTAATTGAACCCCAATGGGTGGATCACACACAATGAATAATAAATGGATGAAAAAATAGAACCAAAACTCCACCCAAGGATGGTTCAAAGTTCTTCCCTGTCACATTATCTATACCTTAATCCTAACATATTATACCAATATGACATAGTCACTTACATTTATTACTGGACTATTCATGAAATTGTAAATAGATAGTTTTCTACTTGGGTACTCGAGTGCCATGGTAACCCAATCACAGTGTGAGTAAAAATAATTAGTTCCTCACTAATGACATCTATAAAATTACTTCCCTATATAACTAGTTCATGGTGGAGTTCCATGGATATAAAATAAATTTCATACAAAATGAAAAAATAAAAAACCACAGAACCCGAGGTCCATAGTGACACCCATGACCAGACCTACCCATATTTTCCATTGTCTATATATTTCTATCCATAATATATGTTTTTTTCATATCATTCCACAATATACTTTAAGAAAACCATAATAAAAAACTGAATCTAATACATATGGATCAATCACACATTCCATTCTAATAAATCTGATAGGGAATCTAGGTGTGACCCTTGAAATTCCACTGATATGAACTACTATTCAAAACTCAACAATCTATCCATGACATTTAAAATCTTGGATTTTTGAGAATACTTGTATCAAAATTGAGGCATTCCATCCAAAAAATCAACTTGAAATAGGGGATCTCATCTTGATACATTCTTCAAAGTACCCTACAAGAATCCACAAGATTAATCCCTGCTATTAATTAAATATAGACATTACCTAAATACCATGGGGATCCTCCCCAAGGAATTCATGATAATAAATATGGGCAGATTTCAATTTCTTGATCAAGGCATTCCATAGCATTGGAGCTCTTTGAATCTAAGGGTTACATCACACCATGATAGCCATTCAATCCCCATAATAGAATAAAACTCTTAAACATAACTTTCTACATAAGTATAAGTCTATAAAAACTCCATGGAATCTTTACAAGGAATTAAAAACTCATCCTCATATCTAGATTACTCATATATCCAATATTTATTTACCAAACAAGCATTTTCTATAAAAGTAAAACACCATTAAAGAAAAAAACCACCATAGCCCTCTTTAGGGACCATTTGTTCTGAAAAAACAATAAAATAAAGTCATTCTATACATCATATCCAATTATATAAATGGTTCACCATTTTCCCAAGGCAACCATTTAATTTCAAAAATATCATTTTTTATATATCAACTCCATTTCTAGATTATACATTGGAATTAACTATTTTGTTTGTTAATACCATGTTAAATCTCAATATGTAATTTTAAAATTAAATTTTACCATTCCTACAGGTCCAATTCTAATATCCAAGAGATTGAAAATTATTGATGGATGTGAAATTTTATTTTACAACTATTTATTAAAACCAAAACTTTCCATTTAATCTATGAACTTAATTAACCATTTCTCACACTAATAATATTTGTAGTCAATACTTAACTATGGTCCTTCTAAATAGAACTATCATTTTTAAGGTATCAGGTCTCTTAATATAGACATTTAACTTAGTCAAACTCAGTTTAAAATAATAATTAAACTGAGGTCAAAACAGAATTTACTACTTGACCACATAATGAATTATATCATAAAAATATTTAGACTATGGGTTAGGTTTAAAAATCTCCTACCATAGGCTTAAGAGAGTTTACACATCCAATATATACCACCAATTCAAACTAAATTAGAAGAAAATTAGAAATCATAAAAAATCGTAAAAATAGAATAAATATGATTTTAATGATAGATCCCCACTAGATAGTGGAATAAAAATAATAATAAAAGGAGACAAACACATAGACTCACCTCAATCTTATATTTGTATCCAATGAAAGATAAAATAGACATTAGAAAATGAGATCTATCTAATAGGAGACAAGGGTGAGGTAGGTGCATTCAAGGGCGATACTGAACCCAAAAGGATCTAAAATCCTGATATAAAAGTCAAGGGGGGTGTCCCCATGATAAATTATGGGGCTTCCCCCACTTAAAATCTACCTTGGAGGCCATTGGTGAGTTGGTGGATCCATGATAGTACACGAGTTCTATTTTTAACACTATATTACTGATGTCCCTTTACTGTGTAGCCCATAGTATTACGGTAGTAACCTATAGTAGTATGTTGTATCTTCTACTCCATGTCTTGTTCCCCCAAAATACTCTTGGAACACCTTTTACCCCAAAAAATGCATCAATCAAGGGTAAATACATGAGGTTCAAAAAGTATTAAATGGTTTTGTACTTTGGTGGAGGTATGTGTCTTAGAACCACTATAGTACAAAAAGTGGTATCAATTCCATTATCTATTTCTGGAATCATTGGATAGATATCCTTATTCATGATAAATATTTTGAATGAAAAGGGAGTAACATTATTTATTGGGAACACCTATCAAATTTAGAAGAGTTATATGAGATGACATATTTTATCTCTTGGGTTGGATGTTTACATAGACATAATTTATGGGATTCAAGTTTGTGATCCCATTACTAGGTGTATAAAAAAGACAATAAGAAGATATTGAATGATGATGATTGGGATAAAAATTCTTCCTCAGGATCATTTATCTATCAATTTTATATAAATATTATAGATTTCTCAATCACCAAATGTGTTTTGGATAAAATTCCTAATATTTTTGAATGTGATAAAAAAGTATAGGCTGTGAAGTTAAATGTTTTATTGAATATATTTGATGTTCTAAAAACGAGTTCGAATGAAAATATAGATGGTTTATTTGACCACCATACTTAAGATGATTGTGTTATAAACAGACATTATCATGATATCAAGGGTTATGATATTGTGAAGAAAATAATCAAAAGGTTACTTGAAATATACAACATTAATGTTTCATCTCTTGAAGAGATGAACCACAAATATTTTTCTCATGATGAATTATATAAATAGTTGGTTGTGTATGATACACTAGTGAAATTGGAGAGCTATTTTGATCATTAATTTAAATATATTTTTTTTGAGGTAGTATAAAATCAGAATTTATAGTATTATTAAAATGAAGATGATTTAAGTGATTATTTATTCTCACTTATTATTAGGAATTTTAAAAGGGATAACAATAAATTTGAACTTAACTTAATTTTATTATTTTTAAATTATGTAAATGTTTATAAAATTATTTCTATGTGTTAAAATAGGTTAGATTAAAGGTATCCTAATAAAAAATTCTCACCAAAATTGAATGGGAAATTCCACCAAGAAGTAATTTTAATTCTATAAATTCATATCAAATGAAGTTTCATGGGATTTTTTTTACAAAGAATAATATAATACATAGGATGATCCATTTAAAGGTGTTGAATCTAAGTTTATTTTATATATAAAGGATGTAATGGTGACTTTTGTGGAGAATTAAAAAACTGAATAATAATATAATGATATAACTGAAGGATTTGTATAAGTTCAAGTGGAATTGGAAGGGGCACTTAAAGTTATTAATTTTTAAAGAAATAAGAATAATAAAATTCTAGTTTTATTTATGGAATATTAAATTATTTTCAATGAACTTGAATTAGAAGTTGATAATCTTTAGAAAGGTAATAAATATCAAGAAAATAATTTTGTCAAATATATAAGAATTATTGAATTAAATATTGAGGATTGAATAATAGATCAAGATCATTGAAAATATTTATACCTATATCAAATAAAAATATAATAATATTGAAACTATTGAATAGGAAAATATTAACCGAGAGAGAAATAGGATGTACAATTACTTTTGAATGAGATCTTAGTTCTCAAATACTAAATGGAATATCTAAAATTGGTTTTGGATATGATAGTGAAAAATAAAATGTGAATATTGTGAATTCTAAAAGAATATGTAATTTGATAATAAGAGAATATTCTAAATCATCAAGAACATATCAATAATTGTAGGAGTACTTGAAAGCTGGAGATATTTGGTGAGAAATCAATAATAAGGTTTTTTTACTCATGAAGTGTCAATTATTTGTCTTCTTTGGCCACACTATATTTTATTATAGATAAATTGAAATTTATGTAATATGTAAAGCTATTGGAATTTTGAAAAGGAGAGTTATAACATTATCTTTAAATCTTGGAATAAATTATTTAAATGTATACTATTATAATTTTCAAAATTTAGGGATAAAACTATATATCACAAGAATAGAAGTGGAATATACTATTCTAGAATATAGAGTAAAGTGCATACAATGAAATATAATTAAATTTATTTTTTAAAGGATTTGTGTCCTCTTGATGAAATTTTTTTGACCCGATTTCATATAATAAAAATTATGGGAAGTTACTAATAAAACTCTCAAATAATTCAAAAATATTTTGGAAGAAAATAAGGAAGATCGAGAAGGATTTTTTTTTAAATTTAATTTAAATTATCATATAATAACAACACCAAGATTCTGGATAGTGGTGTTCATCTAATATTCCATGAAATATGAATTTGTTAAATAATGTAATGGGAAAATTTGATCAATAATTTTACTTTTGAAATTATAGTGTTGTGAAGTTTTAATGAAGTGTAAATACATGAATCTCTCGTGAAAAACTGATGAATAATAATGTACTCTATGTTGATGGTCTTTGTCATAATCTATTTAGTGATAGTTATCTATGTAACTTAGGTTTGCGATGAATATTTATTCTAAAGTGTTTTAGTTTTTAATCCAATTATTAGAATTCTATGATTTATGTTAAGAGGAAAAATGGAAACCTATATTATTTTGACATCAAAGTGAATACATGTATTCTAATAGTGTAAGAATAAAATAGTTTGTGGTATCAGATACTAGGAAATGTTAAAAAATAAATTTTAAAGAATTTTAAAAATTTAGAGTTATAGTTGATATTCATAATTTGAAGAGAGATTAATAAAATATTTATGAAGCTTTTATGTTAGGAAATATGGGTTGAAATATATATCCTCTAAAGAAAAATATATCATTGGGTTTTCTAAATGTGGCCTATACAGTTGTGTGTGGTCTAATTGTTCATATTGGAACCTGTGTTTTTATTTCTTTATGATTGTAATAATATTGAGTGTTCAATGTTTATGTGATAAAAAATATAAGTGATTCATTTCATTAATAAATTTTTGTGAAGAGAATAAAATGAAACTAGATGAAATATAATAGTTCTAGGATCAGATGATAGATTTGAGTATGCATCCTATGAGGTTTAAAATTACTTTTAAAAGCATGGTATTACACAAGAAGTGTTTTCAGTAGGAATGCCCTAATAGAGTGGGGTAATGTGAAAGAAAATAACATCATAAATAACATGAAAAAATAATGTTTATTGAAAGTGACATATCACATCACTACTATAAGGAATGATTTTTATTGGATTTCTATACTCATAATAGAGTATTATATAGTCTCAGGTCAGATAAGTTTTTATAAAAAATGTGTAAAGGAATAAAAACCTCCTTGAAGCATGTTAATGAATATAAAATTAATCATTTCATTTGAAATAAGGATATAAATTAAATAAACTATATTGATACCGTAGATGAATTTATTTTAGTAGGCTAATTAACAAAGATTAAGGCCTACAAACGTTTTAATAAAAGAAATAAATAAATTATTTAGAGTAGTGATGAAAACTTTTCTAAATATGAATCTAATGAATATTTTTGGAATTTATATTTTTGAATAAGTATTGGAGGAATGTAAAAAATAAATATATATTTGGGATAGTTGCAAAATGTTTAGGCCGATGAGGATTCTAAAAGAGAATAATTTGAAGCAAAAGTTGAATAGGTGAGTCAACCTTTGAACCAGTCTGGAAGAAAAAGGGTTTAGGTTGATTTTAATAATATTATGGGAGATTAATTAAATCCAAAATAGACTTGATGGATGAAAATAATGGAAAAAACTAATTTATTATCCAATATAAAACCCAATTTATTTGAAGAAGTGACAAAGAATGAATCATGGGTGAATTCCATGAACTAAAAATTGGATCATATTGAAAAAAATCAGACTTTAGAGCTTGTGGAATGACTAAAAATCATAATGAAAATTTTAAAACATTGGTATTCAAGAAAAAAATTGATAAAAATGAAAAGTAATCTAGAATAAATTAAATAATGTTAATAATTGATATTCTCAGGTTGAAGGTGTTGATGTTGATGATACTTTTATATTGGTGGAAAAGATAGAGTCTAATATACTTTTATTAGTAATAAATATTCAAAGAAAATTTAAATATTTTAGATGTATTTGAAGAAAAAATTTCTAAATAGAGTGTTTAATAAAGAGGTTAATTTTAAATTATCGGTTTTATTTATTATAGGAAATGATGGTTCAAAGGTTCTCATATTCAAAAAGGATTTGTATAGCCTAAATCTGAAACCCCAAGTTTGGTATATAGGGAGGGATAATTTCTTTATAAATATGGAATTAAAGAGAAGAGGATTTTATCACAACCTCTATTTGAATAGTTTAAAAGAGGAGTAGTTCATAGTGTTTGAGTATATAGATAACATCATCTATGGAGAAAACAAGCATAATTATGTTGATCACTTTGATATGTTGATGAGTTATTAATTTTAGATGTCATTTATTAGAGAGTTTAATTAATTTATAAGGATTTAAATATAAAAAAATAGTGGAGTATATATATTAAATTAGTGAAGTACTCAAAGGAAGTGCAAAATAATTTTAGAACAAAATATTGAAATCCAATTTTAAATCAGTTTTACATTGGAAGTAAACTGTGAATTCCATAATAAAAATAACTATTTGACATAAACCTATACAAAATTAATCATTGGAAGTTTACTCTATATTTTGGAAAAAATTATAGAAATATTTTAGGATATGTTACCGGTAGCATGTTTCTTAAGTCATTAGAAGAAAAATAATATTCAAGAAGTAATGGAAATTACAAGGAATGTTTAGGGAATTTTGAATTTTTGTTTGTTATTAAATGATTTAGAAAACACGATTTTTTTTGGATTGTTTAGATTTAAATTGGTTTAGATACATTATGAATTAAAAATTAATTACTGGAGGATTATTTTATATTATAATAAATTATATTGGATGGTTAATCAAGAAACACGACTGCGTTTCATTAAACATTGTAGAGGGAGAGTATATCTTAGTCACCAATGCTTCTACAAAACTTATATGGATGAATTTGTAGTTAGAAGATATTTATGAACTTGTGAAACAACTAGTTATGATTATTTATGACAACATATGTTCTATTTAGTTGTCACAGAGTTCACTTCAACATTATTTTAGGAAGTATATTTAAATATGATGTTAGTTTATAAAATAGAAAGTAGATAATACTATTGTGAAGATGATTTTTTTAGAACCTTAAATCAAGTATTAGATAACTTCAAAAAAATCTTGGAAACTTATTTTTTTAAAAGTGATAGGTTGAACTGTACAGTTAAAATACACTTCCAAAACTGCGGAGGTTCGATTGTCCCTATCCCCATTAATTGAATGCTATATTTGTTTACTCTTTGTCTTTGAAAGTTTATATTTTTTTGGATACCATAATATAGGGAGATATACTATCATTTTTTACTTGGAAAAAGAAAATATTTGATCAAATTTATGGGATGACACCATTTTATTTAACTATTTATATTATTTTGTTCATTTTTATTTTACTCAGATAGTATTAGGGATTAATTGAATGCTCTTTGATAAAATTTAGAATAGTGTCAGCATCAATAAATTTCAGATTATGGTTTTAACTAAAATTAATGAACTCTTTTAAATTTATTTTTAAATGTGATAAAAAATTAAGTAGAATTATTATAGGATTAATACATGACTATATAAAAAGGTAGAGAAGATAAATATTGAATAATGTTTTTCGATAAGGGGGATGATCTTAGAGAGGGAATAACTAGTGGGGGAGAATATCATATAAAAGTCATATATCAATGGCTGGTATCAAAATCTAGTGGGTGTGATTTTTATGAAAAGAGGTTGTTGTGGTTTATTTACCATTATAGCGATTTTCTATTAATTATAAGTAGTTTTGAAGTGTTATGAATTGGTATAAAGAATCTAAATATGATTTTGAAAGTATCAAAAAAGGGTCCATTGACATTGAAATCCATGAGACACGTTATGAGTAGTCTCTTTATAATGTTCACTGAGAAAATTTTCCAGGTTTATACATGTCACAACACCATGCATCATGATATCAATAAAATTTCATAAGATATTTTTTAAAACATGAATGATGTTTCTGTTTTTCAAATTTGGTGTAATGTTGCTTGTTTTTCAATGAAATATGTCATACCGAGAAGGGAATTAAAGTAGTTTTTGATACCTATATTGATTTAAATTTCACACCATAATGTTAATGATTTGAAAAATAGTGGTTGAAGTATTTTTAGTTATTCTAGAAACGATAAAACCATTATGTGAAACCAAAGGTCACATCCTAAAGGAGTCTAGGTAGATTTGAGTGTGTCCGTAGTTAAATCTCTCATGTCGTAATAAGGTAAGCCACACCATGAAAATTTATGAGCATATTAAATTTTTTTTTCTAAGAAAGCTTCAAATCATGAAGATATATGACACAATATTACCTAACTAATTGTTGAGGGAAGTTATAAAAAGAAGACTCATAATTTTGTGAAGGTGCATGTCATTTCATGATAGAAGAAATCCAAAAAATATGAATAGTTTTGATGTTGTATCTTTATATATGGGATTTAAATGTTATTTAAGAATCATATAACCCCATTTTTGAATTATATAGAGTAGATATCATGGAAGATGATTATATGGTTGTATTTTAATTGAAGGAAGTTAATGGTTTTCTGAATTTAAAATTTAAAATTAAAGCTTAATCTGTTTTAGAGGTGTTGTTATGAAAAATTGAGTATATATAAAAAATAAGAAAATAAATCATTTAATATTAGGGTGAATATAGAATAATGGAATATATAGTATAGAAAAGTGTGTGATACTGGATTGTATTGAATATTGATCCTGTAAAGAATGGATTTCCATACATATCATTAAAGATATAGAAGAGAATAATAGAGAATTATGAAGAATACCCTTGCTATTTGGGGTTTATTTCTTTGTTTGAAACATTGTAAGATCAACATGTGTGTCAATTAAATATTTATATACCTCTTGAAAGTAGTGTGTGGAAGAGAGGAATAGGTCATGAACCTTGGTTGAGTAGTGATCTCTGCAAAAATATTTTAATCGCATACAAATTAAGTAGTGGTTAGTTGTTATATCAACACATTGTTGATATGTACTCTTCAGATGTATCCTTTTATAGGTTAATTAATAAAAAATAATTTTTTCATGAACATTAATGTGTTATATTATATTATGATTATAAAATATATTCAAGTTGTCTTTGAAAATGTGAGGACAATATATGAAGTGTTATAAAGGAAAAAAATGGAAATATGACGTGTTATGGATGATTAAAATGTTTTTTGCATCATAGTATCAACTATGTCTAGAGAGATAAACATTCAATATAAATATATTTATACAACATGATAAATAATATCATAGAACATGAAAAGGAGAAATAAGGATTAACATAAATCATATTTTCACAATAGTATGTAAGTGCTAATTGAAAGATGAGTACCTATACAATGTTATCAACTTCAAGATATTGAAGTAAGTAGATCAATTAGCATTTTTAAGCTTTCATATGGGTAATAAATTGTACATTAATCTCATATTTTCATAGTTACCACCGATATTATCCTTATTCATAAAATATTAGAGGATGAATAGTATATAGAATCCCCTTACGAGGTAGATAAGGATTAGTAGGAATATGGTTCCTCACCCCTTATGATTAACAAATAAGGTTAAAAATCCTATTAATTATTCATTATCAACAATAACTTTAAAACATCCTTATAATAATAAAAATATTCAAGGGAGGGTAGTGAATAAGAGGATTTTTACTTAACATTAGTAAAGAAAGGTCACTAGAAGTGAAGTTATAATTAATTGAAGATAAATTAAGTAATAAATTCTACTTTAGGTATATTCATCATTGCATATAATATTTCTATTTTACTTCTTGTGTATTAAATACAATATGTAAAAAATTATTTGTATGAAAATATAGGAACTAAGGAAGTTTAGAAACATCATTATATATTAGGTGAATTCCTTAATTATTTGAAAGAGTTTAATTAATAATTCAATAAATATAATCACATGAATTTAAATTTCTAAGTGGATTTATTATCATAAAACTATTTTTTTGCGTTGAGTGTTAAAAAACAATTTATCTTATTTTCCAATTGAAGACATGATGTGATATTATTTCATTTTTAAAATGAATGTGTTGTATTTCATACTTAATATTTTAGGAATACTTGAATAAAATATATCTAATATTGGTGATCAATAATGCATATATAATTTAATTCTCTTACCTAGTTGTGGAAAAATAATTATATATTAAATAAAAATAAATTAAAATTTTAATTATATACCTAGAAAGGTGTTTATACTCTTTATATCTATAACTATTGGTAATTTGAAATATTTACCTTTTAAGTGTTTGAAAAAGGAACATTTGAGTAAATAGAATAGAAAAAAATCATCTAGAGTTATTTATACAACACAAGAAAAAACTATTCTAAGAATAATATTGAGATAAATTAATTTACTATATGTGATTTTTGACATCCATAAGTCATTGTTAATGTTTATATTATTTTGGGGTTGGTTACATTTCTTGGTGTTTTAGGATTCGAATTTGGAAATTTTGTATTTTCTAGGTATTTCATGATTTCTAAATGGTTAGGATAAACCATGTGAGCTTAATGTGCATAGTACTATAGTTTTATAGGGGTCCTAGATGGTTTAGGAAGAGTTTAGTAAACTATGTGGCCAAAATGTGTGGGTGTGGGGTGTGTGTCTAATGGAAATCTCACAGTTGCCTTATGTTTTTACTAACAATGCAAGTCACTAAAATTTCATTTAAAAGTGAATTTATACTTATTTACTTCTTAGGTTTTAAATTATCTACCCCTCCTCTTCCTTATTCTTATTTTTCTAAGCCTTACTTCACATCACAGAGATTATACTATCCCTTCTTCTTGGGATTCATGATTCTTCACTAGGATTTCAAGTGATATATTGGGATAATATCCCTTTCTCCGTTTTCTCTCCTCTATCTTCTTTTTGAACACTCATTTTATTTTTTTGGGTTCTCTCCAACAAACCATATAACATATATTTGGATAAAATTGGGGTTTAAGTTGACATAAATCTAGGAGTTTTTGATTATTAGGGATCATGGGTTGTCCCTTATTTTTTTCAGGTGTTATCCATCAAAAAATATAACTTTAAATCTGATTGAAACTTGATTGAGGTTGGTGTTTTTGTAAATTTCCTTCAAATGGAATTTTATTTTATTTTTATAATTAAATAATGACCTATTTTTGTAAATAAAAATTATAGATGATAGTTGTTGAGGATTTCATAAATATTTTGAATATCAGATCACATTAAATAATGGAGATAATTATTATTTTTTATATTTTTTAAAACTATGTATTTTGATTCAAAGTGTTTTTAAAAGACACATAAGTTGATTTTTAAAGTGAATTTGGTTATTAAAGGATTTTTATTCTATTTGGGTCTTAGAATTGGAAAAGTGAGGTTTCCATGGACTGTTTTAAATGCAAGGTAGTGTAGGTGACTTTAGATGGTTTTGAATAAAATTTGAATTTATTCTTCTATGGATTTTAAAATTGGGTGTTCATGGTTTGGTTTTTAAAGGGATATTTAAAAGTGGATTCTGAAATTTATTTCAAATGAGTGTTTCTATCCTTGAGTTTCCAAAATGATAGAAAATTCCTAGGAATCCTGAGATAGTTTTGAATTGAATAACCATTAATATTTTTTAAAAAGGTTATTTTTTAAAACACTTGAGTCCCTATATATATCCCCTCATAGTGGATATTCCCTTTAGGTATTTTGTCCCCCTTGGGGGATGTTTTATTTTATTATTAATTTATGTGATACCTATGCATGAAAAAAGGTATTTTTTAATAAAAGGTATTTAGAGGTGATATGTGATAGATATTTATTTGTTTTATTATTGATCATGCAGTTATTAATTGGATTTATTGTATACTAATCTCTAATTTTAGTTCTATAATAGGTATCCTATGAAGTTAGTAAATGACCTATATAAATGTAGAACCTAGTATAGATTGTGTGTTGTCTAGGGAAAGTTTCGAGGTTATGAAGGATGAGTTCTAATAGGTTTGATTATGTGGCCCATTGAAGCTTGAGTTATCCCATGATTAATTTTAAAGCCTATCTTTTTTGGACCATGGGATGTTGGAAAACTCTTTAGTGCTGGCCTATGTTTTTGAGTGCTAGTTCGATTTAGAATTAATTGAGTCCTAGGGAGTTTACAATGAAACATATACCCACTTGAGTATTAATTAAAGGATAACATACAATTCCTTGTTTGTATCCCCTATCTATTGAGTGATCTCTTCAAATTACTCCGTTAGTTATTTATTTTGTTTTGTTCTAATGATATGTTAGTGCCAATTTTTTTGGTTATTCTTATGGTTCACATTCAAATAATTTAATAAAAAATATTTGGACTGTATTTTTAAAAAAGGAGACTCATGTATTTCATGATAATGGATTTAATAAATGTTTTTAGAAAGATTAAATGAATTTGAACTTATTTTAATAAACATAATAAAGAAACTTCTCTCCATGTTTTTTAAATTTCTCTTAATATAAAAATGGTTTTTCCCCATCCTTTATTTATCAAGTAAGGGGGATTTTTTATGGCACGTTATTTGGTTTCATTATACTGACATGAGAAAAACTGATTTTCTATCTATAATTCAAACTCATATTTTTAAAATGAATTTTAAAAGGAAGTTGCACAAACTCCTTGGTGGATTACTATAGGGTGTGTTTAGATGACACGTTTTATACACCAATGGGTGTATATAGATATGGCATTTTCTTTTAGGTTCTATAGATCTAGTCTATTTGAAGTTTTTTTAGGATAATCTAACTATGGATGAAATGATATGTGGAGAGTGACTATGGTTCACAAGGAAATTGTTGATAGTGGTTTTAGTTTTATGTTTTATTTTGGATGATTATGAATTTACCTTATCTGTACATAATTTTCTTTTAACTTTTTGTATATGATGTTGGATTATATTGAGTTTAGGAATTCTTGTAACAACCGAGCTTCAATTATAATAATTAATATTTTCATTTTAAACAAATAATAGAACAATTCACAAAACTTTATTCAAGAATGTATCTAGAAACTAAGTTCTAAAATTTTATAAAATTAATTTTAAGAAATTAATTTTATTTTTTAATTTAAAGAGAGTAATTTTATTTTTAATTCATTATATAAAAATTATATGGGGTTCATTTTTTGGAATGTTCCATAAATAGTTGAATTTTGTATGAATAATGAAAAATACTAATTTTACAAATTGTCACTTTCATGAAATTATATTATTATAAGAATATGTTGAATATTTATGAATATTTTTTCTAGATAAAATATATGTGAAAGATTTAATGTAATGAATATAAAAATATAATGTTGTACAAATAAATATTGTCCTAGAATTTTAGAATCCAAGCAATGATTTTATTCAAATAAAAACTATTTTTAGTTATTCTATCTTAATCAAGTATTTACAAGGATACATTTAGTTGTGGTTTGGTTTGGAATAAAAAAATTATATTTTTATTTAAAATAATCCAATTAATTCCATTATAATCAATAGCATACTTTTTTTTGTAAATTCATTATCAGGCTTAAAATTTTTGTTTCTCAAAATAATTTTCATTACATTTTGAAAACATATATTAAAAGTAATCTTTATAACTTCTTGAAATTTAAACTTGTAAAATGGATTCTATATTTGAAATCAGAAAAATAATAATAATTTTATAATGTTTAATTAATTTTTGGTAATATTGAATAGTAACCTTGATAAATATTTATCACTTAAGATAAAGGTAAAATGAGTTAAAAGGGTTAAAATAAATGGATAAGGCTATAAGATAACAATAAAACTTATTTAAATCTAATTTTTATTATATTTTTACCTTATAATTATCATCTTAAAATATATAACAATTTGAATCCAATTTACTTGAGAAGTAAATATATTAGATAATAAAGTTTAATGTATTTACAAGTTTTTTAACCATCTCACTTATAAAGGGAACCCTTTTTTCCTCTCTTATCCACATTACCCAATCTAGTTATATTGACAAATACTTACCTAAATAACATCCTAAATTCCTTAAAATTTATTATGGGTCTTGGTATCACAAAAATACCACTTCAATTAGGGTTTATGTTTTAAGCTAGTGAAGGTTACTAAAAAAGAGGTAAATGTTTTTACCAAGCATTTTTAAGTTCATCTCTTCTTAAACCTACAAAAAATATTCAATAATAATGTTAAAATAATTCCATAATAATATTCACCATTCTAATATGTTTTTATATGATGTTATATAAATGTTTTATTGACTTTCCATCCTATGGAAAACAAAAACATCGCTCGTGCGTACGTACGACTTGCCTTCACCACATAACATTGTATTTGTATTTTAATCACCAATTTTATTGGATGATTATAAATATAGAATTAATAGATATATATTATATTTGTGACATAAATATGATTCTATAAATATAATATATCATCCAAATCCTTACCCTTCCATCCATTGTAAAATGATAATGTTGCTCATGCGTACATGTAAACTACTATTTCCAAAAAGTGATGTGATTCGTTTTTCTATTACCACCATGAATGTATGATTTTAAAATTATTTACAATAAATAAAAGTTTTTATTCATGATATTATGAAAATTATGGTGGTGATTAAACTATTTCATAACTCATTTAACCATG
The DNA here is from genome assembly GCA_963277665.1 of Viscum album. Lineage (NCBI taxonomy): Eukaryota > Viridiplantae > Streptophyta > Magnoliopsida > Santalales > Viscaceae > Viscum > Viscum album. Next base: position 1,628,822,083 of record OY728150.1, read on the forward strand.
GACAATATACCAAAGTAATTTTGGAGAAATTAACAAAAGAACCTTGAGGAGAAGATGTAAGAAAGAAATATTCTATGAATCAATTTAAAATGATTGTAAAAGAATATAAAAAAATAAAATATAGATTAAATATTTTATTAAAAAATAATTTAATAAATTTAAATTCATTTTATAGAAGTATCAATAACATACGACTAAGTGGAGACCCAAGGTAAGGGATTTTTATTACAATATCATTTTACTTGGGATTGTTTATGCCTGGATTTCCTTTTAGAAAATAATTTGATCCAGATATCTTAAACACAATATATTTTCTTCTCCTATATTTATTTTGGGGTTTATAAAATTATATTCGATTGGATTTCTTATTGGATAATTAATCAACAAATAATTTATATGTAAGGGATACCAACACTATTTATTCTTTTCAGTTGGGAACCTTTTTATTCGATATCTATGTTCTTTAAATTGTTTTATAGAAGCTTTTAACTATACAAAAAATGTTCTCAAAAGGTCATTTTCACTAACTTTTACTTTATTTACAAAGTTTTAAAAAGAGTATTTTTTTATGTTTACCGAAAAAGTTGTTTTTTTAGTTTTTAAAAAAGATTAAAAAAATGTTCTCTTTTATCATAGATGATATAAACATATTTTACCACCATTTGAAGCATTATTTATATTTAATATTTATTTAAAAGTTTAAATTTTTTTTTTAAATTAAAATATTTTTCTCAATATTTTTGAATTTTTATATAAAATGATATCTAAATAAATGGTTATTATTTTATTAAAATAATGAAAAGAATTGTAAATGTGACTTATAACTCTTTTCTTATAAAAAGTTAAAAGAAGTTATTTTTAAATTTTTGATACAATTTTATTTTCTTAAGTATTGGTTTTACTTAAAAACATTAGTTTATTTTTAATAGATGGTAACATAAAATCATTTATTGATTTATGGATTATATAATATTTTGAGATGATTCACTTTCTTATGATCACTTTCTCTCCTTCATGTCCATATTTTCAATATCATGGATGAATTTAGTATCATTTCTATTACTTTGTTGATGTTTCAATAATATACCATTTTTATATATGGTATCAGTTTAGATAATAAATTTCTTTCACTGATTTGGGAAACATTCCATATTATTGATTCAATACAGACAATTATTGATTTATAAGGTATTTTGAGAATTATTTGCATCATTTATTCGAAATATGAGGAATGAATTAGACATGGAAGTGATGGGTGTTTCGTAGTTATATTTATCCCTTTAAAACATCGATAGGTATAAGGAGACAAAAATAGGTATTCCATATTAGATGAGTATATTTTTTTTGAACCTATACATTTATTAAGACTGTATTAATGGAGGCCTTGATTGTATAAATCATGATATATTGTCTAAAAAATTGATGATAATACCATGAATGTTTGCATTTATGAATTTAATTTATTGATTATTCCATATTTACTCATCATAGAATCCACAACAAATAAACCTTAATCAGTACCAGTGCTCACCCATTATTCTTTTCCTTTTTCCAGGATATAAATAAGGATATTTTAAATTATTTCATGTATGGAAGAATGTTCTGTAAGGTATATTTCTATATTTCTAATGTGATATGGGAATCATGTATTCATCTAATTTTATAAGTCTACTAAACTAATCAATCCATTATTGTAAAATCTGTTATATCTTTTACTAGTGAAATAAATTAAACACCCACTCTGGGTTACTAGATTTGAGGTTATTGTAGTTATTATCAAAGCATGTTTAGTAGGAACCTTGGGAATTATATTTTAATTAAACAAGGATAAAATGAGAATTATGATAATTCATTAGGGTATTTGATAACTTTTACCATTATAGATTTTTTATGGATAAATATTCATGATGATCATGAGATAGCTTACTTTGGACCATTGTTTAGTGATGGATCCTAATTGAAGGAAGGGAATCAACACCCATAGTTAATTTAGGGATTAACCTACAAGGCATGCTTATATAACTAGTGTTGGAGATGAAAAAATCATGACTATATTAGGGAAACTAACTTATGTTATGAAAAATAACCTTACCAACATGGAGCAACCTATTTCTCTAAAATATGATTTAAAAATATATGAAAACTTTATGCATGATAAGACTTAATATTTTAATATAACTTCTAATACTTAGGAATCACAACAATGGGTTAAGTCCCTTGAAAAGATATATTTAGACTTTGTAAGTAATGAAATGTAAAAGTTTATTCCAAAATGTATTTTTGAAATGGAGATGATGATAATTGGTTGTTATTGATCAAGAAAACTAAATTTGTTGATGAAATATAATGTATGGAATGAAGAACTTTTGAAGTGATATTATTTAAGAAATATGTTAGTTGAGATCAATGAGATAAAATGGGGAGAAAGTTAAACACTTTAAAGATAAAGGGTGAAGAAATTGCAACAGAGTATGCGCCTAAATTTTGTAAGATTATCCAAAAATGTTGCAAAATAAATATGTAATCTACATATAACAGTTGATAATTTATTTAATGGTCTTAATATAATTCTATGAAGGCCTCTAGTTTCTCAAATGTTTTCGTTATATGATGATATAATATCAATTTCCATCATAACTGAAAAACAATTGTCTAGATCATATATATTAATGTGAAAAAGGTATTCTTCTAGGGCATCAGCAATTCCTATGAAGCTAATAAAACTTATAAATTTATAAATGATTCAAACTATTACTATTCACTAATTAAAGTCCATAAAAAGAACATGTTTGGTCAAACCCATGAGATGATTGAGTATATTTTTAGGAAAGATTAAGTATATTTTCAGAAAATAATGAAATCATAATCAGAAAACATGTAAATAATTTTAAATTACAAGTTCATATGGTAGTAGAAACAATTGATAGTTGGTTTAGAATTTTCTATTGTCAGAGTTACAATTAGGAAAATCCTTGGTGTAGGTGCTCACCCACTAATTTGATAATTCCTCAATTCATTTGATCAGGTACTTGGGTTAATAATTTATTTATGTTTCTCAAAACCATATTTGAAAAATAATTATCTTCAAATAAATTATGTCCATATAAAGTTCATAATAATTAGTATTTCAATTTAAATTTCCTCCCAATTCAATTCAATTTTCATAAAACAAGGAACATAGAGAGATTAATAATTAAAAAAAAATCGTATAACCCAAAAAATGAACAAAAATAAAGAATTAATTCAACTAAAAAATAACTTTCTCTAAAAATTCTAAAAAATATAATTACACCCTCATACTGTCCATGAGTGGTAATATAAATAAAAAAGTGAATAGAGAGAAAAAAGTGATAAATTGTTTTTAGTAGCAACTTCCAAGTTCAAGTGCTATCCTCCTCAATCAATCCTATTGTAGTGTATGGACCTTTTAATATAGGCAAATAACCCCTCAATAAATCTTTATAATAATAATATTTATCTCTGGAATGGATAAATTATCCTCCCTTAATTCATGTATATGTTTATTAAAATCCTAATTTTAAGATATATCCATAATTATCAAGGAGAGAGAGATAGTGAGAATTGGCCTAAATTGTGTCCATTATCTTTGAAAAAAATTAAAACCCAAAAATACTTTGTAAAAAATCCTTCAATTATATTTTCTTTGAACCTCACATAGGTCCACATGGTGCATTTCTAGGAATGGTGTTTGCATTGGGTTCTTCTTCATGTAGTTTATAAACAACCTCCTCATTCATATTCCATGAACTCCTCAATGATCATCATCCCATTTAGGTGGGTGTTTCACCACTATGGTATTTTAATTTACCGATACATGAATTAGAAACCCATAGTAAAAGGTTTTTTAGTTTTTTATTCTTCTTTCAACCATGGGTTCTCCCTCCATAGGTGTAGAAAAACTTATTTTCTTTTCACCTTTATTCATCATGCATATAAGGATTGACCATGTGTTACTATTTATGATATTGTGATAATTTTGATGACATTTTTTCTTTTACATGACATGAAACATTGTAAACAAGATGTTTTGTGGATGTTTACTGTTTTGGACCTCCTTGTTCTCCACAAATCATCTTAACATCATAGAACGAAGGTTGTAGCCTCAATAGTTTTCTGAAAAGGCTTCCAATCATTTATTCCGTGATCATAGTTGTTTTATAAGATCTCAACGATCTTTGATGGAGTTTCCCAGTGTTATCACTAGGTCAAGGGATTATGACTGAATCTAAAATAGGTTTTAATAGTATTTTATAGCCTCTAGTTTTTGTGGTCTGATGAGTTTCTGTGGAAGAGGTGGAGATGAAATATTTTCGAGGGATTATGACCTAGGTATAATGTGGTATGTTGATGTTTTTGAAATTGGGGAACACTAAACGAATTGTGACAACACAAAATATAATTTTTTTGGAATTTAGAATATGTTTAATAAGAGATCCCACTCCAATAACCTACTAAAAAAGGCCAGACTGGAGCCATGGGACTCCTCTCCTCTACTCATGATTTCCTGGATTAGTGAAGCGTTCCCCTTATCACCCCATAGACCATACCCCCTGTGTCGGTGCACCCACTTGAACTATGCTTGATTTCAATGTCCTATTATCTTTCCCCACCCGAGATGCCTTTTCTTGTGGCTTAGTCAGACTCACCGCAAGGGGTGGACATGTTACCTGCTATGGTTTGGGGGCTGGCCAATGTTTTTTCTAACTCTTAAACCTCTTAAACAAAGACGAATTTATCAAATTTTATAAAAAAATATTATTTTTTCTTAATCATCATTATTATATAAAAAATATATTTATTTTTTTATTCATGAATTTTATTTAAAATAAAAATTACCAAAAAATGAATTAATCAATGAATCAATAGTGCATAAATAATTAAAAATCAAAGAAATATATTATTAAATTTTTTAAAAAATTATGTTAAAAATAGAGGCATAAAATAACATTACATCTGAACCCATTATTTTCCTCAATCATCGAATCTCAAGATTTAAAGATAAAGAAACACCATTCTATGAATATTCAAATTTCAATGTAAGAAATTCAATAATATTTCAATGAGGGGTCAAAATCTTAAGATTCTCATAAGGATTATCAATTCAACTTCAATTTTTACAAAGATACCAATCAAAGAATGAATTTTACTTTCTCCCAATGAAATTTATGGACCTTATCCTTCCATCCATTAAAACGTCATTACTCATTATTATCAAACATTCCATTTTGTGATCTACTTCAACTTTTATTCCTTTTCTCTCATCACTAATGGTATCAATTGATCTAAATTTATGCTCATACCATGAGTACATGTTCCTTTACATTGTTTTGAAAAGTATCCACATTCTACACTTTTTAAATACAAAGGTAACAAGTAATCATGGGGGATTAGTAATAAGGATTAAATTGCTCTACGATTTAAGGTTGGTAGGTATTGATCTGAAAAAATTTCAAGCTCAAAAGAATGTTAATCTCTTAAAGATAATGCACAAAATTCAAAAGTAAAGTGTAATAAAAATATACCCTTTAAATTGTCAACACCCTTTTCCCAATCTGAAATAAAAGGCCCTAAAAAAATATAAGTATAATGAAATATTTAAACCATCTTGATTTTTTTATATATTTTTTTAATATTTTTTAGAAAAATTTGAACTCAGGAAAATTCTCACATCCACCACCCAAGACCAAATGATCAAGTTAATTGGTCAAGTCATGGTGATATTTTACCCCCAAAAAACAACCCGTTTTTTCATTCTTCTTCTTATTTTTTTGTTAATTTATTTTTCAATTACTTCATTTTTAATAATTTTTTAGTAAGTGTAAAAAATTTAAGAAAAATGAATGATATCATGAAATTATTTCCCAACATCCCATGAAATCACACTCTAAAATTTCTCCACCTTATAGACACTCCCTTCCACTATATACAGCCTCTCCTCAACACTTTAACTTGTGAAGATCATAAAAAATACACGAGTATGGTAGTAAATTATATGAATGAATTGTAATATTTACTGTCCCTAATAGGTTCATTCTTGGATTTTTCAAGATTAATATAAGGATAAATATAAAATGTCTGTCTGAGGATAATGTCTTATAAACAATTCCACAATAATTTTAAATGTGACTTTAAGCTTTTAAAAGATCAAATGAAATTTCTAATAGGTAAAATTTCCCATGTTTCAATAAAGAAATATTCCCAAAAAAGAATTGGAAATAATGGCTTTAAAGTTATCTAAATATTGAATAAATATTAAATTAGAAATAGGAAATAGAATTCATAATTATAAGAAAGTAATTAACATGAAATTATGAAATTCAAAGCATAAAAATGGTATATATAATTTCATTAACAAGAATTAACTAGGATTAAATAATAATTTATTAAATTAACACTACTGTGCTTATCTCCAATTATTCCATCCAACATCTTATTTATTAAAATTTATTAAAATTTAAATATAAAAAAAGGAATCATGGGATTTATAAGTAAACGAGGCCTCCTAGACCAGTATGTATAGGAAAAATCTAAATATTTGGTATGGAATTTCTTATTTAAAGATGAAAAAAAATTTCAAAAAAAAACAGGAGAGTGAAAAAATTTATAATTTAAAATAAAAATCCCTTTTAAATGAATCTTATTTCTTTACTTTTTATCCCCCTATACTTGTTACCTGATAATTATATACATATAATTAAAAAATAATAAATTTAAAAACAAATACCTTATGATTTTTAATCTCAAGAAGATAAATTTAAAAGTGTGTATATAGTTAAAATTACTAAATTCTAATAAATCGAATAAAAAACATAGGTATCATCCTAGAAGATCCATTTTTTATGTTTGTTGGACCAACCTTACATCATTGACCACTAGACTGATGGAATATTGAAAATAATTTACCTTTTATATACTAACGAGTGGTTGAAGTTGGGTTCTCTAAAAGTAGGCGGACCCTTTCCCTTTCTCTAAAATAAACTTTACTCTCATAGTGAGTTGAAAATTTTTAACTTCCATTGGGCCAATCCACCAATGCTTTATTAACCTAGAAAAACCAGATTTGAAATTATATACCATCCAAGCCTACTAACCCTCTTCAAACTTATTTAGACCCAAAGATCCTCCATCATAGGTTATTTTTTGCTAAACTTTTGGTACCACTCTTTGTGTTTTATCCTTTTCTTTCACTTAGGTAGACACCACTTCTATCTTTTTTTTAATTACATTACCATCCTCTAACTTTATGTTTCTATATATATGTGTTTAAAATAATTGATTTTGAAAGTTATTAATATCTTGATAAATTTTGAAACAAACCTATTAAATTACCACTCTTAAGTGAAAATCACCATTTTAGACATCAATCAAATCCCTCCCAGTTTCCTATTAATAAATTCCCAAAATTAGGGGTTACATATCTTTATACTTTTCAAGAAACATGTTATCGACTAGAAATTAACAATTTTACACTTACTATCACATCATGAAGAAAATCTCATTGACATCTCACTATTGTGTTTTCCAATTGAAGTTTCAGTTTTTATGCTTCATATCTTCCTCTAATTATTCAAGTCATTATAAATTTGAGTATGATATGATGTTTACTCTTGATCCTAAATCAAAAAGAGATTTCTGAAACATATTAGATCCAATATTAAAAGGAATTGAAATTTCACTCAGGTCTTATTGATTCTTTTGTATACTTCAAGAAATTATGGTTGAACATTCCCCAATTAGTAGATTTTTTTAAAAATAATTAAGATTACACTTTTTCTACACTAATTATTTTTTGAACATAATATAAGTGGGAATGTTCAAGATAGACTTGGTAAAAGGAATGGTATTATGTAGTCTTTTAATATTTTCTAGAAATTTTCCCCATTTTTCATCCAATATATATTACTCAAATATTTGTGTAAAACATATTTTATTCATGGAGGGTTGTGGGTAATCTTTTTTTATTCTTCATCATCTATATTCTCTTTCTTCTTCTTCTCTATTTTTTTCTTATTTCTTAGCTTGGTTCTATTTCTATTTTCTACTTGATTTAGGGTTATCTTCTATGGGTTTTCCACTTCTCAAGGTGGTTTCCTTTATATATCATCTTGGATATAATTTTATATTTTATTGTAGTATTCCTCACCACCTCTCTCTAAATTGATAAAAAATTTGGCCTAATTGGAATTTCAAGTTCTGTAGAGTATTTTTTGATCTCATGATTTGTGTTTTAATTATTTGATGTCCATTATGTGATAATTTGAGTAATCATTAAATTACTTAATTTTAGATGGGGTTGTGGTCATTAATATTGTCAATGACTTATACAGTGTATGAATTTGGTCTTGAGGAGATGACCCTTGGGTTGATTATTTCTGGAATCCTTGTGGCCTTGATTAGTACCCTTGAGGTTACATTTTGTGTGGCCTTCATCCCAAATTTTTTTTCATGTTATAAATAAAACAATTAACCAATTAATTCTGTATAAATTGAAGATTATAAAGAGACATCATTATATCCTCCTTTTTCATGGCCTCCATTGGGCCTTCATCCATCCCTGGTTTTCAACCATGTGCACTAATCACCTTTTTACATCATCTGTATTCCATTAGAGACTATTACTTGTCATGTTATCCAATATTTCATAGATTTATAATAGTGATTTTTTCATTAATGATCCTCTTGGATCAACATCAATAATTTAACTATTACTCTATGGCATAAACTTATATAAAGTTTGGATTAACAATAAAATCTTTATCCCATGGCAGTGACCATTTAAATTAGGCTCTTTTGACCTCTCCCATTAATTATATAGAGATTCATCATCATTTATTTGATTGAAACATATAATATTAACATGAATATATATATATATATATATATATATTTAGAAGGTAATAAATGAGTTAATAATATTCTTACCAATTCATCCCATGTGGTGATAGTGTTTGAATGAGGACTTTAGATCCACTCATTGGGTACTTATTTTAGAGAGAATTAGAAGGACAAAAGACTTAATAAATGAATGGAGATAGTTTTTAATTGTAATTTACCAAATATCATGATAAATCTTCTAATGTTTTTGTTTTTATCTTCATGTGGTATCTCAAGGACTTGATTGGAATTCTAAATCATTTGGGATGATTATCTATTTTTTAAAGTGTTTTGCAGCAAACAGAGTAACTATAATGCTTGGTTGGAATCCCATGTTTGAATGTTGGGAATACTCAATTATAGTTTTTAGACCCATATCTATTTGTTTTATTCCTCCAATTCATTGGTTTTTCTCAACACCTACCATACTTTATTTATCTTTTACATTATACTTCAAATTATTTTACATCTTGGGTCGTAATAAAGGTAAAATTTACTTTTTCTTGAGTGTAGTAGTCTTTCATTAAATATTGTTCCCAAAATTAAAAAATTAATAAACCAAGAATAATTTTTGAATATAATAAAATAAAATGGAATAAAAACACTAAAAATTTCAAGATATACTTGAAAAACGTCACCTGTAAGGGTGAAAATAATTTTTTATGTTGGTATGGAGTCATTAATTCCTATATATGTAATCAATTTTATAAATTTATAAAAGAATAAAACTAATCCTACTAACTAATTAAAAATAAAAAAGTGAATGTTTGAGTTCAAAATCATGAGTTGGTTTAGTATATTTTTAAGAAAGATCATGTGTATTTTGAGAAATGAATGAAATCAAGATGATAAAATGTGTTGAGATTTGTAATTTATAGTTTTGTGTGATAGTGGAATGAATTTATAGTTCATCCAGTCATGTTTATATTGGATTAAATACTATTAAATCCTTTAGTCTTGGTGATCACCGCCTAATTCAATAATTTCCTCATTCATATGACCAATTACATGGTTTTATAATTGAGTTAGGTGTCTCAAAAGCATAGTTTTGCATAATTTTATTAATGTGAATTGTGGAAATGTAAAATTCAAAAAAAATATACTTGTAGTTTAACATTCCTCCCAATTTAAGTTCAATGTTCATGAAATAAGTAAAATATAGAGATTAATAATTAAACAACTCTCACATAAGCTAACAATGAACCAAAAATAAAGACTAAATTACACCAACACACTCCCCTTTACATTATATTGCAAAAAATATTGAATTACTACCATGATATTCAAGAGAGGGAATAAAAATAAAATATATAAATGAGAGAGAAAAGTGAAACAACAAAATATTTTTAATAGTAGATTCCAGGTTAAGTTCCTATCTTTCTCATCTAGTCCTATGATAGTGCCTGACCCTATTAAAATAAGGGAATATTCCCCCTATAAATCTTTATTAAAATTATCTCCATCTACAGATTGTTCAATATATTCTCCTTTAATTCAAAAAGTTTTTTCTCAAAATATCCCATTTTAAGATATATCCATAATTATCATTCTTAAAAGTCTAACATACTTTTTCAAAAATATTTAAATTATGTTTTCTTTGAACCTATCAGGGGCCCACATAGAACATGAACATGATTATTTTCCTTTCTTCTATAAATGGCCCACAAATCCAATCCCCATTAACTCCCCAGAACTTCCTCCATGGTCATCTTCCTATTTAGGTGGGAATATCATCACTTAGGCCATTTCATATACCAACACAAGCATCAACATGCCATAGTAAAAAGTGTTTTAGGTTTTTTATTCTCCTATCAACCATGGGTTATCTATCCACTTTCATAGTAGACTACGTTTACTTCTCAAATTCATCCATTATTCATGAAAGGTTTAGCCACAGGTTCCATTTTATGACATAGTGCTAATTTTAAGGCCATTTTTCATAACCAAGACATGAAAAATGATAAGAAACCCATTTATATGGATATTTACTACTTAATATCTCCCCTTTCACCACATATTTTCTTAACATGGTGGATAAAAGGCCATATTATCAACTGATTTCATATGAAGGCTCTTATTTATTCATATTTTCCCACATTTTTCATTCGAGTTATCGATGATATTTCATAGAGTTTTCCAACCTCAAAAGTAGATAAATGGATCAAGTAAAAGACTTTAGTTAGTTATAATTTCATTTATGGCCTAAATTTGTAGTGTCCTAATATGTTTGAATGGAAGTGGTGCTGGTGGAATGTGCCCAAGTGAGGGAGACATGGGTGTAGTGAGGAACAATGACATTATTGTAGTTGGGGAATAGTATCCTCATAGTGTGTATCCCACATAGAATTTTTTTTGTATAACAACAACTTATTAATATTCCACAATTCAGGTATTTTATTGAATGAGATGGACTATAGCCTAGGGATTCCTATCCACCGTTGTCCCCTATTCCCAATGATACCAGCCCTATCTGTGTTCCTTCTGGCGAGGATTGGATTCAAGCTACTTCCTCTCACTCTTCCCATGATTCTCCATCCACCAATATGTCTCCCTTAATGGTAAGAGCGTATACTAGCTCAAAATATAGGATCCTCAAGAAGAGAATGTCCATCCGTTTAAATAAGGCCCTTAGTTCTGGAGCCAGTGCCAGAAATCTAACCTACCAATGATTCCAATCCTAATATGGAATGCCTGAGGTCTTAGATCCTGGGTGAAAAACAAATTACATCATCTCAGAAGTTCTCAAGGAGAAGGTTGACCTTGTGGGTATTCTTGAGCCCAAACAAATCTCCTCCAAGCTCAGTGAATTTTCCTAGAAAATCATAATGCAAGGGTCCTTTCATGCCAACCCCTCCAACCACCACATTTGGATATTTTGATGAAATACACCTTCCAAAAATCTGGTGCAGGATGGAAGCCAATTCATTACTTCAAAGGTGACCAAGGTGGACACAGTTTTCTTCATGACAATTTTTTATGGGAGCTACGTTAGACATAAAATAATGGGGCTCTGGAGGGACCTCAACAATTTCGATCCAATCAATCTCCCATGGATCATTGGGGGCGACTTCAATGTCATTTCCAATCCAGAGGAAAGTAAGGTCAGGGGTACCTTTTAGAGGAAAGCTAGCATGGATTTTTCCCGATTCCACGCTGAGAATGGGTTTTTTGATATCATTTTCTCAGAAAATCTCTACACCTGGTGCAACAATCAAAGAGTCTCTCACTGTTCATAGAGCTTATTGGACAAGTTCCTTTCCAACCTTCAATACACTACCCTTTTTGCTTATGAAAAAGTGGCTGATCTGGTCCAGTTCTTCTCAAATCACTCCCCTCTTTTGGTTTGACTCTCTTCTAATCAGAACTATATACACTGTTTCCGATTTCTCCAACTTTGGGTCACTTCCCTTGGGTATCACTATCTAGTTAATGACATCTAGAATAAACCTCCCCAAGGGTAATTGTTAGTGGCCATTTGCAATAATCTCCTCTAGTTAAAACCATGTCTTCAGGGGCGGGGGAAGGATCTCCTCCTTTGAGATAATGAGGTGGATCAAACCATGTAAGAACTTATTAGTTTGGAGGAAAATATCGAGGTGGCATGGGATGATTAACTTTTCATGGTTCTCTCCAGCAAGAAATAGATCTTATAGGAAATGTTTCTGAGATAAGAAATAATAGTAAGGGACCTATAACGTATATAGTGACTCAAAGAAGGAGACAAAAACACCACGTATTTTCATATGTGCATCAAATAGAAGAAGTGGTCAACCAATCCCAATTTACTTTTAAATGATGGATCTTATTCTGAAAATTGGGATGTACTGGGAGCCCAAGCTCTTACCTTCTTCCAAAATATTCTAATGAGTCCAAATCCTATGAATCCTAGTGGCTATCCGGGTGAGGACATTGGATTCTTTGATGTGATTCCCACCATATTCACTACCCAAGATAACACAAGTCTCAGTTAGATTCCTGAGGAGGAAGAAATCCATGATGCCATGTTGAGCCTGAAACCAGACAACACTCCAAGTCCTGATGGATTCCCGGGCACATTTTATAGGGCCTCTTAGGATGTGGTGAAGGAGGAAATTATCCCAGCTATCCAAGATTTCTTTCGTAAGGGAATCCTTCCAAGGGTTGATTCTTCCACCTCTCTTGTGCTTATTCCAAAATTAATAAACCCATCCTCTTTTTTTCACTTCCGTCTGGTGAGTGTCTGCAACTTTTCTCACCAAATATTGGATAGTGTGATAAACTCACACCTATCCGTGAATCTCCCTCAGTGGATTTCAATGGAGTAAAAGGATTTGTGAAAGGACACTCGATCTAAGGCTCTATCGTGCTCGCCCAAGAGATGCTCAAAGATATGAATATAAAGTCTCATTGATCCAATGATGCCATAAAGGTTGGACATGAACAAGGCTTATGAGTATGTGGAGTAGAACTTCATCAAGAAGAATCTGGAATGTATGGGCCTTGACTTTAGGAATAATGATATACTATTTCGATGTTTTAGTTCCTCTTGGATGGTGGTTACAGCTCTGGGGTAGTCTTATGGGTTCTTTAAAGACACCCACGGGCTCAGGCAGGGAGACCCTATCTCTCCAAGTCTCTTCGTTCTCTCCCAAGACATTCTCAGTCACCACATCAATAAAAAGATCAATAATGGGGAGATGATTCTGTTTTAAATAAGCATACATTCCAAGCCCATTTCCCACTTGATTTTCATGGGTGATATTATCATATTCATTATTATAGGGATGAAATCCATCAAGAGCCTTACGAAGCCTTTGGAGGAGTATTCCCACTAGAGTGGCCAGGTGGTCAGTAAAGAAAAAAGCACCTTCTATATCTCTAAAAAATGTTCTACAACCCAGACCATGGCTATCCAGAATAACCTTAACATGAATAGAGGCATCTTTCCCATGTATTATCTTGGATCCTCTTTATCTCTGGGTAGATTTTGTATCAAAGACTTTGATTTTCTATCCTACGAGATTACTGATCGCATTCTCAAATGGAAGAAGAAATATCTATTTTTTAGAGGTCATATTTCTCTCATCAATAGTGTGATTCTTGAAACTCCTATGCATATTCTTTAATATTTCAATGTCCCACAGGGGGTGCTTTTTAAAATTGAAAATATATTGGCTACATTCATCTGGGACCCTGATTCAGAAAGAAAGCACCACTGGGTATCCTGGCAGAAAGTGGCTCGTCTGGTCGTGGAAGGTGGCATCAACATTCTCTCTCTCAAAGCCTTCTCCCTCTGCATGCAAGAGAAATTTGCCTTGGAGATTCTGGAACAGAGTACGATGTGGTGGATTTCTATGCACTCATTTAATTTTCATAATCACTCATCAAATACCATATGAGTTTTTCTGTTCTAGTCTTTCATTCGACCCCTTCTTGTTAGCCTCCAACTGCACTGCTAATGGATTGTGGGGAAGAGAGAGATCTCGTTCTATCACAAAAACTGGGAAGTGGATTCCATTGGGATTCTAGGATGCCTAGCTCCCAATATTTCCTTCATAGAATTTAAATTCTACTCGACATTCACCAACGTAGTGTTGGACGCTGATCAACTGGGCACTTTCAGACTCATCGACCTCTCTCTAGAACCAAACCGCTGTATTTTTACACCTTCCTCCTTGGGGTTATTCTCCTCTCAAGACTTCCGTAGAATCCTTTCATCTTAGGAAACAATGATTTCATGGAATTAAATCTTTTGGACCAAGTAACTTCCCTCAAAATATTATATTCTCTTAAGGGGAATCTGAAATAGAGATATTCCTATGGATGACAATATCAAAAATTGTGGTATTACTCTGGTATCTCATTTCCCCTATTTAAGGAATAGCATGGAGGAGACTATGGATCATCTATTATTCAGGTGTGACTGGGCATGTGGTGTATAGAGTGCCCTTGGTGAATTCATGACCCTCTCTGCTCCCAGCATGACTGACATTCTGTTCCCAGAGAGGTGGTTTCATGGTTTGGGAGACAGGGTCCCCGAGAAGGAGGCTCGAATCATTATATTACATTCGGGGATTTGGAACTGATAACATGATTGTAAATAGGTGAGACATGATGGATTCCCCTCCTTTGGTAGCATGATTCTCATCAAAAAAAAATTTTCTTCTGGATTTGGCCTGTATCTTGAAGAATTGGAAAGAATCTCCATCCCTTCGCTTTCTCCAAAGAAGCTCCCACGACACCCAGCCAAGCTCCAACTCTGGCGTAGGTCTCTCGGTCCGATGGATCCCCCCTCTAGAGGTCTCAAACTGAACTCTGATGGTTCTTGTTTCTCGGGGGTACTCTGTGGGGGAGGAGTGGTTCAGGATGAAAAATGATCAGTAATCCTTACTTTCTCCTCACACCTTGGTAGTGGATCATCCCTTCAAGAAGAGGCCGACGATATTTTTTAGGGTATTAGTTTATGTCATTAGAAGGACATTGTGTTATCAGAGGTAGAAAATCACTCCAAATTACTTCACAATTCCATTCCTGGTCTTAGTCCCACCCCTGGTCTATTTCCTACTTCATCAGAAAGTGCAGAGGAATTCTCAATAGCAACATCAAAGTGTTTCATGTTTGGAGATAAGGGAACCAAGTTGCATATCACCTCACTTCTATTGAGGTTTATGGACCCGACCCCCTTTTCCTCCACAATTTGATATCGTTGAAACCTAAAGGGGTTAATTTGATTGAGGGGATTCCCTTGGTCTTCACTACTTCAGACCCCCATGATCCCTATTTGCTTGTGTCCAGTGTGGCTCTTTCTTTGAATAAAAAATTACTCGATGTAAATATAAAGACAAAGGTCATACAAAATCCCGAGGGAGAAACATTAAGGATTGAAAAAATCTATAGATTTAGGTTTGTATGTATTGATGTGAAAACTATTAATATAAAAAATTAGGTTAATCTCTTGAACATAATGCATGATATTCATAAGTAAAATGTAATGAAAATATCTCCTTAAAATTTTCATTACCCACTTCCATGGCTAAAAGTAAAAGGCCATGAAACATTGTAAGAATAGTTAAGGATATACACCCAATTTGTTTTATTTATTTATATATATTTTTTATGTTTTTAAATCTAAAATCAAGATAAGTCTCACACACACCACCCAACCCCAAATGATAAAGATAATTGGTTAATTCATAGTGATTTTTGATCTTATAAAACCCAACCAATTTTTTGTTTTTTACCCATTTTTTCTTTTTCCCCATTTTTTTGAACTACTTTATTTTTTTCAATATGGGTAAAAAATTGAATAAAAACGAATGATATCATGAAATTTTTACCCAAAAACTGATGAAAAACTAGACTCCAAAAATCACAATGACTTAACCAATTATCTTGATCATTTGGAACAGGTTTAGATGATCCATGATTTTTGATCTTATAATGTGGGACCTTTCCCATTATAAAAATTTAGGTTTTCTCTTACGGTGTGTAGTACCTTTTTCACTTATATAAGGAAAATCCCCCAATGATTTGTTAAGCTAGAAAAACTAGACTCCAAATCATGGATCATATAAACATTATGACCCTCTTCAAACTTGTTTAGAGATTCCCCTTCAATTATTGGTGATTTTTTCATGCATATTTGGTTTTATCTTTTTCTTTTTTCTTAGGAAGAAACAACTTATTTGTTTTTTCAATTGAAATGACATCCTCCGACATCATATTTATATCTTTATTTGGTTTCTCTTTTTGTTAATCAAAGTTCTTCATAGGTCGATGAATGTTGAAACTAACCTATTCAATTCTAACTCTTAAGTGAAACAAACCATTTTGGAAATTGATCAGTACTCTTATAGTTTATTAGAGACACCTTCCCAAAATAAGGGGTTTCTTCACTTCATCTATGTAAATCACTAGGATATCTATTAGAAAATTAGACATGTCCACTTTGGTGGACACATCTTTAGGAAAACCTCATGGACATCTCATTATTGTGTCCAAAAATTGAAGTATCAATATTGTAGGATTTATATCCTCCTATAAATATTCATGTATTTTTAATGTTGAGTATGGAATATTTTACACACTTTCACCTAAATCACAAAGATTTCATAAACCCATTAGACCCAATATTAAGTAGAATTGAAAATAAGTTTAGTTCTTATTTCTTATTTGGTAAACTTCTGGACACTATTGCAGAAAATTCCCTAGTTAAGGGAATTTTTACCAACTCCTCATGATTCCTCTTATTCATCACCAATTCACTCATGAAATGTTAATAAACATGTAGGTTATATAAAGATCCGGATGAAGGAATGTTAATATGCAGCCATTTAATGTTTTTTGGAAACTAACCTCTTTTTTTTACCATTATACCTTGGTTCAATATTTCTAGAAAAGGTTTTATAGGCTTAGAGGGAGGTGGGGTCCCTTTTTTTACTTCTTATTTAACTATATTTTCTTTATTCATCTTATTATATTTATATTGTTATCCTATCTTAACTTTCTCCTAGTGATATTTCTACTTGATTCAAGGTTATCTTTTTTCCAATTATCAAGGTTATGCACTTCAATTCTCTTCTTGGAATGAATTCTAGATTTCCAAGTAGTATTACTCATTGAATCTCTCTAAATTTGATAAGTAATTTGGCTATTTTGGAATTCTAGGTTCTGTAGAGAAGCCTTTTGATCTTGTGATTCATATTTCAATTATTTTATGTCTACAAATTAATCCTTTGAATAATACATAAATTTAATTATGGAAGCCCCAATTGTGGTCATGGATATTTCCAACATCTTCTCTAATGTATGGAATTGCAGAGACGACCATTGCAGTGCTTGTGGCTAGAACCCTTGTTTCCTCGATTGGTACCCTTGATATTGTGGTTGGTGTGTCCTATATCCCTAAAAAGTATTTCCCCTATTATAATAATCATAATTAACCTCTTTGTTATGCATATCTTGG
Organism: Viscum album; assembly: GCA_963277665.1. Lineage (NCBI taxonomy): Eukaryota > Viridiplantae > Streptophyta > Magnoliopsida > Santalales > Viscaceae > Viscum > Viscum album. The sequence continues at coordinate 1,628,839,922 of OY728150.1, forward strand.
GGGCTGTGGAGACCCATCATTGTATTATTCTTCTTTTCCATAACCACTATTTGAGGTATCATCCATCGTTGGTTGTCAACCATGTGCAATATTTTTTTTCCATCATCAGTATACCATTAGATTCTATTACTTGTCATGTTATTCAACACTTTTAAGATTTATTATAGTGACTTTTTCATTAACAATCCTCTATCTACAACATTAATTATTGGCCTATTACCCTGAGGAAAACCCATATATGAAGTTTGGATTAATAGTCACATCTCTATCCCATAGTGAGGAAACTTTCTAACCAACTCTTTTTAACTATCCTATATATGATATAATTATTCATTATTATTTTTTTGATTTTAAATTAGAATATGAAAAATAATATCCATAGACTTCTTAGGAGGGGATAAATGAGTTAAGAATTTACTTACTAAGTCATCCCATGTGGTGATAAAGTGTGGAGCTAGAATTTGGATCCACTCATGAGCTTTGTATTTTATAGAGTATCAGTAGAGTGAAAGCCTCACCATATCGATGGATACATTTTTGAATTGGAATGTATCATATAACTTTAAAAATCTACCAAAGTGGGTGTTTAGATCATATTGGGTAGTTCGACGAGATGGATTGAACTCAAAAATAATTTTCTTGATTATAGAATTTATTTTAATGATTTTTCTGGAAAATAGAGGTAAAATAATAATTGGTTAGAGCCCCATGTTTCAAGGTTTCCAAAAATCCATTAGAGTAATCAACCCCATATCTCTTTGTTTCATTCCTCCAGATCCTTTACTTTTTTTATCAGTTGTCATCCTTGCTTCCTATTTTACCTTATTATTTAACTTATTTTCTAACTTGGGGTCATAATCAAGGGTGTCCTTGAATTTTCCTTGAGTACGATAGTTATTTATAAGATATTTACCTTGTAATCACAACATGAACAAACAAAGTGTAGTTTAGGAAAATAAACTAATAAAAAGAAAATAAAAACACTAAAATTTTCAAAATCCACTCAGAAACATCCATTGGAAATTGTGTCAAAAATTTGGTTTTCCCCTTAGGATTTGTGAATTATTATGGGGCTAAAAAAATTTATAATTTCATAAAATACTTAGACCACTGATACTATATAACTAAACACAGTAAAGACCAAGTGAATTGTGTTTCAGTTTTAGGATTATCCTATTAACCATGGGTTTTCCCACCATGGGCATAACATACCCCATTTCTTTCTCAAAATTATCCATTACACATGAAAGGATTAACAATAGATTTTACATTATGAGGCGGAGGTAATTTTGAAGCTCTTTTGTCTCATTCGTGACATAAAGGGGAATCTCTAAAAAAGTAAGTGGTTTCTTCCTAAGAAAAAGAAAAGGATAAAACCAAATAAGCATGAAAAAATCACCAATAATTTAAGGGGTATATCTAGACAAGTTTGAAGAGGGTCAGTAGGTTTATATGATCCATGATTTGGAGTCTAGTTTTTCTAGATTAAGAAATCATTGGGGGATTTTCCTTATGGAAGTGAAAAAGGTACTACCCACTGGGAGAGAAAACCTAATTTTGGTTAATGGGAAAGGGCCCACATTATAGGATCAAAAATCATGGATCATCTAAACTTGTCCGGAATGATCAAGATAATTGGTTAAGTCATAGTGATTTTTCGATAATGGGAAAGGGCCCACCTTCTAGTCTATATCATGTCCTAAATTTCACTCAATAATTATGATCAATAAATAATTTGAAATAGTCTATTGGATATCCTATCTAGAATGAAAAAAATAAAATCTGAATATCACTCATGGAATTCATAATGATAACAAATCAATTGACATTAACTTTAGAAATTCGAAGGATGAAGATGGTAGGGAAATTTCATTTAAAAGAATTGACTAGACTCAAGTCACGATTCATTAAATTATCAGTCCTATGATTATCTCTAATTGTTCAATCCTATATACTTTTAATTCAATATTATTATAATTGAAATCTAAAACATGTAATCATGGGATTTATAAGAAAATATTCTACCATAGATCAATAATTATAAAATATATCTAAATAAGAGGCCTATAATTTCTTCTTTAAAGATCATTTTTTTTTCAAATAGAACAAGAGAGTGAGAAATATAGAATTTAAAATAAAAAACATTTAAATGATGCTTCTTCCTTCCTTTGGACTCGTCCTCTTATTTTTCCCTCATCATTGTAGGGCTATTAAGAGAAAACAATAAATGTGAAAACTAAGACCATAGAATTTAAAGATCCAAATGAAAAAGTGTGAAGTGTATATACATCCTAAATGCCTAAATCCTAAGAAATAAAATAAAAACTCAGGTTTTGTCTCATAAATTCTCTTGTTTATGGTCATTGGTTCCAAATTACCTTTTTTCCATTATGTAATTGAGGATTGGAAATAATTTTCCTGATCCGAATTAATAAATGGTTAAATATGGGTTCTATCCAATAAGGTGGGCCCTTTCCCATTATCCAAAATTAGGTTTTCGTTCCTGGTGGGTAGTAAATTTTTGACTTCCATAAGGACAATCTATGAATTCTTTGTTAAGCTAGAAAAGTGAGACTTCAAATCATGGATCATCAAAACCTAGTGACCCTCTTCAAAATTGTTTAGAGGTTCCCCTTCAATTATTGGTGATTTTTTCACGCATATTTGGTTTTATACTTTTCTTTTTCTTAGGAAAAAACCACTTTATTCTTTTCTAAATTTCAATGACATCCTCCAAAATCATCTCTCTATATTTATTTGGTTTCTCTTTTTGTTAATAAAAGTTCTTCATAGGTCGAGGAATGTTGAAACTAACCTATTCAATTTTCACTTTTAAGTGAAACTAACCATTTTGGAAATTGGTCAATACTCTTATAGTTTATAAGATACACCTTCCCAAAATACCGGGTTTCCTCACTTCATCTAGGTCAAGAACTAGGATATCCATTAGAAAATTAGACATGTCCACTTTGGCTAACATATATTTAGAAAAACCTCATGGTCATCCCATTATTCTGTCAAAAAATCGTAGTGTCAATATTGTAGGATTTATATCCTACTATAAATATTCATGTATTTTTAATGTTGAGTATGGAATAATATCCACACTTTCACCTAAATAACAAAGATTTCAAAAACCCATTAGACCCAATATTAAGTATAATTTAAAAGAAATTTAGTTCTTATTGCTTATTTGGTAAAATTCTTGAAACTATTGCATAAAATTCCCTAGTTAAGGGAATTTTTCCCAAATCTTCACGATTCCTCTTATTGATCACCAATTAACTCATGAAATTGTTATAAATAGGTAGGTTATATAAAGATTCAGATGAAGGATTGTTAATATGCATCCATTTAATGTTTTCTGGAAACTAACCTCATTTGTTTACCATTATACCTTGGTTCAATATTTATAGAAAATGTAGTATAGGTTTAGAGGGAGGTGGGGTCCCTTTTTTTACTTCTTATTCAACTATATTTTCTTTATTCATCTTATTATATTTCTATTGTTCTCATTTCTTATCTTTTTCCTAGTGATATTTTCTACTTGATTCAAGGTTTTCTTTTTTCCACTTATCAAGGTTATGAACTTCAATTATCTTATTGGAATTAATTATATATTTCCAAGTAGTATTCCTCATTTACTCTCTCTAAATTTGATCAGTAATTTGGCTATTTTGGAATTCTAGGTTCTATAGAGAAGCCTTTTGATCTTGTGATTCATATTTCAATTATTTTATGTCTACAAATTAATGCTTTGAATAATAAAAAAATTTAATGATGGATGCCCCAATTTTGGTCATGGATATTTCCAACATCTTCTTTAATGTATGGAATTTCAGAGATGACCATTGCGGTGCTTGATGCTAGAAACCTTATTTCCTCGATTGGTACCCTTGATATTATAGTTGGTGTGACCTACATCCCTAAAAAGTATTTTACTTATTATAATAATCATAATTAAACTCTTTGTTATTCATATATTGGGGGTTGTGGAGACCCATCATTGTATTATTCTTCTTTTCCATAAACACTATTTGAGGCATCATCCATCCTTGGTTGTCAACCATGTGAAATCTTTTCCTTTTTTCCATCATCAGTATAACATTAGATACTATTACTTTTCATGTTATTAAACACTTACAAGATTTATTATAGTGAATTTTTCATTAACAATCCTCTATCTACAACATTAATGATTGGCCTATTACCCTGAGGAAAACCCATATATGAAGTTTAGTTTAATAGTCACATCTCTATCCCATAGTGGGGACACTTTCTAAATAACTATTTATAACTATCCCATATATGATATAATGATTCATTATTATTTATTTGATTTTAAATTATAATATAAAAAATAATATCCATAGATTTTGTAGGAGGGAAGAAACAAGTTAAGAATTTACTTACCAAGTCATACCATGTGGTGATAAAGTGTGGAGCTAGAATTTGGATCCACTCATGAGCTTGGTATTTTATAGAGTATCAGTAGAGTAAAAGCCTCACCATATCTATGGATACATTTTTGAGTTGTAATGTATCATATAATTTTAAAAATATACCATAGTGGATGTTTAGATCTTCCTAGGCTAGTTCGACAAGTTGAACAGAACTCAAAAATCATTTTTGTGATTATAGAATTTATTTTAAATATTTTAGTAGAAACTAGAGGTAAATGAATGATTGGTTGGAGCCCCATGTTTCAAGGTTTCAAAAAATAAATTAGAGTCATAAACCCCATATCTCTTTGTTTCATTCCTCCAGATCCTTTACATTTCTTATCAGTTGTCATCCTTTCTTCGTATTTTACCTTATTATTAGATTATTTTCTAACTTGGGGTCATAATCAAGGGTATCCTTGAATTATCCTTGAGTACGATAGTTATTTATAAGATATTTACCTTGTAATCACAACCCGAAAAAACAAAGCATAGTTTAGGAAAATAAAATAATAAAAAGAAAATAAAAACACTAAAATTTTCTAAAGCTACTCAGAAACTTCCATTTTAAATGGTGAAAAAAATTTGGTTTTCCCCTGGTGATTTTTGAATTATTATGGGTCTAAAAAAATTTATAATTTCATAAAATACTTAGACCATTTATACTAAGTAATTAAACGTAGTAAAGACCATGTGCATGGTGTTTCTGGTTTAGGATTATCCTATCAACCATGGGTTTTCTCACCATGAGAAAAACATAACCCATTTATTTCTCCAAATTTCCATTACACATGAAAGGATTAATAATATATTTCAAATTGTGAGGAAGTGGTAATTTCGAAGTTGTTTTGTCTCATTCATGACATGAAACATGATAAGAAAGTTATTTCTATGGTCATTTAATACTTTTAAATTCCATGTAAACTATATATAATCTTAACATAGTTTATCAAAGGTTATGTTTTTAATCATTTTTATGTGGAGGATATTACTTATTCGTTCTATTCTCACAGTGGTCTTTCGAGATCTTGTTGATCTTTCATAGAGTTTCTGAGCCTCAATAGTAGATCAATGTATTAGGTCAAAGACTCTAGTTGGTTGCAATGGTGTTTTTTGGACTTTAGTTGTAGTGGTTCTATGAGATTTATGGTCATATGTGTTGGTGGAATGTGTCTAAGAGAGGGCAATTTGTGTGAAGGGAGAAAGGATGATGTTTTTGAAAGTGGGGTACAATAGCCGCATAGAACCTGTCCCACATCAAAAAATTTATCCCATAATAGATTCTTAATAAGAGATACTACTCTAGGAAATAACTAAAGTAAGCTAAAGACTACCAAGAGACACTTATCCACTTTTAAGGCTACCCTATGCTTGTTATTCCTTCCCCCCTCAAATGCACAGACCTTACCCCTAGGTGTCGGTGCACCTGCAAAACCTGTGCAGGCTATGCACAACCTATGTTACTTCCGTACTCATGACATCTGTCCTTATGGTCTATTCAGCTACACACTGTGGCTTAGATATGTGACTTTTTATGGGTTGAGGTCGAGACAGGGCAATAGCTCATTTTTTCACCTATTAATTAAAAATGGATTTTCTAAATTTTCATCAAAGATGATTATTCATTTTTATTAATCTAAATTCTATAAAAAACTTTATTTTCTTTTTTATGATTATTTTTAAATACTAATTTCCCACAAATGAATTAATCAATAAATTAATAAGGTATAAAAAATTAAAAATTAATGAACTTTATTATTTAAAATATAAAAATTTTCATATACAAAATAGAGGCATAAAATACCATGTACCTAAAACTATTCTTGTCCTAAATCATTGAATCTCAACATTGAAAGACAAAGAAACACCATGCTAACAATATTCAAATTTCAGTTCTTTAAGTCAACAAATTTTCAATGGGGAGTCAAACATTCATTTTTTATACAAGGATTTTTTATTCAACTCCACGTCTTTCAAAGAACCCAATGAACCCCTGCATTTTAATTTCTCCCATTGAAATTTATGGACATTATCCTTCTATATATTCAATCATCACAAATCATTATTATTAAACATTCAATTTTACGACCTACCACACCTTTTATTCCTTTTCTCCCATCACTCATTATATTAATTGAACTTGAGGTATTCTAAAACCATGAGTAAATGTGATGCGGTTGTATTTTTGAAGTAATTTTCTATATAAAATTCTTAATTTATTTTTTTTTCATTGTTAAAATAATATTTTAGTGGATTAATTTATAATTTTTGTGTTAAAATAATAAATTACTTCATTATATGTTTTATTAATATTTTTTTAACATTTTTTTAATTAATTAATTAATTAATTAATTAAATAAACTTTAATATTAAATTTAATTTATTTAAATAATTTAATAGTTTTATGTAATTATAATTTAAATCTTTTTATAAATTTTATAATACGTAGATTTATTTAATTAATTAATCAGTTAATATTTTTAATCAATTTTTTTAATATATTTTATTTTTCTAACAAACAAATTTGTTTAGTTTTTTATTTTATTTAAATATTTATTTATATTAATATTTCATTAATAAAGGAATTTTTATTTTAATTTAATTTTGAATTAGTTATTTGTAAATTTGTATTTATTGTTCAAATTTATTAATAAATTACCATATTTTTAGTTTATTTTATTTGTTTGTTGTGTAAGACATTTATTGAATATAAATATTTAGTATAATCTTATGTAAGATATTTTGGAAGAGTAAGCATCACATCACATTTTAAGATTAATTTTTAGGTGTCCGCATAAAAGTTTTTTCTATTTTAAGTATTCACAACAATCCCATAAGAGAATTATATTCTATTTTCAACATAATATACAATCCAAAATTACCATAAGGGTTTTTGGCAGTCTATGCAAGTGTAGTCTTCCACATCTACATAATATAATTTTTGTCTTTCCCATAACATAAATTCAATGAAAATTTGTGCGTAAGATAAATATCACATTGGATAATTTATCCTATGTGATAACTAAATGGAACCCAACAAAATCTTCCCAAGTAAGTTTCTATTGCCCTTGTTGGGATTTGAACTGTTGTGAATTCATCAGTTGTCATCAACCTCATGAATAAAAAGAATCCATCACTTATTTTTTGAGATCATGAGCAAGGATGAATCTTTTATGGTCATTGGGATGTGTTTGAATAATATACAATCATTATAAGATAATGAATCTATATTCAAGAAAATGAAGGTACGATTCAAGAATATTTTTTTTATTAAAGATCCATTCAAGACTGAACCCTTTCTTATATTTAGTAACATGTGATTTATTATATTTTTTTTATTAAAGATCCATTCAAGACTGAACCATTTCTTATATTTAGTAACATGTGATTTATTATAGAAGACGATTCCGAAGAAGAAGAACCATGTTTTCCCATTTGTTGAAAATGTCGATTCCTTTCCAGATCTAGATGAAAATAAAAAATGAGTCAAAGTTTTGAAGATTTCTGGCATCACTTCTGAGTTTCTCACCTTAATCACCACTTTAAAATCTCAGTTATTTTTTAAGTGTGATGTTCTGATTATGATGAAGACCATTCTTATTGATAAACCGATTATGATTAAGCTTCATGAGAGGATAACACCAAGCCATATTTTAAGAAGATAGTGAGATATAACATGCCAAGTTTAATTAATGCTGACAAGAAAGAAGTTGTTCTGTTCTTAGCTGAAAAATTAAGCTTCGATGACTGGTGTTTGATTGTAGAAGAAGATATTGTTCTGAATCTAGCCAATTTTGATGTTGACTAACCAATGTTTTTTGTTGAAGATGATGGAACCACTTCAATAATAGTCAGATATTGTTATCTGAGGTTATGCATACCTGAAATTTTATTTCTAGGGTTGAGTCGATGAATTCCTTACTGGAATTTTCTATTTGTAGGAGTTCAATGTTGGGGTGATTATAGATGAAACTGTTTTGAGATAATTTTGGGAGATTGTAATTTCTCATGTGTGACTTATTTTGTAGTTGGATGACTGAATTTTGATTCTGTGCTGTTATGGATTTTTGTGGAAGAAAGGGTTTTGTTTGTTGAGGAGTTGGAAAAGGTAGTAGGGTGATGAAGTTTGAAGCTATTCAAAAATTTTGATTTAAAATGTTGTTTTTTGTTTTGCATCAACCAATTCATATTGAATTTAGAATTAATTTTCAATGTAGAAGTTGTGGTGGATGAATGGTGGAGTTATTAGATCAATGCAAGGTTGACACTTGGTCAACAATTTTGTAGATTAAAAATAATAATATTTTTTTACAATAAAAAATGTTTTATTTCTAGAATTATTAATGTGTCCTGAGCAATGTGAAAAACTATTTAATAGATAGAGTGTGTTTGAATTATAGGTAGATATAGAAGGATAATAATAATAGATTGTTGTCATAGATGATAGACAAGTGAGTAGAAGATGTTGAGTTTTTGGTTCTTTTAGGAAATAAAATGAGTTCCAAAAAGAAAATAATAAGTGGAAAGGAATTGTGTGACAGATACAAAAAAACATATAGAGAATTTTGGAGATGTCAGAAGAATGGAAAATGGGAGTGAAACCAGAATATTTTCTGGGATGTTATTTCTACTCAAGAGGTTGATGAAGTTGTATATATTAGTGTGATATTGCTCCTAATAGATGATTATCTAAACTTTTAGTATCCATAGACAATTGATTCAAATGGTGAAGACTTTATAAGTTTTCATTTCTTTAAATTATCTAAATTTAATTATGTCTAGAATCATAGATTTTTAAAATTCGCTTGTTTCTTGAAGTTTTAATCTTCTATTATTTTGTAAAATATTTTCCTTCCATACTGATTACGTCTCATTATAGATAGGAATGTGATGAAATCTGACTGTGGATCAATTAATTCAATACAAGTTGGAGTTTCACGATGATCAATTATGTTTAAATTTCTCAAAATTAAATAAAAAAATTGTAAGTATAGCGAGTGTTGTCCGTATCTTTATTTTTGGTGATCGTTTATATCAATGACCAAATCCTTAGGAAAGGACATATACTTTTGAGATCTTGGTTTTAGTCTAATTTTTTTAACCAAATGATATATGAGATTAGATATTTCAATCTTTCATCGAGAGAATTGTAGTTTTTAATCAATAGTTATCTTGGTTGTTGCTCTGATTCTCTTATGGGGCTTGTAGCAGTTACTATTTGGTACTATAGTAGACGGAACTATTCACTTGATTTGGGCCTTCGGGCCACCAGTTGGGCCTACGGGTCTCAAGGGCCTTTGAGTCGTCAAAGGCCTTTGGGATATAGGGCCTTTGGGCCACAAAGACGATGGAGTATCCTTGTTCACACGGAGAATGACCCAGAAGAGCATCAAATCAACAAGAGTAGTAGCCACCAGAAGCAGAGCTAACCAGATTAGAATAATGAGAGTGTATGACAGCTGCCATTGGGACTAGGCACCGTGCAACTTTGTATGGGGTAATGCTAGCTGATCTGCAATGTAAGGTGGGGAGCTAGGTGATCAATGACGTAGAAGTTGGGGAGGGTATGATCTAGTGGTTTGGGCCTACAGGTCATGTTATGGGCATGGTATGCATCTGGGCCTTCGGTTCATATATTGCGGGTCATTCAGGCATTTTCCTTGGTCCTACGGGTCATGTTCGGTTCCCCTTCTACCCTCAAAAGGGGGATTATCCAAAATAAAATAAAAAAGAAGGCCTTCGAGCCATTCAGGTATTATCTTTTCAAACTGATGCTATTCATTTTCATTTTTTTTCAATTGTTTCTTTTCTATTTAATTCTATAGTTTTTATTTAATATATATTTTCAACTTTTATGGTAGTTTTAATCCCTTCCAAAATAAAAAAAGAACATAAATGATGAATAAAAAAACATGGAAAATAACCCCTATTTGGAAGCATCATTTGGGGACAACTTTGGACACTGCTAAACTATAATTCTTTGGTTAATCATGTTTGAGTTAGGCATTAAGATAAAATAACCCTATCATCAATTGGATTCATTTTTGAGGAGGATTGAAATGGGAAAAAAGAAAAAAATTAATCTTCTAGAAAAAAATAAATAAAATTTGTTGTCTTTAAAAAATATGCTACATGTCCAACATTCCTAAAAATTTATAAAATGAAAATTCATACAATCATAGAAGTAGAATAGTAGATAAATATAAAAACATACAAGTTATTGAATTTGAAAATCTAGAAATAATTGAAACATCATAAAATAATCACAAAAAAATTCCTTTTAAAACTAAAAAACCTAAAAATATAGAAAGGATAGATGATTATAGGACTCTAAAAAATATCGTTACTCTTAATATTGAGAACCAAAAAAAACTATTTAGGCTATCCAGAGATTTATCTTGGATTTGAACTATGATCAGGATTGATCCACAATCTACCTAAATTTCATGGACTACTGGGAGAGGATCCTCACAAGTAGCTGTAAGAGTTTCACATGATGTGTATCACTATATTGAACCAATGGGTAAATGAGGACCAAATTAGAATGAGGGATTTTCTGTTTTCCTTAGATGGATTAGTGAAGAATTGGTTTTAATTATCATAATCCACCAGCATTTGTAGTTGACATCAAATTAAGAAGATATTTCTAGAAATTGTTTTCTCAACTGTTAGAACTGCCTCTCTTAAGAAAATATTAGTGGCATTAGGAAAATCCTTGGGGAGATTCTCTATGAGTATTGAAATATATTTTATAAGATTTTATCTATTTTCAATCATCCCAAATTTTTTGATCATCTCCTGATCTAATATTTCTATGGAGGAGTTTTAATGGATATGAGCATGATAGATAATGCTGTAGGAGTAGCACTCATTGATAAAACTCCTATATATTCTAGAAATATCAATTAAAATTTGGCCCAAAATTCATAGTAATTGTGTACTAGGGGTATAATTCATTTTAAGATGGATATGGAAGTGTCTACTTCTAATTTTGAAAATATCCATATTGAAAATCATCTTAGTGAACTTATGAGTATGATGAAGTAGATGTTTACTAACTCTATTTTTTTATAATCCCAACCTAGAACAGTATATCCCATCTAAATTCACTATGGAATTTTTTATACCATTAATCATTATAATGATCAATTTATACAACTACAAGAAACATCTAAATCTTTCAATGAGATCTTTCTAGGTAAAAAAATTCCTGAACAACTCAAATAACCTATTTCTCAACCAAAATATTCTATCTTGGAAATTTTAATCAAACCCAAATTTCTATCCTTGGATGAAATTTGAGTTTCATTGAAATTTACTAGATTGAATGTTTTGGTTGGGAAACTATATGTATAGGTTTTTCTAGAATGTTTTTACAAAAAATATCTCATTTCAAGATTCATATGATTCCAATAGTTTTGGAAATTGATCATTATAATGATGAGTTCTAGAAAAAAAATGAAATATTTCATTTGGATGGGATAGACTAGGTCATGTTTTTATTATAAAAGAGAGTAGTTAGTCAAAAGTTTCTTCATTATACTCTCAAGTTCATTAAGCTAATTCTTAACATGATAATTAATAGAGTTAGAAGTAGACACTTCAAAAGCTAACTTTTCTTAGATTAGACCCCTGGTGCTATATTATTTTAAATTTTTGGCCATATTTGAAATGATATTTCTAAAATCTATAGAATTTTTATCCAATATTTATCCTCTTATAGAATCATCTATCATGCTCCTATCCATTAAAACTAAACCTTTAACGAAATATTGGATGAGAATATGATAAGAAATTTGGTAATGAGGGAGTCTAGAGAAAAGATTCTTATATATATCTGAATACTAGTGGAGAGTATCCCCTTAGATCTACCTAATGCTAAATATATCTTTTTTATGAGAGGTAGTTCTAAAGTCTTGGAAAATGTTTTCTAGAAATATTTTCTTCATAAGATTCTAACTACTAATGGTTGGGGATTATGAGTAGTAAAACCACTCCTTCACAAATCTATCAAAGGAAAATGGAAAATCCCTCATTTTATTTGGCCATTACTTACCCATTGGGGCTTCATGGTAATACACACCATGTGAAATTGCTGCAGGTGCTTGTGAGGGTCCTCTCCTAGCAGTCCGTGAAATTGAAGTAAAGGATGGATCACTCCTAATCTTTGTTCAAAACTAGGATCAATCACAAGATAGACTAAATTTTTTTTTTCTATTAGAATAATGAGAAACAAGCATCTTTAGTGTCCTATGATCAACCATTTTTCTATATTTTGAAAATTTTTAGTTTTAAAAGGAATTTTCTTTTGTGATTGTTTTTGTGATGTTTTTATTTTTTTTCTAGATTTTTGAACTTTATAACTTGTTTTTTTTCTTCTATTTTTCAACTATTTTATTTCTAAGATTGTATGAATTTGCATTTTCTTAATTTTCTATATTTATGGAAATGAAAGAGATTTTTTTAATGACAATAAATTTAATTTTTTATTTTTTAGTATATTTTTTTGTTTTTTATTTTTTTATTTAACCCCTTGGTATCCTCCCCGAAAATGGGTCCAATTGATGGTAAGGTTTTTTGTGTCACTTGAAACCTAACTAAAAATTTATTTACCTAAGAAAAAAAGTATATAAATAGAAAATGTTTTCTAAATATTTATTTTCATAGGATTTTAAAGGACGTACATTATCCACTTTGTAAAGAAAAATGTGATAAATAAAAACGAGGGATTAGAATTAATTATCAAATGACTCCACAGATTTAGGTTGGTATGTATTGGTGTGAAAAAAATTTAATATTAAAAAGAGGTTAATTCCTTAAATAAATGCCTGATATTTAAAAGTTAATTATAATAATAATATCCCCTTCAAAGTGTAGACATCATCTTCCCAGATTAATGTAGAGGCCATGAAATAATGTAAGAATATAGAACGATGGACACTATCTTGATTATATATATATATATTTCATTTTTTATGAAAATTTAACTTTAAAATGCCTCACATCCACCCAACAACCCCACATGATCAAGATAATTGGTAATGTTATGGGGATTTTTAACCCTATAAAACATAACCCATTTTTCTTCCCTACCCCATTTTTCTTCAAAATATTTATTATATTTTTCAATAGGGGTAAAAAATTTAATCAAAATGAATGATATCATGAAAATTTCCCCCAAAATCACCTAAAATCACACCCCAACAATCATCATCATCATGAACATACCCTTACATAATATATATCCTCTATACCATACTTCAAATTCTGAATATCCTAAAAAATAAAAGAGTTGGGTACTAAAGGATAAGATCAACATGTAATATGGATCTTCCCTACAAGGTTATTCACAGATTCCATGGGTTTAAAATTGGGATCAATTTAAAAGGTGGTTTTAAGGATAAATATTTTAAAAAAATACCTAAATCGTTTTAAATGTGACTGTGTATAATCATTTATTTGGAAAGATCAAATTAAAGTTTTAGTTTGCAACGTGTCCCAAGTTTTACTCAAAAATTATACTTAAAAAATAATTGAAAATAGGGGATTAAAAGTCATCTTGAGAATGAAAAAAATGAAATAAAAAAATCACTCAAGGTATACATAAAGATAAAAAATCAATCAACATGAGATTAATAAATTAAAAGTATTAAAATGGAATGGAATTTCATTTAAAAGCATTAAATAGCCACCAAAAATAATGATTCATTAAATCAACAGTCTTATTATTCTCTTGAATTATTAAATAAAAAATATTAGTCATTTAATATAATTAATATTAAAATTTAAATCATGGAATCATAGGATTTTTAAGTAAATCACGTCTCTTAGATTAGTAAGTATAGAAAAAACTTGAAATGCGGGGAATGTAATTTTTTCTTTAAATATCAAGAAAAACTTCCAAACAAAATAATAGATTGGAATATTGTAAAATATAAAAGAAAAATCCTATTTAAATGAAGCTTAGTCCTTCCATTATTATCCTCCCATCCTTGTGACATTTTCATTATAGACCCATAATGTAACACTATGATATTTTAGAATATATTTATCTATAAATAAATTTTATTTATTCTATATCTTTCATTACACATAACACTGAGTTTAATCGATCCAAAGTATACTATTAAAATTTTACTATTTAATGTAATGGTTTTTTCCTAGCTGTTGTATTGGAGAATACAAATTGGAATAGCTAAATTATGAAAATTATATATTTTACACATGTAAAAAATAAATTCTTAAGTTATCAAATGAATATAAATAAAAATAAAAATTATTTGAAAGTAAACTAAATATATTAATGAAAATATTTTTTATATTTACATATTTTATGTATCTTAATAATTAAATTATTCAATATTGGTGAATTATTTTATTAAAATTTATATTCTGTTTACTTTATCAAATGTTTTTTTATTCTTTAAATATTTTTTTGTAATCATGAGATAAGAATAAATCCATTTTTTTCCTAAAAACTACATTTTTACAAAAGTCAGTTCCATCGTGTTTTTTTTACTTACTTTAAATGTAATTTTTAAAAATTTAGAAATCTTATTTGAAAAAGTGAACTTTTTTTTAAATTATAATTTGAAAAATATCTTAGAGTGTGGTTTTGATAATTTTCTAAAAAGATTATTTTTTTGAGGTATAGTAAAAAAATACTGTGTTTTATTGAAAACCACATTTTCATTTAAAGAATGTATAAATTTAAATTTTGTTTTGTTTTTTTAAGTATAATTAGTTTAATTTTATTATAATAAATATAATTTTGGTTAATGTAATCAATTTCAATTTTAACTTTTACATAAACACATTTCCTACTTAAGAAATCTTTTCTTTGGGAATTTTTTTTCATCATGCTTGCATGTTTAATTTTAAATTAAATTCTGACACTTATTTTATTTTAATTATTAAAAATGGATTCTATATTTGGAATGAGTATAATTAACATTATTTAAAAATTTTAATATAATTTTTTTCATAATGAATTTTAAAAATAGTAAAAATTAATTAATGCAATTATTTTTACAATGAGTTTACTAGGGGTTAAACTAAAATGATAAGATTTAAAATGACCTAGAAACTTATATAATCTCTATTTTATGGAATATTTATAGATTATATGATATTATGTTCTATAATGAGCCATTATTTTCCTTGTTTCATGTATAAAACATGGGTATAATTTATTATTTTCAAAAATTGCACGTGTCTCCTTCTCCCCAAATATAAAAGGACACCCCTCTCTCTTCCCTTCACACTTACAAAGAATTATTTTGAAAAATCCATGGTCAAACCCTTAGATACCTCAGAATCACCTATAGTCCCTTGATTGATAAAAAAACCATTTTATGAAGGCTTTAGGTATAAACCCATAGTGGTTCTTTGAAGAAGAGGTATAGTTCTTAACCATATGTATTCATCTTGTTTCATCTTCTAACAACAAATAAAATCCTCCAACTGTGATAAAATTATAACACTAGTATCTTACATAAACTTATTTTTTATTATGATAATTTAATAACATATAACCAACACATACTTCATAAAATAGGAAATAAAACTTTCAATCATTTGTAATATGGACTACCCTCTCAAGAATCGATATAATTCAATTTCCAACACCGCCTCTCACATATGAATTTAATTTATATATTCTATATTTATGAAACAATTATTATTCTTAAATTAAAATATCACAACTTCTTTTTCACCTTCTAATCCATTGGAAAATTATAGTGTCACTCGTACGTACGTGTGGACAACTGCTTCCATGTAGCGATGTGAGACGATTTTCATTTTATTTTGAAATGGATGATAATAAGGATTTTTTTAATTAATAGATATTATATTTATTATATAATAATAATTATTTAAGGTTTAAATATTATTCAAATTTCTTCCATTCCATCCTTAAAAAATAAAATAAAAACTGCATTCTTTCTTACATATAGCCTACCATCCCTACGAATGATGTAACTCATTTTTATATTATTAACTTTTATAAACTATTAAATATAATTATATAATGAAAATATATTATACTTATAACATGATTAACATTATGGGTAATATAGAGCCATGATCAAAGTATAATGACCTAAACTACAAACCAAATTATACATGAAAAATGAAGCAATTATTACCCAATATAGTGATTCTTACAAAGAATTATTACTAAACGAGTGGTAAAAAGTTATAAGTAAATCATATATCGTATGATATATATGAGTATGGTTATGTAATATGTTTATAATTAATATAAATTTATTAAATATGAGGTCCAAATATGTATGAGGGACGTCAATCCTGAGGTAAGGGTTTCTCATCCACTTTTACTTCTATGGTACAGATGCCATATTCATCACTTATTTTTTTTGTAGTGTATATAATTCACCTTATATATGTTATACAAATAATCTATTTATATTCTTAATATTTAATGTTTTATTTTAAGTTACTTATTTCATGAGGGCTGTGATTCCAAATTTACAAGAGTGGTAAGAGTTTTACGATTAAAATCTCATAGTTTATCAAGATTTTTTTATGATTAAATTTATGATGATGAAATCTTATATCCTATCTCTCAAGAAAATAATAAAGTTTATTCTAGTATTTATATTAATATAGTTTTTCAATTAAAAATATCATTTCACCTCTTTTTTAATTAATATTATTGAGAAAATGTTTTTATGAAAAGTTTACTTGATTACTTTTTCTTTCAAAAATCCTTTTTATTCTATGACCACGTTTTCTAAAAAAATTACAATTTTTTAAAACCTCCTATAATTGATATAATAATTATATTTCTAACAATTTTTTACTTTTTAGAAATAGTTTTGAAAATAATCTTGTTATTCTTTTCTAAATGAGTTACTTTCAAAAGTTTAACAGAAATGAGAAAGAAATATTTTTTAATGGCATGTAGAAAATTAACAACCATTATGACCACTCATTTATTTGAATGTTACATTATAATTTTAAATTAATAATTTGAAGTAATTTCTTCCTAATATTATGGAAATTGTTAGTTTTTAAAATTGGTTTTCAAAGTGAAAAGTATATTTTCTTCAAGAAAGATTTTAATGAAATTTTTATGGAATTTTTATTTATCAATGAAAACAACCCTAATTTTACTTATTATCCACTGATAATATATTATAATTATTCCTTATTTATTATTTATCTAGATTATTTATTATTAGTTTAACCAGGGATTTATCAATGACAAAAACCCTCATTTTATGGTATTTCTCGCCGATGCCTTACCCATTTATGTAAGAAGTCTTAGAAGGAGGACTTAATGGCATGGTTATGATGTTCGACATTATGCATTCCCTCATTATGAGATTAGTTATTGATATCCTTGTGATTATTCAATTAGTTAGAATATAAATTGATAAGTTTCAATTGATTATGATTATTTATATGGAATTAATTAATCAACATTAGTTTATGGTATACTATTATTAAAGTTTAAGTTATTGCTTAAATTGAATGTGTTTCAGCTATTTAAATTTCCACATTGATTATGCCTTATTTATTCATGATAGTTTCTATTCTATTAATACCCTTATTAAGAATTAGTTCCCACCAATTTCATATGTTTCATTTCCCTAGAATGGAAATAAGTGTATTATAATTGATATTTAGGTATTTTCTAAAGGGAATACTGGAATAATCAAAGAAAATTACATGTTTCAGTTTAAGATTTTAATTGTTATATAATAATAATTTATGTATCTTGTCTTGAAAAACAACCAAACAATTTGGTCATTTGGGATGTGATTACCTATATCTGGTGACAATCAAATAAAGTAAAAACTTACTCTGGGCTATTAAGATATGGGACTTTACAGTTGGTATTAGATAAAGTTAGTAGAAACTTTAGGATCTAGATTTATAAAAACATAAATTAATGAAAATTACCCTATTTTTGACTTTTAGTATGATTATAAGTATATAATAACATCTTAAAGTTTTTGTAAGGTAGTGATTCTGTGGTTATCATAGAAATAAAACATTTTATTGATACTATAAGTGGTTGTAGTTATAGAATAGTTTTACCAAGGGGTAATTACTCTAAAAATGGTGTATTGGGATTGAATCGATCATTACCTAGTGCATGAATAAGAAATTTCTACACACTTAGTTTGATAATTCTAAGGGATATGCTTAGTTTAATTCAAATTTTATTTATAAACCATCATTAAGTATTTTAATTTATGTTGAAATTGAATGTACTAGGTTAGAAAAAAGGTTTCATATATTAAAAAGAATGTGTCATGATTTAGATATCAAATAAATGATTATGTTGTTTTCCACTATGATTATTTTTTCTCACAATATGATTCTTGATCTTGGTTAAAGGCTAAAACCCAATAAAATCATGTCAACATTGAATGTGATATAAAATTTGACGAGTAAGAGAAAAAATGGGATTATTACTAAAGTAAAAGATATTATTATTATTACTAATTATTTATCCTCATATATGTTTGATAAATTATGCCTTAACCAACTCTTAGACTCACTAAAGAAGATGATGGAGTCTACTGAGAGCTCGAGTGATGGAGACCATAGAGAAAAGAAGGTTCAATTTCTTTCATGTAAGAGATTTGGAAAGAGACACCCCTTAGAATGTGTCAAAGGAACATTAAAATGTTTTATGGGTCATATGGAAGTGTATAATGTAATAAATTTATGAGTAATGGTGAAAAATTCCATGGAGAGAAATAAATTTCATCATAGAGATCCATTTATATTTTTTCCTTAAATGTGGAGAACATGATGAATATTTGAGTCAATGACCAATTTTTTGGGTTACATCTTGGACCATGGAAGTACATATGTTATACTAAGAATTGAAGTAAATGAGATGAAGTATTTATGTAATAGGGTTCAATAAATACGCATAAGAAGTATTTTTATTAATGGTATTTTGGTCATATGAATCATGAAACATTTAATTATTGTGTTAATTTTTTAAAGTGTATTTGTATTCATCTAATATTAACATAATAGTTATGGATATAATACCATGATTCACTGTTTCATTTTCACCCTTACACTAGTGTACTAAACTATTTTTGTATTGAAAATTATAAAAATAATGACAAATTTCACTTAATTTTTTATAAAATTATTTTGTGTTTACCAATGTTAAAAAGGGTAATGTTAATTTTTTTGATAATTAAAATGTACGTAGATGTGATTTAGTGGCCCGAGAGATCATCCAAAAGGAAAATGTGCCCAATTGTATGGAAGACCAATGAATCCTCCCCACTGTTTTATACATTTATCAAAATAAGTTACTTAAAATGGGGCGAATTTTTGTGGACCTGCCTAAAACTTGATTGTCTATAACTCATCTCAATAAACCCAAGAACAAAACATTTATTATGGGGTCCACCAAACCAATCTGTCCCAGGGACAGAATCTTCGAGAATTCAAAAGTTAGTTTTGGTATTTTGACAATATATCATAAAAATTGGTGTCAAATTTCCACCCAATTTTGTAGGGATACATCCAAGAGGCTGATCAAGAACTATTCTATATTTTCCAAGTCGTGATATGACAGTTTACTAGTCCAAAACCGATACACAACTGGTATCTCAAAATCTGGGTGCCCAAAACTACTTCCCATTTTGGATATAAAAGGACACCATGGGAACCTCATTTTTCAGTTATCAAGGAGTGAAATGATTCCATTTTTAAGCACCATAAGACACATCTCATCCCTTTAGAGGTTTTGGATATTTCTATCCTCATAGGGAGAGATGAAAAGAAGAAGGAGATCCACCTCACTCACCTGCTCTCGATGTTGGGCTATACAGTGGGCATTTGTTGTAAGGGAGCTACACATATTATGAAGGGAGTTTTACCACTTGTTATACTATTGGTTTGATTTATTTTTGGGTTTTAAAAAAATTAATTTATAAGCATCTTACTTTTATTATGTTTGAATTCTTTATTTTATGAAATCGAATGGAATGCTCTTTTCTTTTAACCGACTGGTGTGGAGTCTTGAGTGAATGAATTGTGTCGTTCTGGTTGGACAACATAAGAATCCTTTTCATCCACACTTATTTGAGATTTAAATTTTATTTTAAAGTTATTAAAAAATGCATGAGATATGGAACTTAGATATATGATTGTTATGTCAATGTGTGACTGAATGTGCTTTGATATAAAATATTGGAAAATAATTGGGATTCTGATTAATTTCAACCAAAGACTTACTATCAATCCTAAATTAATCTATAATAGAGATGGAATTTATATATGTGTGGTGAACTCACAAAAAACTCTTTTTCTCATATTTTTCAAAATACACTTGGTTGTTAACTATTGTACTCTTTAAATTTAGTCATTTTATTTTTTTAAAACTATTTTGAAAACCACCCCCTCATTTAGTAATATTTATTAAAAATACACACTTAAAACATCCAAATATCCTTGACATAGGACCTAGGGTCTGATCTATATTGTTAATAAATGCTAAAATTTTAATCCATTTGATGTGTCATGAAAACATGTTCAGGATACCATCATAGGTTTATAAATGTAAGGTTGATCATATGTTCAAATTTTAAGACACCCCCTTTAAAGTTTTATGTTATGAAAGTACATGATGATTAAGATTATTTTTGGAGACATTTATAGTATTATAGAACTTGGAATTATTATGAGTTTTAGTTAACAATTTATTTGATGAAAGATACCTTTTAAAGTTTAGACATAAGTTGAAAATTATTGATATCCTTTAGTGTTAATATTATATGATTTTGTGAAAAAATACGCTATATAGAAAACCTTGTGGTTAAAAATTGATTTTTAGATTAATTTTATTTTTGAATATGTTTATCATATTTTTGGGAATTCTATACAAATTATTTTAATATATTTTTTGGTAAAAAGGAAAGATTATCACATCAAGAAAGTCTCTAGATGTTGAAACACAGCCGATGGGAAATATGGATGAGGTGCCTAACACTAGTCGATGTGAAGTTCTGGTTAGTATGATATTTTTAAATGATTTGATGGATAAATATTATCTTGATTTTAGGAATCATATTTTATGATATAATATTTTTGGGATTTTGAAGTGATTAATGTTATTTTGGCATATGTTTTATTGGGATGTGGTATATAGAACCTTTATGTTTAATATAAAGGATTATTTGGGAATAATTCTATTAAGTATTTCGGGGTAAAATATGAAGGTTATTAGATATACTTTGAGGTTTATAAATAATTTAATATTGAGATTATTGAGGCTAATTGGGATATAGGGTTGTTTTTTTATGGAATTATGATTGTCAATACTTTGGTTTTATTATTGAATTTTGGAGATTAATGAGGATGTTTATTCATTTTTGGTATAATTTTACATTTTTCAAACCATTTTGGTTTTAGTAAATAATTGAGAAATATCTTATTATTATTTTGTGGATTATACGATCTATAAAAATTAATTTCTACAAGAAATAAAAATTCATATCAGATATTCTTTTCTTGGAGTAAGATATGAACAAGAAGTTGATCAAATCACAACTAAAGGATGCAATTGTTCTTATGTAAAAAAATGATACCAGATAAATATATTTTCGAGTGTTATATGTATTGATAGTAAAGTAATCCCTAAAATTTAGGAAAATAATTTTATAATGAAAATTTATACCTTCATTTTTGATGGATCAATAGTCGTTTCACCCAATAAAGATTAATGTATTTGTATTTTTTAAATTTCTCTTGATCATCAAATTTATTATGATCAATGATTTATATCACTCTATACAATTATTTTTGATTTTCTTATATGTCAATATTTTTAATTACTTATAATGTTTTCCTACATGGAGACTTAGTTATTTTTCTCTATATGTCCTTCATACCAACCTTTCTCTCTTATCTAGAAGATGTTTCATTAACCCTTTTTATGATGTGGGTTTTCAAAAAAAGGTTAAATATATGATGACTAAAATATAATTACAAGGGTGAAATTTAATGGGGGTAGTGGGTATATTATAACACCATGATATTTTATAACTTAGATTTACAAACCACATTATACTAATAAAATATTATTATTTAATGATATAGTTATTTCCATGTCATTGGATTGGTGGGCATGGATAATAATAACTAAATTATGAAAATTCTATGGTTTAAACATCTAAAAAATTAATTGATTAGTTATCAATTGATTAAAAAGAAATATAGAATTCATTTGGGAGTAAATTAAAGGTTTATGAAAAATTGTTTTATTGTGCGCAATGTGTTTTTTTCTTAACAATTAAATTAGTCACTATTGGTTAATGATTTTAACAAAATGTAAATATTATTTATTCAATAAATTTTTTTATCATTTGTCTAATATTTTACTAAGCATTAAATAATAATAAATCTAGTTTTTTTCTTAAAAATTATATTTTTCTAAAAAATGGTTCAGTCACATTTTGTACACTTTTTGTTATATTTTTTTTGAAACATTAAGAAAATTTATTTGAAAAAAGAACTTAATTTCTAAAATCTTTATGTAAAAATTATGTTAGAGTGTATTTTATATAATTTTCTGAAAATATTAATTTTTTTTTCGGAATACTAAAAACATAAGTTTTTATTAAAAAATGGATATTCATTTAAATAATTTACAAAGTTACATTTTTTTAAAATTGTTTTAGATGTTAAATTAGTTAAATTAAATTATAATTAATCTAATCTCAGACAATTTAATCAATTTCAAGTTGAATTTTTTTTATAAAAACATTTTATACTTAAGAATAATTTTCTTTGGAAAACAACTTTTTCATTGCAGTTATGGGTTTAATTGTAAATTAAATTATATCAATTGTTTGATTTGAATTTGAAAAAATGGATACAATATTTAGAATCATCGTAATTAATATTATTTAATAAGATTAAATTTATTTTACATCCTAATGAATCTTTGAAATATTAAAAATCTATTTTCACGGTGAAGGTTAAAACAGGTTTACATGGGAGTTATACTAAAAATCCAAGGAATAGAATGACATATAAACTAGTATAATTTCTATTTTATGGATATATTTAGATCTTTCATCATCTATGGTTTTATAATTATTCATTTTCTATCCTTTTTTCATGTATAAAATGTGTGTATAATTTGTTCTTTCCAAAACTTCCAAGTTTGTCTTTAGCACCACTTAAAAAATGAAACCACTTATCCTTTACATTTCACACTTAAAAATCACTTTTATTTGATAAATACCTAAAATAATACCTTATTTACATCCAAAAAGATGACCTATAGTCTTTTTTTTGATCAATAAAACTTTTTTGGAATACTTTAGGAATAAACATGAAGAGTTTCTCCAAGGATGGAATATAGTTCATAACCCTGCATGTTCATCTTATTTCTTCCTCTAAACCCTTAAAATATTATCCAAAAAAATAAAATAATAATAAAAGGATCTTATATATACTTATATGTTATTCTATTAATTTAATAATTTATATCCATCACATCTTCCTTTAAATGGTAAACAAAACCATCAGTCGTATATATTGTAGACTACCGCCTCGGGAATCGATGTATTTCGTTCTCCATAACCACAATTTAGGAATGAATATAATGATTTATTTAATGTATATATATTATATTTATGAATAAATTATTCTTCTGAAATTATAATATAACATCTAAACTTTTACCTAACATTCAATTGGAAAATGATAGCGTCGCTCATGTGTACGTGTGGACTACCACCTCCATGTAGCTATGTGATGCGTTTTTCATTTTATTTTGACATATATGATAATAAGGAAATATTTAATGAATATATATATCCTAATTATGATATAATAATAATTATATAAATATGAACTATTATTTAACTCTGTTTCAATCCATTCATTGAAAAAATGAAAAAAAAATTCATTCGTATGTGCAACTTAGCTTCTCCATGAATGATGTAACTCATTTTTATAGAGATAAATTTTGTATAATATTATAAATAATTATATTTTTAATATATATGATATTAATTTAATTATTAAAATTCTATATATAATGTAAAAATGATCAAAGTACAAGTACCAAAACTACAAAACCAAAACATACATGTCAAACAAAATAGTTATTACTCAAAATAGTGAATTTAACAAAGAATTACTAATAAAGAGATGAAAAAATAGTATAAGAAAATTATATATGGTATGATATGTATGATTATGGTTTGTTAACATATTTATAATAAACATATATTAATTTTAAATTTTTTTTAACACGTACGATGGAAGTCGTACCAAAGGTAAGGGTTTCCCATCTCATTTTTACTTTCATGAGACATATGCCATATTCACCACTTAATTATTTTGTATAGTTTATATATTTACCATTTTATATGTTATATCAATAACATATTTATCTGAATGATTTTTTAGGTTTCATTTTAATTTATTGTTTTCATGGTTGATATGATTAAAAAGTTACCAAGTGGTAAGGGTTTTAGGATCACAATCCAATAGTTTATTATGATTATTTATGATTAAGTTTCTAATGATGAAATATTACAACCTATATCTCAATAAACTCATAAATTTTATTATCCTATGGTTATTTATATATTTTTTTAATTAATGGTACTATTTCCCTCTATTTGGTACTTAAAATGTGTGAGAGAATGTTATTAAGAAAATATGACTTTATTTCTCTCTTTAGTTAAAAATAATTTTTCTTCCATATCCATGTTTTCTAAAAATATTTACAATTTTTTTTGACAACCTCAAAATTATTTTTTAAATAAACTTTTACACATGTTTTAATTTTCACAAAATTATTTGAAAGGAGACTCTTATCATTTTCTGAATGAGGTACTTTTGACCTTTTTACATTAATGAGAAAGAATTTTTTTAACGACATGTATAGAATTAACCACATCCATGACCTCTAATTTCTTTGAATATTTATTGAAAATGTTCTATGATTCATTTGGAAGAAAATGTTTTTCCTCAAGAATGTTTGTAATGTAATTTTTATAGTGTTTGTATTTATCCAGGAAAACAACCCTCATTTTACTTATGGTCTATTAGGAATATTTCATAATAAAAAAATCCTTATTATTTATTTGGATGATTTATGGTCAGTTTTACCAGGGATGTAATATTTTGATATCATTATATATATTACGCCGTATAGTTTATGATTATGTTTATTGATCATGGAAATTATTAGAAGGAAATTATATTATATTTCAATAAGAATATTTAAATTAATTAAGAAAATTATTAGAATTTCATATTCTAGTTTTTCAATATGAATTTTTAAATAATTATGTTTCCCCCCTTTAATATGTGGAATCTAATAGACTTAGTAAGTGATGGGTGATTCCCTATACAGCTCCCCGATGCATTACTAAGTCACATGAGACAACCTATATTGGGGTTTTGGATGATGGATTGCCCATTTATGTAATATGTATTTTCACAAAGACTTGATGGTATATTTATGACATCCAAAATTTTGAATTACCTTATTATGAGATTCGTTATTGATGTCAATTTAATTATTAAATTAGTTATAACATCTATGGATTAGTTTAAATATCATGTGATTTTTTATATGGAATTATTTGATAATCATTTATTCCTTACATATAATTCTTTATATACATGTTTTTGATTAAATGGAATGTGTTTAAGTTATTTACCTTTCCATATTGATTTACATTATTTATTCATGATAGACTACACCATATTCATACTCTTACTGAGTATGAGAGGTTAGTGATTTTTTTATGTTTTTTTTCACCACAATGTCAAGAAGTGTATTATGATTGATATTTAGAGATTTGATAAACTGAATAATTTTGTTCTCAAATAAAATTCTAGGTTTTATTTTATGTTTTCAATTGTAATATGAGATTCATGTATAAATCTAGTATTCCATGGATACTAAATTATTAGGCCTTTTTGGATATCATTACTTGTATCTAGTTCCAATTAAATAAAGTGAACAAAAACTCCGGGATACTAGGGTTATGGTCTTTACATATGAAGAGAAAATAATAAATATGAAACCAGGTCCATACAGTTTTATGCTCAAAATAATAAAGTTGAAATGACTGACTTGGGTTATCTCACATAAGTGATCTTGTTTAAGGTTGTTACATTGATTTTACCTCCTTTTCAGCTAAGGTGATGGAATATTGGAAATAATTTACCTCTTCTAAATTGGAAAATTAATAAAGTTGTGATTTATCTATGTTGTAGGGCCCTTTCCATTTCTCTAAAATCATATTTACTCTCTTGGTTAGTATCTTATTTTCTAATTCCATCAGTCCTCTCTTTAGATTCTTTATTAACCAATAGAAATCAGATTCCATATCATAGACTATCCAAACCCACTATCCTGATTCTAACATGTTTGGAGACACTCCTTTATCATTGGTGATTTTTATCTAATATTTTTAGTACTCCTATTAGTGGGTTACTCTTTTTCTTTTTATTAGATAATAACCACTTCTTTTCTTTTTTCAAATACAATGACATTATTCGACTTAATATTACTATCCTTATACGAAACCTATTCTTATATATCATGGTTCCTTATATTGGATGAATATTGAAATTGATCTTTTTACTTAACAATCTATTTGGAAGATCAACATTTTTGACACTAGTCAGTGATCCACTAGTTTCAAAGAATAACCTTCAAAAAATTTGGGGCGTACCCTCTTTATCTATGTCATGCACCCAGATATCTACCAAACAATTAAACTTATCAACTTGAAATGTCACATCTTAAATATAAAATTTCTAACATATCACTTTTTTTCATTCACTAATTGAATTTATGCTCTTGTAAGAATTATATCCTCCCCAAATATTTAAGGCCTTTTATTATTGATTATGACATGTTGTTATTGATTTCTTTAAAATCACTAAGTGATTTCCCAACTTGTTATCCACAATATTAACTATAATTGAAAATCTACATGGGTCTCAATTCTTATTTAGTATACATATTAAACTAAGGATTAAAAATCCCCCAATTAATTGAATTTTTATGAACTCTTCAATCTTCCTCGTGTTAATCACCAATTTTTTCCTGAACTTGGTATAATCATAAAATTTATGCATATGTTTAGAAAAAGAAATGATAATATATAGTCTATTATAGTGTTATATAAACTTTCATCATTTTTCATCCATTATCCTTTGATTTAATCTTTCCAAAGGATAGTCTATGATTTCAAGTAGATGTGGGATCTTATTTTGATTTTTCTCTATCTTTCCTTTCTTTATACTTCTACTTCACTTGATTTTCTTCTCGTTTCTTAACAAGGGTCTATGAATATTTTTATCTTTATTTAGGTTTATATTTTGTGGTTTTTACACTAATCAAGGTTATGGAATTCGATTATCCTCTCGGATTGAATTCCTAATTTCCTAGTAGTATTACCAACTTTCTCTCAAAGAGTTGATTTAAAAATTGTACAACATGAAATTTTATGTTCTATAGAGTTGTTTTTGTACTTTTGAGTTATATTTCAATTATTTTATTACCATTATTTAATCCCTTAAATAATCCATAAATTCTTTGTTGAGATCCCCAATTATGGTCATGAATATTGCACAAATATCCTCTAATATATTAATTTGGGCTTAATGAGACAATCCTTTGGGTCTTTGTTTCTGAAATCCATGTGGAATTATTTTTTACCTTTGAGGTTGTGGTTTTTGTGACCTTCATCAATATAAATTATTTTTCCTATTATAATTAATGTAATTAAAATCTTCTTTATTCATACTTTGGGGGTTTGAGAGATCCATAATTGCAAATATATTATTTGATAGGGACTACATTGGATCCATAATTCATAATTTTTTAAACCATGAAAACTTATTTAAGAAATGAGTTAATAATTTTCTTACTAATTCATAACATGTGTGGATAGAGTGTGAAAGTAAAATTTATATCCACTCATGATCATTTTATTTTATATATTATAAGTGGATCTTAATCCTTACTGTATGATATGATACATTGTTGAATTAAAATGTATCACATATCTTGAGAAATATTTCTATGTATGGGTTTGGATATTTGTGTGTTAGCTTAGTGAATTGAATGTAATTAAAAATCATTAGTATTTTTCCTTATTTTTTTCAAATTGTTTTGAGGAAACTGGTGGTACTAGAATGATTGGGTGGCCCCCCCATGTTTGAATGTTGATCACACTCTATTAAAGTTGTCTGCCCTGGATATCTTTGTTTCATCCCTTAAGATACTTGATTTTTAGCAGACCAACCATCCTTGCTTCCTCTCTTACCAAATTCATCAAATTCATTTCAAATTCAAGGTTATACTTGATGATCTCCAGTAATTTTTCCAAAGTGGAGTATTTATTCATAAGATATCGATCTTGTAATCACAACATGAACAAAATAGAATAATTTTAGAAAATGAAATAATAAGAGATTAATAACTATATAAATATTGCATAACCCAACAAAGAACCAAAAATAAATAATAAATTCCAATAACACACTGAATTTCCATTAAATTTCACAAAACTAATATAATTACCCCTATTTGTAGCTATGCGAGGTATTACAGATAAAAGGAAGAAATGAAAGATAAAAAGGATAGAACACTTGTGTTTTAGTAGAAACATCTCTAGTAGAAATATTGGATTTAACATCAAATTTATAATGTTGATTTTCAATAAGCCAATGTTATAAGTTATGCAGAAAAATGTTAATGTTGGTTTTAAAGAAAATGATGTTAAAAGTTTATGTGTATGACCTTTAATTCAAAAGCCCAATAATTTATTTTATATTTTTAAATACAATAAGTTATGAAAAATAATAATTTAAAATTATGTGTTTTAATTAATAATAATTTTGTCTCAAATTTATAGATTTCCAATTAATTTATAAAAAAATACTTTTTATAGTATTGTTTTGTGTATTAGAATATATTAATATGAATGTGTGAATTTGATTTTTAAAAAATTAATTTTTATCAATAGATTATAATATATATATTGATTATTATAATTATTTTGATAAAAACTAAATTGAGTAATAAATATATTCACTATTATTTTGACTCCCATTGTTTTATGGTACTTCTCTTCATAAATAATTTCAATTCATTAGATATATTATATGCACTCGACATTGACTCTCTAAAAAACAATACTTTGTTGTGGTTATAACATAGACTTAAAACATAATTTTCCACTTCTGTGTTTTAAATTTTGAAAACCAGACATACACAATTGCGTTCAGAAAGATATTTAGAGTATGATAGAATCAAATTAATTTATGAAGAATAATAACTTACCCTTATGAATAGTGATATAACCCAATGAATAGTAACTTGACCCTTATGAATACTTATGTACCATTTTGAACAGTAACCTCACCCAGGTAATTATAAATAAAATTTAGGCTCCTTATAAATAAAAGTGAATATTTTAAACATTAATAATTAAGTGTTGGTATTTTTTTGAGCGATATATATTTATTTATAATTTTATAATTAATAAATTAATTTAAATAGAATTCATTTTTAAAAATATTTATTCATAAATCAATAGATTGGTTTTTATTATTTTGGGATAATTTAATGATACCTTAGTAAAATTTTTAGGGTATCATAAAAATAGTTATAAATTTAAAAATTGTATTTTTTTGAGTAAATGGTGATTGTAATTAAAAATTAAACTTCTCATATTTTGAAAATTGTTTTCATAAATTGGAGTTCATTTTTTAATTCTATACATCAATAAATGGTTAGGGTGGATTTTTGTGATTTTTCTAAAATACTTGATTTTTTATTGAATAGTGAAAATACATTAACTTACGATAAATGCTAAATAAATAATTTATTGAGTTATAGGTTATGTAAAGATGTTGTAGGAACACTTGGTGTGAACTCACATGTACTTATTTCTATTTTTATTTATATGAATTAAGACTATTCATAGTCTTGAAAATAATAATTAAATAATGATTAAAATAATGGAAAAACCCTCCTCTCCTCCATTGTAAAAACCACCCTCCCCCCTCTTCCACTCAAACCACTCAAGATTTAAGCCTTTCCTATGTTATTCCAATTACTCTTACCAAGCCCATTACCCATGTCCAAGACCTATTGTTCTCACCAAAAGGCCAAAACCAAAGGCCTTAAGAAGGAGTACTCAAGAGGTAGACCTCTCTTCATTTTTTCAATTTCTTTTACAAGTTCCATTTTATTGTTTCTCTATCTTAACCCCCCCTTATAAAAACTCAATTATAATTATAGTAAATTAAATGTAATATAATTATATTATTATAATGGTATATTTCGTCATCAAGTTCGAGAGCCAAACACATTCCGACATAAGGTAAGGGTTTTCTAAACTCACTTTAATTTCCGTGAGATATGCCTTACTCGCCACTAATTCTTGTGTGTGGTGTATGTATACTGCCCGTTGATGTATCATATCATGAACATATTTGTTTTCATGGTAGTAATTGTATCATTTTCTATTTATTAATTTTGCTTATATGATTTAATTGATTTCAAAGTAGTAAGAGTTTTCTAACCGAACCACCATTTTCATTCGGGTTACTCTTTTTCTCTCTTTACACCAATTAATTTCTTAATAATTTTTTTTTAATATTAAAAAAATCTATGTGAATGTTATATATATACGCACTAATAATAATCCTTCTTCCTTTTATGGGGATTTAAATTTTTTGTAAGGACCATTCAAAATTTATTCCCGATTAACAAGCCCGATTCAATGGAACTTCTAGAATTTTTACTTATTTTGAAGTGCACTCTATAATTAGTTTGAATAAATAATTATCTTTCTAAAATAATAAATTTTATCTTTAAAAAAAATATTGGTTAATTTATGGTTTTATTGAAATAAACATGCCTTTCTGCTTTAAAATCTCTTTAATATTTTCTTTAAACCTCACTAAAATGTTTTATTTCAAAAGCTTCTTTAAAAATCCATTTTACATGATTTCAATTCAGTTGGAAATAATTTACCCCTAAAATATAATTCCAATTTCCTTTCCTTTTATTTTCTAGGATATACATTTTACAATATTATTTTACAAAAAATACAAATGATTTTCCAAAATAACTCTTATTTCCAAAGTAAAAGGGTTTTTCTCCTATCACTTTTAAATATATGAGATTTATGACTTGTTCACCACTTATTATTTTCATGTGATGTATGTAATTAAATTTTATATATCAAATCACGAGTCTTATTATTGTTATTATATTATATGTAATTAATAATTAAATTTTTGGTATTGTTATTGGACACCTTGGAAATTTTAATGATAATTTTCCTCAAGAATTTATCAATGATTTAATCTGAGTATTTTAATATATGATTATGATTAAAATATTTCAAAGTGGTATGGGACACATTTATTTAAATATATATTTTATTATAAATATGAGTTATGTATTGGACTTACAAAGTGATGGGTGGGTCCCGCTATAGCCACTCGACGCATCAATAGGTGTTATGAGACAAAACAAAATTGGGTTTTGGGTGAGGCCTTACCCAAGTATTTTTAGAAGTCTTTGACAAGGCCTCAATGACAAGTTTTTGAAGTTTGAAATATTCATTCCCTCATTGTGGTATTAATAATTTCTAAATCATGTTATTATTCGACTAGTAGAATACCTATTATAAAAGTTTCATGCGTTAATTTATATGGCTTTCTTTACTCAGTTTTTATTCATACCATATTACATTCAAGTTTATGTTTTAAAGGCCCATGTTTTAAGTTATTTACCATGCCTGATGTTTATATTTACGATAACTTTCACTATATTACTTATCCTTACTAAGCATCTGAGCTTACCCATTTCTTATATTTCTTTTCCCCAAGTTTTGAAGAAGAAAACTTTGAATAATCATTCAAGGATGTAATTTATTTCATATAGTATCATGTTTTATTTTCTTTTCACAATTTATTACAGGTATCATGAATGTAATAAGGTATTATAATTTTTCTAAACTGATTGGTCCTTCGATATTTGATTCCTTGTAATCATACCAATGTAATAAAATATTGCACAAACTCCAGGATTCTGGGGTCAGTGCGTTATAATTGGTATCAAAGGAAGTTTAGTAACAACCTTGAAAAATTGATTTATAAAATAAATATTTGGGAACAAAACACTAAGGTAGAATTTGAGTATAATAATAGAAGAATATCCTAGAATATTGGTAAGGTATTGATTATGTTGATCTTCCTAGAAAATACATACCTGTCTAGAAACTATTAGTGGATGTGGTTCTGGATCAAATATACCTATGAGTAACAACTCTGACAATGTGTTCCAAGCTTCACTCAGGGTAACCTAGTAAATGAAAAAATGATTTATGACACACTTGATTTTACCCTTTTAGGGGATATGCTTAAGATAATTTATATATTATTTACAAACCAATATGAAGGATTGAATATTAAATATGTCCCCAATAGAACCATTTTTATTATTATGAGATTAGCTACACATACAATTTTTAATTTATGTTATATATTTCATGAGTATTAGAATTATAAATTATTATTCATAATGTTATGATCAAATATAGTGTATGTTATTGTTTAGAAATGTAAGATACTCAAAGGAATGAGAACTACAAAAAAACACATAATTCAAAGTGTAATAATGATCATTTATTTTATGGGTTTAAGCTGGTCTATTAAAGGGAAATAATATCTCAAAAATTCTCGTCATATTAGAAGATAATATCATGTCCTAATAAGAAGGATGAATAGTTTTATATGATTTCTAGATTCAGAAAGAAGCAGGAGAAGAAGAGGACAACTAGAAAAAACATAGATAAAGGGAAGAAGGGAAAGAAGTATTTTCACACATGTGATAACTGTGGAAGGAAAAATCTTGGAATATGCATAAGAGTAAAAGGATTTTTCTTTAAGTTTGGAGAAAAGGGCCACCATTGTCATAATTTAAAGAGAAGGAAAGAATTTTCCTATATTCAATTCTTCAAATGTAAGGATATAGGACACTACACAAATGCATGTATCGATCGTCAATGGGATATACACCAAATGATGTTACTAGATAATGATATAGTTATGACGCTACTTTATAAGAATTAGAATGATTAATATACCTAGTCAAGAATCATGTCGTTCGAATATTTTTAAACAATGTAATGGTTATAAGAATTATAGAATATATGATTTTTTTACTAAAATACCTTTTTATTAAGTATTTGAGACCATAAGTTGAATGGTACCAAGAAAATATATTCAATGGAAGTTAAAATTTTTAGAAAACATTTGATTGATGGAAACAAAACCTTAAATATATTCCTCATGTTGATATAATTATGAAGAAATGATTTATTTGGGTAAGTACTGAATACCTTGGAACTGATTATTGATTGGTCAAAAAGTTTTCTATACTATCATCGAAGGAGTTTACAACACTTTTGGATTTAAGGAATAAATCAAATAACATGTATCTTACTTAAGGAATATGGAAGAATTATTATTTCAAATAAATTTTTATGGTAATTAAAGTTTCTACCATATATTAATAGGATATATGATGAAGTTATTCACATGTTTAGAATGTGAAAATTTAGAGCTACTTCATGTTGATTAAGGGATAATGAAAAGTTAATCATGGAAGTTTAGAGACCTTCTTTCTAAATTATTAAATCATTATGGAAAGTTTAACCATCTATGGATGATTAAAGTTGGTCATTTTACAAGATTCTAGAGGTTAATTTATTACTTCACCAAATAGAACAAACTATTCTAAGTTGTGAAGTATAGATAGTTTAAGCTATAATTGAAGATAAGTTTTTTTAGAAAATAGAAACATATATTTATACTCTTATAGAGTGGAATAATTCCTCAACTCAAGGAAAAAGGTCATAATAAATGGTTTCCTATTTTCAAAAATTTTAACAATATCAATGAACTTTTTCATAATAGAAGTTTATGATTTTGTGGTAATCAACTTTCATCTAATAATATTATCTACCAATTTTTATCAAAACATGATTGTGAGATTATTCTTCCATGTCTATATTTTAACTTCAGACTAATGTTATCCTATTCAAATGAATAAATTTGTTTTAACCTATGAATTTCACTATCCCCCTTATTAAGATAATATTTTTTTAACCTTGTTTCCGATATGGGTTTCCACAAGAGAATTTTTAAGTAACAACATTTAACTTTCAAAGTGTAGTTTTAAATTGTGAGGAAGCAATTCTATTGAGTGGGGAATATTGTAACTACCCATTAATTTGTTTTATAATTTTAAATACATTAAGTTGTTAATAATAATAATTTAAAATTAAGTGTTTTAATTAACATTACTTATATTTTAAATTTATATATTTCAAATTTATTTTAAAAAAAATATTATTTTATAGTATTATTTTGTGTAAAAGAATATATTAGTGTGAATGTCTTTATTTTATTGTTAGAAAATCTATTTTTATCAATATATTATAATTTATATCTATGTACTATTATATTTTTTTTGAAAAATACTAAATTATTTAATGAATATATTCACTATTATTATGTCGCCCCAAGATCTTATAATATGTTTCGTCATAAATAATTTCAATTCATTTGATAGATTTTATGCACAAAACACTGAGTCTCTACAAAACACTAGTTTTTCATAGTTATAACCTACAAATTAAACTTATTTTTTTTCTCTTATGTGTTTTGAATTTTGAAAAATGGACATACACGGTTGAGTTCAGTAAGATATTTAGAGTCTAATAGAATTAAATTATTTTTTTGGGAATAGTAACTTACCCTTATGAATAGTGACATACCCTTATGAACAATAACTTGAACCTTATGATTAGTAATATTCCCTTATGAATTTTTACCTCACCCATGTCATTATAAAATAAATTCATGCACCTTATAAATGAATGTGAATATTTTAAACATTAATTATTAGGTGTTGGTATTTTTGTGTGTAATAAATATTTATTTATAATTTTATAATTAATAAAATAATTTAAAGTATAATTCATTTACCATAAATTTTATTCATAAATCAATATTTTTTTCCTATGATTTTTGGATAATTTAATGAGACCATAGTTAATTTTTTACTGTATTATAAAAATAGTTATAATTTTAAAAACTATATTTTTTGAGTAAATGGTGATTGTAATTAAAAATTAAATTTCTCATATTTAGAAAACTATATTCATAAAATGGATTTACTTTTTTAATTTTACACATCAAAAAATAGTTATGGTGATTTTTTGGGATTTTTATGAAATACTTGAATTTTTGGTGAATAATGAAAATATATCGATTTATGATAAATGCTAAATACATGATTTATTGAGTAATAGGAGATGTAATGATGATTTAAGAAAAATATTTCATAACTCACATGAACTTATTAATATTTTTAGTCACACGAATCAAGATTATTTATAGTTTTGAGCAAAAATAATGGAAAACCCTCTTCTCTACTATAAAAACCACCCCTCACCCCTCTTCCTCTCACACCACTCAAGATTTGAGACTTTCCTATGTTCTACCAAAAACTATTCCCAATACCCTTACACATGTCCAATACCTACTAGTCTCATGAAAATTCTAAAACCAATGGCATTAAGGAGGTTCTCAAGTAGGAGTAGTCAAGAGGTAAACTTCTCTTCCTTTTTCTTTCAATTTCTTTTACAAGTTCAATCTTATTGTTTATCTATATTCACCTCCCCTCATAAAAATTATATGATAATTAGAGTATATTACCTGTACTAGAATTATATTATTCTAATTTAATATTTCATCATCATCTCTCTTTCACCCTCCTCTTATACTAAAAATAAAAAAACCGCCCGAGATGAGTTAATTTATCACATTCAAGGATGACAAGCTTTAAATTTCTATTACCATATTTTATTCTATTCATGAAAAAATTTTATGGTTTAACTAGATCATAATATATGTAATATATCCTATGTATTGTTCTGGAATCTTTTTGTACACATGGTATTAAATTATAAAATATAACGAGTTTGTGGTGATTGAAAAACCACCAAATTAATCCAAGCATTTATCATTAAAATTTTATCAAATTATTAGGTCTCTAAAAAATAACAAAATGATATAAATAACCATTAACACTACTCTATTTCATCAATATTATATAAATTAAATTCGGGATAATTGTATCCCTGACGCACGAACTCCATAAACAAGCAAACAGATTATGGAATCTAGGAAATCAAACACCCCGAAACGACATAACTCAACCCTATAACTTATCTATATGGACATAAATAAAATTAATAAAATTATTATAAACAAAATAAAATTCTAATAGGCTCTGAATTTATTTATTAAAGAGTCTAATTTCATATCCCAAGACCTTAATGTAATGAAAAGAACACATTCAGAAATAAGGTAAGTGTTTTCTAAACTCACTTTCATTTTTGTGAGATATGACTTACTCACCATTAATTCTTAAGTGTGGTGTATGTATACTGCCTGTTGATGTATCATATCATGAATATATTAATTTTCATGGTATTAAATGTATAATTTTATGATTATTAATTTTGGGGCATATGATTCAATTTATTTAAAAGTGGTAAGAGTTTTCTAACCGAATCTCCATTTCCGTTCGGGTTATTCTTTTTCTATCTTTACACTAATGAAGTTCTTAATTATTGTTATGTAATTTTCCTAAATTCTATTTTAATGTTCTATATATATGCACCAGTCATAATTATTCTTTCATTTATGGGGAGTTACATGTTTTAAAGGGATCTTTCAAAATTTCTTCTCGATAAACAAGCCCGATTCCAGGGAACTTATCGAATTCTTACCTATTTTGAAGTACACTCTATAATCAGTTTTAAGAAATAACTATCTTTCTAAATTCTGAAATTTTATCTTAAAAAACCATATTGATTCAATTCGGGTTTTATGAAAATGAACATGCCTTTATTCTTTAAAATATCTTTTATATTTTCCTTAAACCACACAAAAATGTTTTATTTCTAAAGTTTCTTTAAAACCCAATTTTACATGATTTCACTTCAGTGGGACATAATTTATGCCTCAAATATAATTTCAACTTCCTTCCCTTTTATTTTTTGGGATATAAATGTTTGAAATATTATTTTATGAATAATAAAAATGAGTTTCCAAAATAACTCTTCTATCCAAAGTAAAAGGGGTTTTCTTTTCTCACTTTTAGTTCTATAAGATTTATGATTTTTTCACCAATTATTCCATGCATGTGGTGTATAAAATTACATTTTATATATCAAATCAAGAGTCTTATTATTATTATGATATTATATTTAATTAATAATTAAATGTTTTATTGTGGTATGACACACTTTGGAATGTTTAATGATCATTTTCCTCAAGAATTTATCAACGATTTAATCATAGTATTTTAGTATATGATTGTGATTAAAATATTTAAAAGTGGTATTTGAGAATTTGATTTAAATATATATTTTATTAGAGACATGGGGAATTAATTGGACATAGAAACAGATCTATTTGACCTGATATAACCCCTCAATGCATCTATAGCTCTCAAGTCGAAAAAAAGAATTGGGTTTTGGCTAAGGCCATACCCTAGTATTTTCAAAAGTCTTGGATGAGGGATCGAAGACAGGTTTATGATGTCAAAAATATAAATTACCTCATTATGGTATTAGTAATGGTTAAATCATATTATTACTAGACTTGTATAATATCCATGGTAAAATTTTCATGTGATCAGTTATATGGAATTATTTACTGAGCTTTCATTCCTACCATATTATGCTCAATTTTATATTTTAAAGGCAAGTGTTTTCAATTATTCAACATGCCTAATGTTTATATTTATGAAAACTTTAACTTTATTACTAATTCTTATTGGGAATCTGATATCACCACTTTCTTATGTTTCATTTCAATCAGTTTTGAAGAAGAAAACTTTTAATAAGTGTTAAAGGATGTAGTTAATTTCATATTGTATCATGTTTTATTTTATTTTCCCTAGGTATTATAGGTATCACAAATGTAATCTGGTCTTCCAAGACTACTAAAATGATCTGCCCATAGGGATTTTATTCCTTATAATCATGAAAATGTAATAAAATAATGCACCAGATCTGGGCTTCGGGGTAGATTCATTACATTTAACATCAATTTTATTTAAAAACTACATTAAAGGTTATACATGGGAACTTTTTTACATCGATTTCTTTAAAAAATGACATTAAATAGGAAAAAACAAAAACATTTTATTGTCTATTTTTTCAAAAAACGATGTTGCGTACTAATTTAAAAAACATTTAAATATTATTTTTCTAAAAGATTATATTGAAGCCCTTTAAAAAACAGATATAGCCTGAACCCTCATTCCATAATTTCTAAGTGATGATTTTGTACAGAAATTTGAAGGTGCCTATGCCACCCACCATTCATCAATCTTGGTTTTTTTCATTTCAATCCTCTTTAATCATATTTTTACTGTAATTTATCCTTGATACCTCTTGAGTTGTAAAATTTTCATGATCCATGAACAGTTTTTTCCTAGAAATTGTATTTTGGTCTAGCACAAAACCATCATCCATATGAAATATTTGAAGTTGATTTTATTCCATTTTAATCATCATTTTACCAACGTTGATCATCTATATTTCATTATTTGTCAATATTTCATGATTCTTGAAGATATGTAGTTCTCGAAAACCCTATCCTGATCAACCAGAAATTGCGATTAAGGGTTTTTTTATTTGTTTTTTGTCATTCATTTTTTTGAATGTATTTATTTAATCTTGTATTTTTCACCCTCTTGCCAACTTCTTAGGAGTACATCTATATTCAAGATCAATTTTTCATTATCAAAATCCAAATTTTGTAAGTTATTTTTAAATTTTAAAGATAAGTTCTTTATATGCGAGTTATTAATTTGAGTGATCCTCTCATTTGTTTATATTTATTTTATTTTTATATTTATATTATTTTGTTAATGTTTTTTTAAGTTTATATAATTTTCAATTAATTGAATTATCATATGTTTTTTCAAAAATTTTATATATATATTTATATAATTTGAAATTAGTATCTATGCTCTTTTTCATTTTTTTATTTTAACCAAGATATATATTTATTGATTAACATGACAATCATCAAGAAGATATATTCTTATATGTCATAACATAATTATTAAAATTAAATAAAATCTTATGAATCAATAATTCAATTTTTTAATTCATTTCTAATAAAATAAATATTGGATGATAATAATAACCACTCCCATTTTTAATCATTATAAATTTATATCATTTTTGTGATATTTAAAAATCAGATAACGCTAGTTATGTTGTATGTAAATAATAAGAAATCACAATATTTTTGGATATTAACTTATTATTTTAGATTTTTGATTCTTATTTTAATCATATCTCAAAATCGGTTCATATTTCTATATGGTTAGTGTTTTCTTAAAAATTATCATGAAGAAATTAAGTTGGATAAAATTTTCGATTTATTACGTTATAAGAGTCATTTTTTTCTAAATGATTACAAATTATGTTATAGTGAAAATGACAATTTATATGATTTCCCACCCATATTACCATATTATGTTTGGGGATTTCAATCAACGATTTTATTGTATTTACTTTTTTATTGTATTCAATGCTTCATTTCACATAGATTTTTTACCCTGCAAACTTTACCTTTTGCACTGATAAGGATTTTTTTAATTTATGTTTGATATTATTTATTCAAGGTTAACCAACAATGAATAATAATGACTATATTGAAGGATCTAGGAATAATGAAAGTGTAATTTCATGATATTGGTTTAAAAAACTTGAAAAAAGTATATTTTTTCCTTTAATATGATCATAAAAATAATTTATAATTAATTATTTAAATAAAATAAATTCCCAAAGTAATTTATTTTTGATTTGATTCTTAATAACCATAGATATTTTCCACCCGATCAATAATCATTTTTATTACATGTTTTCATATTTTAGACATATTTATTTATATATATATTAAAATTGTTATATGTTATAATATATTCATCTTTAATATTATGATATTGGATATTTAATGGATCGTAATTGGATAAATTTATAAATAACCACTAGTGAATTTGAAAAAAGAGTAGATGATTTCTTGGAATTTTCTAAATGAAATCTTCCAAACATAGATTAGA
Source organism: Viscum album (assembly GCA_963277665.1). Classification (NCBI taxonomy): domain Eukaryota; kingdom Viridiplantae; phylum Streptophyta; class Magnoliopsida; order Santalales; family Viscaceae; genus Viscum; species Viscum album. Next base: position 1,628,880,602 of record OY728150.1, read on the forward strand.
TTTTTTTATCTATATGTGAAGTTTATTAATATGAGAAATTTAAATTCCAGAGAAACCAAGGATCATATCAATTACTCTTGTTTTAGTACATTTTGGATCTGACATGGTGAAAGATTATAAAATTCAACATATAATATTGATGAAAATATTCAGAATGAGATAATTCATCACATTGAATAATTAAATAATCATGTAGGCATCAAAACCCTAAAAAAATATAAACTTTTGAACAATTAATTGTATGGGGATTTAGAGAAACCATTATTATCAAGTTACACTAAATATAGAGTGTTGTCAGCTGTTCAAAGACTGGTTAACATTAAACCAAGAAATGAGTGGAGTGACAAATGTTTCTATGAGAGTATTAAACTTTTAAAAGAGATACTTCCCAATGGAAGCATTCTTTTAAATTCAATTATGAGACAACAAGAATATTATGCCAAATGGTATTAGGTTATAAAAAGATACATTCTTACCCAAATTATTATGTGCTGTATAATATGAAATATGAACATTTATAAAAATATTCAAAATGTGGGACATCATGACATAAAATGGTTGTAAAATTTTACTCTCATTCATATCAATTACTGGTATCTAAAATCTTGATAAATTAATTTGATACATCCAAATAATTTATTTCAATAATTAATTACAACAATTCCAATAATTCAAATCTTATTCATTATCAGGTACTGAAATCAAAACTCCTGCTAAAAGAATGGGGTACCTTTCAATAATTTCTTATTTGAAGTGTCTGTATTCAAAAATAATTGATTCAAAATGGTTAAGATGACATACAGATGATCACATCTCTGATTATAACTTACATCACCCTATTGATTCACCATAGTGGAAGTGATTTGATAAATTTTTTTCCAATTTTTGAAGTGAAGTTATAAATAAAAAAATGGGATTGCATATTGATTTTATGAGTCTATATCAGAGCCTTTGTAGAAAACATTCTTTATGGACTATTCTATTAGTAGTTTAAATTTTTTTCCCATAGATATGTATAAACAAAAAATATGACATGATGAGTTTGATGATTTCTGGACCAAATAGTCTAGAAATGATATTGATGTGTATCTTTATCAATTTATTTTTAATTTGAAACTTCTATGTGAGACAAGTGTTATACTTTTTGATGCATATAAGAAAGGCTATTTTCTTTTTAAAACATGATAATGTTTACTATAAAATAATTTACTACATTTGGAAACTTATCTGGATATAGTCATATGGGACATAAATCATGTACAATTTGTGAAGATTATAATTCATATTATCAATTGAAGAATGAAATAAAGATAGTGTACATGGGACATCAGTGTTTTTTTATTCAAATTGATCATACTATAAGATATTGAAAAAAACCCTTTAATGGTTTATTGGAGTATAATATTGCACCATAACCATTATCTGTTGATGAATATTATGACAGGGTAAAAAATATAGATTTAACATTTGGAAATAAATTAATTTATGTTCATCAAAAAATATGTAGATGAAATCATCTATCATTTTCAATTTACCTTATTGAATATTTTTAGAGATAAAACATATCATTAATGTTATGCATGATAAGAAAAACATATGATATAGTTTGATTGGAAATCTCTTTAAAATAAAATGAAAGGAAAAAGATGGAATTCATGCTAGAATGGAATTGATATTAATGGGAATACATTTGGAGTTAACTCCCACTATAAAATAAAGAAGAATATATTTACCTCTATCTTGTCACACATTAAGAAATAAGGAGAATATGATATTTTAGTGTATGCTTGGCATTAAAGTACCTATAGGATATCCTTCAAATTTTAAAAAATATGTAATCATTAAAGGATTGAAAATTAATTGGTAGTAAATCTCATGACTTTCATGTATTGTTTCTTTTACGTCCCTACCCATGCTCGGGATTGAGCCACAACTACCCCAAGCCCGCCTCCATATGCCAGGGGGTAGCGACAAGCACCGAAGGCACAAACTACTCAGGGAGGCCTTTTGTTAAGTACCTACACACACACAACAAACTCAATGAAAAATTGTTGAGGTAGAGTATAAGATTACTCACTACACTAAATAAACAAAACATACATAGATGTCTAAACAGTACAAGTAATGTAATGTAAACACAAATAAAAAGTGAAAAAATACACGCAAAACTAGAAAAGTGTCCCATCCTAATAAAAATGGAAAAGTAAAATAGCCAAGAGAGCCACACTCCTAGATCTAAAGATATGATCAATGTAAATAGTCCAAGTACCACATATCCTTAAGCTCCTCTAAAGTCACAATCAACCTGTCTATCATCTACATAAGGCACAAAACGTGTGGGAAATACCATGTAAGGGTGAGTGTAAAAATATGCATTCGAAGGACTTGAAATATAATGGGGGGAAATAAGAGATACAACAAAGAGGAAAGTTGTAGATAGAAAAAGGTATGGTAAAAGAGTATAGCTCAACTGAACAAGATAGTGAAATTAAACTCATATAAACAAAAGGATCTAGAAAGGTTGAGGATATGAACTCCTTGTTGAGTCTTCACTACCTATAGTGGGAGAGTAGACTCATCTGACCATGAGAATCTAGACACGGAAATCATGTGTCATAACACGCGCGTATTCGCCTCTCCTGGAAGGAGCGTAACCAATTCCAAAGAGTGGATAAATAAGAAATAATATATATATATATAAATATATATATTCTCAGTCAAAGAAGACCTATCTAGAGTGTAAGGGGATCTCCATCTCACAGCTTAGCCCAAGAAGAAGAGTCACCAAGAGTTACAAAAGTCCGAAAATGATGCCCAACACCACACACGTCTTCCATAAACACACAAATTAAAGGGAATCAATCAATACAAATTTAAACTATCCTATTTTGGTGACACTTACTTTGCCTCATTGTTTTAGGTCACATCATAAGGATTCATCTCGATGGGGAAAGCGTACATCTTTCTCATGATTCTTAAGGTACATCAAACCACATCTCACTATTGATCCATATAGCTGGACGGTGAAAAATAAAAATATAGGACCCAGAAACTAATTAATTAGGGGGGGTTTACACTCTAATAGTAGTTTTTGAGTACCCACTCCCTTGATGATGGTGGGTTCCACTCTAGTATCACGGGGACCCGTACCCTAATGCAAAAGGGGGGTTCTATATTGGTCCTTAAGTACCCATGACCTAATGCATCAGATGGGTTCCAATTAATAGGTAGAGGACTTGTGCCTTGGTATAACAAAGGGATTCTAGTCTAGGTCATCGAGGACCTGAACCCGACCCAGTAGGGGGGATCCACTTGAAAGTAACTGTAGAGGACCCGCACCCATGTTGATGGGGGGTTCCACTCTAGAAGAAGCCACTAATGATTATTCCTAATCACATCCATCATGAAGCATCACCATATATAGGCATCATGCCTAGAATATGTCACATCATATATAAAATACCCACTATAGAGGGCACAATTGCTTTCTATATTTGGAAAACACTTGGGATAGGCTACTCGTGAGATAAAATTCAAGTCCAAAAGAAGAAGATACAAAAGGTAGAAGATTTATAAAGTGGTACAGGGTGTGTATGGGGTCCAAAAGACCTGTGACCCCACCTCATTTACTGGCCATGTACCTAGACATACTCAGGTAATAAACAGCGAACAAGTATCCCTGGTCATGCCAGCGTACTCATAAAGTACATGTTACATCTAGCTAAAATGTGGATGAGTGCACAATGCCCAAAATTAGTCTGAAGGGAACAATGTGGTTTTAATTAAATGCCTCCTCATACAGGAACATATAATCAAAATTATTATACCATTGTGATCCTTAATGAAAAGCACATATGATCAACTATTCATTCACCTGAATCGAACACCCGATGAAGAATATGAATTTCTAATCATTTCATAAATGGTGTTTCATGGGGCCTACGTCTCGATTCTGAATTTAAATTCTCAATCAGAATCAATAGGTCAAACTCATAAGTAGGACCACATTTCCCCAAATGACATGTCATTTGAATTCCCCATTTAGAAGTTATGACCTTTTGAAGCTGCTGCTCGAAAGGATTCCTATGGCCTTGGCCACACCCGTGGACTGAACGACCATGGGTCGACTACTACAGTTGGTCCACATACCTCCACAGTTGATCGATGAAGTCCACCACTCATGGATAAACCATTTTTGGGCCAACTGACATGGTCAATCCACTTGCTGCACTAACCAGCCGCTGCGGTCGACTACCTCATTCGATCACCCAAGACCGGTTTTGGTCTCTACACCTGCAGCTACTCGAGCTACCATAGATTTACAGTGAACCTCCATGGTCAAACTCTTTTGACTGGCCACATTTACTGGCTGCACAATAGCTAGGGATGTTGTAGCCTCATGGTCGACTACGGCTGCGCATCACCCCAGTCACTTCAGGTCTGACGCGGGCCTGACCCGGGTCTTTCTCATCCGGCCTAACTGGCTCATCAAAGCCCATCACATATCTCTGGGTCCAGACCACCTGGACGGTTTCTCACCTAGGCCTGGCCCACTCATGTATAGACCACACCCCAAATCCACTAATCATGGGCCCACCCAACAACCTTATTTCATATGCTTTATCCCTGCTAGATCCCAACTGCACTCTGCGACACCGCCGCCTGCCACCATTCTCGACCACCTCAATCGATACTTCCACCAGTCTCCTCACGCAGCACACCTCCTCCAGCCTCCTCACATGCCACGGCTAGCCGTTGCCTCATTAGACCACTACTGGTTGGCTTACACAACCCACACAATCTAGTTTCCCATTTTTTTCATCGCCACACCTTCGATCCAAGTCCAAACGAAGTAACGAACACAAAAATAAAATCTTAAGACGCGGATCTACACCGATCCATGCTCCACTCAACAATTTGTTTTTGTTACATCATATCAAAAAGTATATGATGAAGAATGAATAAAGAATATAGTAAAATATGGATCGATTGATGGACATGTTATTTTTTCTATCGTCGTTGATTTTTAAGGATGAATCAATCAAAAAAGAAACTATTATTATTGAAGAATTTAAATCGGGGATTTAGTATCCAAAATAAAGAATCCTACTGGGGTTCAGTTTTGTTCTTCTTCATTGAACATGACCTCCAATGATCCTTGTGTTTTCCACATTATGACATGCCCAAATATGCAGTACAACCGTGCTCTGTCAAGGATTCAATGTTGATTTTTCAAAGGGCGTAAGGGAGAATTATCGTCTAGTGGTGAGAGGGTTATAAGAAAAACCCTAGGTCATTTCCATAATGAGATATTTATAGAATTTTAATAGGTCACCTACTAAATATCAAAGGACTCAGATATCCCACGTCTTCTCAGTTTAGATCACAGTTAGGGAAAAAACTTTATTTTGAACTCAATAGTGTTCTTAGATTTCCCATTCAAGTCCCCATTAAAGAGGTATTTGAAACAACATCGAAAATAAAATAATTTTTTAAAAAATTTTATTTACGGTTACATCCTCATTGAATTTTTCTATAGAAGTCCCATGCTGACAAAAGTTATACCCTTCCTAAGGTAAATGCCACATTTAGGACTCAATGATGGCCTTATATTTCTAATATTCTCAACTCTTTAAGAGATATCCTGAATCCTTCTTCTGTATAGTAGAAAATATACTTATGATTTTTTTAAAATTTATTCCATACAGATCAGGCCTCGGAATCTCACATCATCTCATCACATAGCTCTACAAAAATATTTAGAAATATTTCAAAGTCTTAAAATGAAAAAACCATGTTTTTACATCATTCTATTCTTAAAATATTTTCATCTCCCAAAAGGAAAAACTAAGAAAAGAAATTGGGATACTAAGCCTGTACCTATATCTTCCCTATACTAGGATGAAAAGTCAAAGGAGAGGTGTGAAAATACATCATTACCTCTTCTCACATCACGAATGGAAACAACATTCATCCCTGAAAAAGGGATATATGATTCCCTTCTTCAAAAAATACATTGGGTAAAAATACTAAGGATATATGGTCATGAAAGATATCCCAGTCTACATATCGTGAATAAGAGTCTCTCACACCCTTGAGAAGTGAAGGAGACAACACCATCGACTGAAGAAAAAATGTAACCTCCTACTCCACAAAGGCCGGCTATATGGGAGATAAATAATATGAAACTTACTGCACTATGAAATCCCTAGAATTCTTTCTAAGGAAACCTAATAAAAAAATTTCACTTCTCGAAGTATAGAATATCTCAAAGTCATAGTCCTGTAAGAACTCAATCTGGTATCAATTCCTTAGGTTTAGGTCTCCCTGGGTGAAGATGTACCTAAAACCCTGGTAGTCTACGTAAACCACAATGTGATCTCTAAGAAGGTAGCATCTCTACATTCTTAGGGTGAAGAATACCGCTGCCAATATAGGCATTGAGTCACATAATTCTATTCATGGGGTTTCAACCGCCTCAACCTATATTCAACAAATATCAGTCACTGTATCAAGGTTGAAGTTGTGCACACAAAGGTACCAACGAGCATGGTAGGTGAGTAAAATCATCCAACCACGAGAATCTAGATATATAAATCACATGGAATAACTCATGTAAATTTTCTTCTATTGGAAGGAGATTATCCCCAAACTAGATACTTTTCCACACTCTTTAATGAAATCACAAGAAAAAAAGTTTCATGTAGGAAAACTCCACCAGAAATTCCAGGGCATGCTCTGACACTCCATCGCACAACCTTTCCTTAGACACACAAGTTCAAAAGAATCATGCAACACAACATAATACTATCCTCTTTGGATGGAACTGACTCTCCCTCATAGTTTTTTTTTCATAAAAAAAATGAGTCTCGGTGGGGGAAGAACCCCTCTTCTATGTTCATTTAAAGATACACCAAACGACACTGAAGTAAGGTTAAAATGAAGCCCCACATTACCCTCGGTAAAACCTTGAGAAAGAAGCAGGGAGAAAATATTACCTCACAAAGTATCTAATAATTTCTATTACTATAAGTATAAGAGACACAAAGCATACCTCTTATTGTCTCATGCACTACAAGATCCTAGACATCTATAACATACAACTTCCCATGACCCTAACCACCAGCTCCCTAAGCCTGATGTAGGCCACCTGGTGGTGGTGGAAGGATCTCATATCATCATCCACCACCTATATCTGCTATAAATACTTTTCTATCAATACCTTCCTAGGGACCACCCTATCCAAACTTTATGGATCTATGATCACAACACAATCTCCACTGTGGTTGTCCATATACTATCTACTAGATATGCTCAGCAGGTCTGGTTGGGCAGTCTCATTCCATGTGATCTGATTTGTTAAAATAATATCACCACCCCTCCCTAGGCTATCCATGTTCTCTTTGTTGTACCTGAACATGTGTCTGAGTCTGATCATGGGGAGGTCCCCTACATCGAGGCCTTATCAATTGATGTTTGCCTGTGGTGACATATGTCTCATATATTTTTCACCCACAACCAAAAAAAGTTATCTAGCATTACTCTAATAAGAAAATATCAGTCACTAGCTCCAAATACAGTACCAAGATATAGGTAGGGATGAAAAAGGGTACTGTGCTGGCATAGATCTATCGATAGAGTCCCTACTCAAACTTCCTTGCTCAGAGGTAGCCATCAAAGATCATGTCCAAATAGTACCGAGTCAGGTATGTGAACCTAGCCATGTACTCGAACACCATACTCCCTCCCAAATTAATCTATTGAAGCTCCTGAATCCACATGAAGAATAAGGAGGCGTGGTAATCCTCATAAAACATCTACTAGAAGTTATACGATGAGAGCGCCAACTCATCATGAAACTGAGTAACCAAGCTCTACCAATTTCCACCTTTTCCATGGAAAATACTGGCTACTAATTCCACCATCTGTTCTATCAAGGGCTGAAAAATTATGAATGTGCATACCACCGAATCTATGCAATCTTTTATTTCCTGACGAACTGGAACACTGCATGACCTCAATGGTCATTGGTACTCGAACTCGCAGAGTGCGCTCAACCTGCGCACATCCTCAGGACACTCTGCTGGGAATATATATTTCTCAATGGGTGGAGGTGATGCTACCTGGACACCTAGAGGAAGGGGATCACATGATAGACCCTGAACCGAGGCTTTATCACTCACATGGTCTTAATCGTGAACCAGAGTTGGTATTCTAGTTAGCTGTCATCGTAGAGGCATCCTAAAATTTATCACAAAGTATCGTAGTCTAACGAGCATATATATATATATATCAACAAAAATGGTTACATAACTCAATAAGGTCATTTGAAGACTCAATCCTATATGATGCATGTATCATTAATCCATGCAACAATTGTCTCAGCATGTCGAGTTGAAAAGAGGGTAATTAGAGTCCTGGTGAATGGCTTCTTCGGCTGCCAAACCATCTCTGGAATCCCTAGACTAAGAGTTGCAATCGAGACACGTTGACCTTTTTTCTCTAAACCTAACCAATCCTTTTTAAAGAAACTTCCAAATTACTTACAAAGGGTCAAACTTCCATTTGATACCAAAATTTTCATGACCCGACCCATGTCGGGGGTCAATCCACAACTACCCCAAGCCTTCCTCCATTGGCTAGGGGGTGACAAAAAGTTCTAAAGGCACAAAAAACTAGGAGAGTAATTTTTCTATGTACCTATACACACATGCACAAAACCAACTTATTGAAAAATTGTAGAGGGAAAGGAGTAAAAGATGCTAAACTGCTATAAATAAACCAAAAATTCACAGGATTCTAAACAATATAAGTACGATAGTGTAAACTGAAAGGAAAAAGGAAGAAATACATGCCCAACTAGATAAGTTTTCCAACCAAAAAAAAGGATAAGTAAAATATCTAAGAGAGCCCCACTATTGGACCCCAAGTTATGACCACCATAAGTGGTCCTAGAACCCTGTATCCCTAAGCTCCTCTAAAGTCACGATCAAGCTATTTGTCATCTGTATAAGGAATGATTGAAGCAGTTAAATACCATGTAGGGGTGAGTATAAAAATACCCATTAGGATGACCTGAAAGGTGAAGGGGGTGGAGTAAGAGATACACTAAAGAGGAAATAAGTAGATAGAACATGGTATGGTAAAAAAGTTAAAATCAACCCAAAAAGCGAGTGAAAGTATAATCGTCCAAACATAAGTACCCTTAAATGATGAGGAAATGAAATCTTCATCAATTCTTCTCTATCTATAATAGGAGAGAATAATTGTCTATCCATGAGAATCTATCCACAAAAAGAAGATGGCATACCCAATGCAACTTGGCCTCTCCTTGAAGGAGAGTAACTAGGTCCATCAGCCCACACATCCACCCTAAACAAGGAAGTCAAAGTGAATCAATCACCACACCATTACAATATCTGCTTTGAGTAGAATTGACTCACCCACATGGTTTTATGTTTCATCATAAGGAAACATCTCAGTGGGGAAAGCATCCCTCTTTCTGGTGAGTTTAAAGGTATGTCAAACCACATGTCCCCACTGATCCATATAGCCATATTGTGAAAACATGAAGTAGATAAACCACATCCTAATGTGCTAGGGGGGCTCCACTCTAATTTTACCTGCAGAGGATGCTCTACCATGCTGATGGTGGTTCCAGTCTAGTATCACTGGGACCTCTCACTTTGTACAAGAGGGAGGTTCCACAACGGTCATCGAGGGCCTACACCCTAATGCACTAGAGTGGTTCCACCTAGAAGGTAGAGGACCTGTGACTTGGAATCACAAGGGGGTTCCAATCTAGGCCATCGAGGACCCACAACCTATCTGGTAGGGGGTTACACTTAGAAGTATCCTTGTAGGGCCCACACCCATGTTGATGGGGGTGTTCCACACTAGAAGATGCCTTCAGTGATTCTTCTTGATCACATCCATCATCGACCGTCACCTCAGATAGGTGTCATGACAAGAACATATCTCAAAATCCACTATGGAGGGTACCATCACATTCAACAGGGAAGAACACTAAGGATGTGCTACTCGAGGGCCAAAATCCAAGTCCAAAAGAAGGAGAAATGAAAGGTAGAAGATTTATAAAGTTGTAAATGACGAGTATGGGGACCACACGACTTGTGACCCAACATCATCGGCTAGCCATGTACCAATCTATACTTGGTTACTAAACTATGAACAAGTACCCATAGGCATGCCAGTGTACTCCCTGAGAATATGGCACATCTGTCCAAAAGGATTATGAGCGCATGATGATCTTCACTAGTCCAAAAGAAAAACATAGTTTTAGTGACATGACTCATCACAAGGATTTATATAACCAAAATTATTACACCATTGTGACACTGTTTGAAAAACACATTGGATCGACTGTTCATTCACTCGAATTGAACTCCTAGTGAAGAATCTACATTTATCAACACTTCACGAATTGTGATTCACGGGGTCCGCATCTCGATAATCAATTTAAATTTCCAAATGGAGTAAAAAGTTCCTCCTTAGAAGTAATATCACATTTCTATAGATGACACATTAATTGGATGCTCCATTTAAGAGTTACGACCATTTGAAGGTGCCGCCCCAACGGTTTCCCGCGACCTTGCCCACACCTATAGACTCACTAGCTGTGTAATGACTGCTATAGTCAGCCCCCTACCTCCACAATCAACTGTTGTGGTCGACCTTCCGAATGGAAGCTGTTTATGGACCGACCGCCTTTGTCAGTCGCCTTGCCACGCTGGCCGACCGCTATGGTCGACCATCATGGTGGACCGCGTGGGACCGGTTGTGGTTACCACACCCATGAAAACTTGAGATGCCATTGATTTTTGGTTGAACATCACAGTAGACCACCCGAGACTAGACATGTTCAGTATACCTATAGAATCTTGAGCTACCGCAACCTTATAGTCAACCGTGGTTGTGCTTCGACCTGGTCACTTCAGGTTCAATCCAAGTCCGACCTGGGCAAGTCTCATCCAGTCCAGCTAGCCTGCCAAGGCCTTACCCATCTCCCTAGGTCTATCGAAACTAGGCCTGATCACACTTAGGCCTGGACTGCTCATGTACGACCTGCTTGGATGGCCCACTAAGTCAGTATCGCACCGTAAAATCACTCACCACAATCACACCATGAGTCCTTGCTGTGACCGTCACAGATTGTATGTGGCTCCACCACATCCTGTTGTTAACCGACCACCTATTCTAGCTTCCTTTCATGGAGCACCCTCCTAGAAACCTTGCACACTGTGGCCTGCCACCAGCTCACAGACCTCCTCCAGTTGACCTACATAACCCACATTGTCCAGGTTCCCCATCCATTCACCACCACACCATTGATCCCCGTCGAAATGAAGTAAAAAACACTTATTTTCTATCCTTAGACCCATATCTACATAGATCCATGCCCCTATCAAGGATAAATTGTAGTTTTGTTATATCAAAAAAGTAGATGAAATATGTGTGAAAAATATTGGAAAAGAAAGATCAATCGATGACTTTGTTAGTTTGGACATCATCATTAATGTTCAATGACAACACAATCAACAACAAAACAATTATAATTCAAGAAATTCAATCAAGGATGCAGAATCCAAAGGAAAGAATCCTACTTGGACTATAATCCATTCATAGTCATTTAACACAACCACCAATGATCATTTTGTTTTCCGCACCCTGATCTGCTTTGATTTGTAGGGCCGTTGTGGTCTGTCAAGGATTAAACATGGATTTTACAAAGGGAGGAAGGAAGAGTGCTCCGATAGTGGGGGGGGGGGGTTATGAGACAAACCCTAGGCCAATTTCATAATGACATATTTATATAATTTTAATAGGTCACCTGCCAACGGTCAAAGGATCTGAACATTCCACACCCTCACACTTGAGGTTGCGATTAGGAAAATAACTTTATTACGAACTCAATGGAGGTCTCGAATTTCAAATATGAGTCCCTATTGAGAGTTATTTAAAATGAAATCCAAAATAAAATAATTTTGTTTAATTATTTTATTTACAGTTATTTCCTCGGTGAATTTTTCTACAGAAGCCCCACACTGACAAAAGTTATACCCCACTTAGGGTAAATGCCATGTTCCAGACTCAACGATACCCTCAAATTTATGATCAAATCAACATATTAAGAGATATCACACTTTCTTCACATGTATAGTACAAAATATATTTAATATTTTAATAAATTTGATTTTGGGAACATTCGGATTCAGAATCGCTTGCCATCTCAGCTCCTAGATCTGAATAAAGATAGAAACATTTATATGTCTTAAAATGAAAAAATGGGTCTCTGAAGTTTCAATAACTACTACCAGTCACACAACAAGGTATATTTTTGACATATTTTAGAAAGCCTATCACTAGGTTATGTTATATTTTCAAATCCATTTTTATTAAACTCAACGATCCAAATTTGTTATATGTGTTGTAGAATGAAGTTGATCTTATACTTTTTATACTAGCAATATAATTCCCACCTATATTTTTGATACAATGGTTCATCTGGTGATTCATCTGGTGCATGAGATAATAATATGTGGTCCTGTTTATTTACATTTGATTTATCTTTTTAAAATACATATGAAACTTTTGAGAGTATATGATAAAAATACTTATAGACCAGAGGCCTCTATTATTCATAAATATATATTGGAAGTGGTGATTGAGTTATATATTGATTATCTGTACGAATTAGAGAATAATGGTCTCCCTATATCTCGACATATGACAGTTGATACTAAATGGACAAGTATTCGATGCTTAAAGGTAATGTTTATTCCACGTGATAAAGTGATTATTACACATTTATACATTTTGAACAACATAAATGAGGGTCAACCATATATATCATAATATATTGATGAATTAAAGGCATGATATTTGAAATAAATTGATAATTTGTTGTGATAGAGCATAAAAAGAAACATGTTTCATGGTTTAAAGTTAAATTCATCATAGATATATCAGCATTAGAAACATTGAAATTGCTGGTAGGGGGAATGTATCTTAATGTGGTCACATGTTTTGGTTTTGATAAAAATGGTTACAATTTTTTCTCAAAAAATCAGAATGAAAAGTGCCCTATTCAACATAATAGGGTAACGATCCTTTCTAAGCAATTGAAGTTTTTCATGTGAAAATATTGGAACCCAATTTTTTACATCAATGAAATATTTTGGATTTCTTTAGGATATATGGGATATTGATTACAATAAATTTCAATTAACAGTGTTTAAGTGTAACTGGGTTGATAGTAATAGTGGTGTGAAACATGATTATCATGTGTTTTATCTAGTTGATTTGAGAATATTTAGTTCCAAAGAGGAACCTTTTGTCACAAAGATATCTGAAAAGATCTTATTTTATTTCATTGATCTATAAAATATTAGTTGTCCATCGTTTTGTAAGGGAAAAGAATTAATTTGGCTGGTGAGAATGATGATTGTGTTTTGAATTTATATGAGGATTATTCATCTATTACTCAATTTTTGGATGATAACAATGACTATAATGCAGACATAGTCTATGCTTTATGAAATGATCATACTGTAGAGATATGATAAAAAACTAAATTACTCTCCTAAATATCCAGATACATATTTTTTTTTTGAAATTTACATGTGTAAAAATCTATTTTTTATTAATTTTTTGTTGTTTAATTATTTTTATAGGTTATGTTTTGTAAATTATGTGTTAAATTTTATATTAAATAGTTATTGTTAAACATTTTTAATTAAATTAAAAGACGTACATCATTAAGTTTTTGTTAAATCTACTCTATGAAGAAACTACTTTGTACTTGTGATATTTAATTTTTCAAATGTTTCCATCATTATAGAATTTATGTTTATATTTAATAGTTGAACTTTCATATTTTATGGTTAAGAATCATGACATATTTTTTAAAAAACTTACAAATGGTTCGAACTATTTTTTTACTTATATATTTTTTAATCATTATTTTTAAATATTCACTTTTCTAATAATATGTTGGTATATATAATTTCATTAAATATTTCCAATATAGTGAGATAAATAATGGGAGAGAACATTTGTAGAGTTATATCTCTTATTTTTATTTTATTAAATACTCAATAATAAAATTATTTAATGAAATAAATCATTTAATTTAAAAAAAACATTATAAGACTAAGGATGCGAATCCTATGGAAGTGTATTATCTTTTTATAAAAGGTTGGTGCTGAAACCTCATTTTATTATTAAAACAAATAAAAGACCACTTTTAACTGGGTTGAGGGACACCCATAACATATGCCAAAGGCATAGTGGGTATGTAGCCTATTACATAGCCCGTAGGACCAATTGTTTGGCCCCAGGCCCATTTTGTGAATAATACTGGTGCAGTACCCACCTACTACAGTAACACACAATACCTGACGCTACTACAATTCCTTTCCACTACAATAGTGTCCTACGACGGCTATAGTACCACCATTGCTACAATAGCACCACCGCTATAGGAGCACTATAGTACATCTATAGTACCCTTCACCCAATGAGTTTTGAACCCACCATTTTTTATATAGGATTACAGGGTGCTTACCACTAAGCCATACCCCAACTACAAATGTGTTGTTGGGTAACAAGGTATTAGGGAAACCTCCCCACCTGTGTACCACAAGGGATTACACATTTACCAAAATTTTCACTTTTTTATAGAGAATATATATTACATATTATTTTTGATGATAATAATAATCAAAATATCCCAAATGTCATTCAGTTTACCAGTTATATCTCTATAAAGAGTCGATGTTGGAATATCATCTTATATCCTGATTGGATATTGGTCGATAAGTTAGTGAATGAGATTATGTGGGAGTCCCTAATGGTAAAATTTATAAATTGATTTATTTATATATCATTTTAAAATATTATATATTTTAAATGAGTAATATTTAATTTATTCAATTACAGATGAATTTCAATTTTGAAGAGATGATAGATATTAAGAAAATATTTATATCTTTATATGGTATTTTATAGAGATATTTAGAAAAAATTTAAGAAAAAATATGTTTTTGGGAAGTTTCAAAATGAAAACCCATGCCTCAATTATGGGTTTTTAGATGCAGAAACATGGAAGAAAATTCTTGCTAGCTGACATGATGATGTATTTATAGTATGATAAATATTTTATATTTTAAAATTCATTATATATTACCTAATTAATTTTTTTTATATAATTGTCCTCCTGGATACCTCATTAAGAGATATAATTGTAGAATGTATACCCTAATATTTTATCATATGGTGTGTATGATTTATTAGAGGATAAAATTATTAAAAAAAATTTTGGTGCATTAATATCTTAATCCACTACTAGTTTAGAAGATGCCTTTTTTTCCTTCATCCCCACACTGACCATGAAAAATAGATAAGAGTAAGAAGAAAAAATGAAAATTATATTACTAAGCAATATAAAGTTGTAACTGAAAAAATTGAAAGAAATTGTTTTTTAATTTCCATGAATGTTTTTATTTTTGAAATTAACATTATTTTACTATTTTTATTTTTCATTTCAGGATGACATTCAAGATAAAAAAATGTAGGGTAATTTTATCCCTCAGGGTTGGATAGAAATCCTAGCTGTTGCTTTAGAAGAGAAAAAACACCCAGTCTAGGTCAGAGGATATGATGAAGGTGTTAGTCTGGGATAATTATTTTTCATCATAGTAAGAAATCAAGAGACCGAGAAATAGATTCTTTAAATGAAAATTTTAAAGACCTAAAATATTATATGGTAGAAAAAATCCAATCATATGTGTATACTATGTTTAAGAAATTGATGCGACAATTATAGCTTGTGTAGCATACGGAGCCTACGCTTCCTGTGCAACCTACACAAACAATCTACTCAGGTCCTCTACCTCCTTGTTGGAACTTGATTATATGATGTGAGTAGTATACTAGAGATCCCCTTGTATGTATTGTAGCGTATGGATTTGTACATATTTTTTGGGATTCTGGTCATCACCAGTTTGTGTAGTTGAGTTTGGTAAGAATATTCGTACATGATATTATTGATCCAAATTGTCTACTACCATTTCATACTATGGAGGTTAATAGATTTAAAGATTATATGGGTTGTTTTTTTTACTTTGTATGGTTATCATTATACGTTATCTAACATACAAGGTATGTGTTGTTTTTTAAATATTATTTATGTTTGAAAAAAATTTACTTATAATGTTTCCCGACATTTAATTTATATAGGAGTATCTAATATCAAAAGAATTAGTACAACATAAACAAAAGGTTCATGTACCAACAAATTCATATAATTCTGATGTTGATGATGGGATAAAAATATTATCCCATGTTTCTTCTTCCTTGGATAATATTTATGTTTTTTATATTTCATTTGATATATGTGGAAGATATTACCCATTTTTAATATTCAAAAAAGATATCATAGATATGTTTATTTTTTATGAGCTCAATGTGTTTGTGTTACAACAATTTTACATGTATGTAAATTTATGTATCCATTTTTATTTCCTTAAATAAATACAACTTCAATTGACATACTATATTACTTATTTAATTAGATACCTACACATGCTTCTTATGAAAAATGAGACTACTAGTGTTTATGTTCTTATAGATCCAAGAATCATTTTATTGAATTTGAAATATCTAAAAACCTCTACAATATATATACACAAATATATCTGAGTGATGATTAAATATATATATTGGGTGACAATTTTTTACTTTCCTTGATGTGTAAGAACATTGAGGTGATTATGAATTAATATTCATTATAATTTTAATAATTGTTAACTTTTAATTTTGTATAGGACATTTGATGTTAAGTGTATTCTATAGCGAAACAAGCATTTGTTGCATAAACATTAAATAACTTATGAAAAATACTTAATACATCACAAAAAATACACTCCCACAGATTTTATTAGTTTAGTTCCTATGGAAAAATGGAACAAATTCGTCTAATTTGATAAAATATATTCAACACTTCCCATAAATATATCCCCATTAAGTAACATTAACTAAAACCTTTCTTTATAACTTGAGGAAAATAGAATATTTGAAAAATGGTGAGCTCATATACTCAGTAAATTTAAATAAGGGAGAATTGTAAACATAATCATGAGCATAAGGGTATGTGAACATGATCTTGAAAATAGAATATCATACTATATATATTAAAGATCATATACAGGAAACCTGGCATAAACATTGTCAGTTCATAAAACATGAATCACTAGGAAATAAAGAACATGATCCATGAAAGCATAACATTATAATAAAATATGGAACTGTGGGAGGCACATAAGTATATAAAACTGATTTCTATAGAAGTCAAGTAATAACTAAAAAGTCCATATTGGTAGTATGGATTCACTACCCATACCATCTTTGTAGTCATAGTTCACTCCCATAAGCATATTTGGTAGTCAAGGTTCACTCCCAAGACCATCTTAACAGACCGTTTCCTTCATGTCTATCTCATGAGATATAAATATTTACCCAATGCATTGGAATGAGATATTGGTACCGCACATCTCGTAATGAAATCATTATTACATGTAACACAACATCATAAATTATCATATCCTAACCCAAGAAAATAATCGGATTTCAAAAGCATATATCTAGTGAAAGAGAAATGAGTTACATAAACATCATGCCATCAAATCATAAACCATTCAAATAATGAATATGAATGGAAAATTTGATATATTTTTCCAGAAATGGATGATTAACACAAAAAGATAACATATTAGATGTGATTTTTTTTAAATATCACTTGAAAACTATTCTTGAGGAAAATATCCTATTTTCTTGGAAAATATTTTATTTTCTTAAAATGATGTGAGATTTTAAATAAAAAGAATTTATTTGAATTTAAACTTGATATATTGTAAGAGAAGCTTCAAAGAAATAAATAATTATAAATGATTAAAATACCATTCATGTCGAATCAGTTAAAATAAAACATTCTTCTCATACTTTATCCAGATAATTCAAAAAAGTACCTTGTATTGAAAATAACAAAAGATTCCTTTTATACCATTTAGTTAATTTTCAAAAATGGGTAACATTGAAATTAAAAAATTATAGAAGAATAGAAATTATATTTTATAATATATATTTATGAAACATTGACATGGATATTAAATATACTCCATTAATTACTTATGTATAAAAAATATCAAAAAATAATGAGATTGTGAAATTATGCCTTATAACTTTATAATCAATAGAACCATATGCCCCATTAAATTAAGGAAATTATATAGATATGAAAATACCATAATCTTATGGTCAATACTCATAAAAGATATTCATGGTAATTATATACACCATGTAGGAGAATCAAGTAGTGTATTAGGCATGTGTCTCACATTAGTAAAGGTGAGAAAAAATACCTTACCTTTGGTCTGATTCCCTCCATATGTGCTTAAAACTACTTTATTGTGATTTTAAACATATTATTAACTGATAAAATAATTATAAAAATAATATTTGTTATATCATATATGATTAATTTGTGACTTTATGTTACCTGTTTATTAATAATTCCAGTTAAATAATTTTTTTTGGTAATAACCGCTTTGTTTACCGTACTTGTTTTGACTTTTTATTCTTCATACTATTACTTAGATCATTATTTAATTACTTAAAAATTTTAAAACACAATTCTTATATTATATATATTTAGTATATAAATATATAATATATATATATATATATATATGAAGTGGAATACACTATTCATGGAGATAGTAAGTCATACGTACGCATGGACACTGTTTCGGTTTTCAAATCATATTGAATGGAAGAAGCTAAATGAAATATATATATATATAATTAAATTATAATTA
Organism: Viscum album; assembly: GCA_963277665.1. NCBI lineage: Eukaryota > Viridiplantae > Streptophyta > Magnoliopsida > Santalales > Viscaceae > Viscum > Viscum album. The sequence continues at coordinate 1,628,899,498 of OY728150.1, forward strand.
TTATGACATATAATTCATATTTATTCATCTTATTTATTTTTTTAATCAATAATAAAATGGTAAGCATTGAAGAATAATCTCATCACGTCATAGAGAGGGTAGCCCATATGCACACACGAGCTACGACATCATTCTTTTAAAGGGAGAAGGGTGAGATATTATATGGTATATTAATTATTCAGAATAAATAAAATTTTATATTAATTATTTATATCAATTATATACTTCATTATACCATTCCAAATTAAATATTTATGAAAAATAGATTACACCATAGTGTGAAGACGGTAGGCCGTTCATACACACGTGTGGTAGTTTCATTTTTCATAGGATAGATGAAAGGTAGAATATGGTTGTTCTATAATCCTAATAAAATCTCAGAATGTAGTTGATAATTTAGTTTTTTCTTATAATGTAATCAAAATATGAATAAAATGTAGAATACGAAATAATTTGAATGAGTCGGCAAGGATATTACCTCTTCTTTGATGATCTCCCTCTAGATATCCTATTTGGGATAATAGAGTTGGTCTTTTGAGAAGACAAACACCTATATAATGTTACTATATAATTTTATAAAGGAAATGGTCATGGTATGGATGAGTTTTAAGGCTAAATGTGAGGTGAATGAGTGAGGGAGGAGGTTCCCATTTATAGTTGATGTGATGGGCACTTTTGGAATATCCAAATATATTAATTTATAATAAAATCTATGCCCATAAAAATAACTAAAATATGTCATATTTTCTAAAATAAGATGAAATAGGGTTTTAAACCCATTAACTAATAAATTTTATAGAAGTTTTTCTATAAATTATACCTTATCATAATAATTAACCCTTAGTGATTCACTTTTAATTTTAACTAAGGTAACAAATTTTTCAATATTAAAAGAGTGTAATTTTGGATAAGTTTATGTCAGTTAGATAATAAATGAAAACTTTAGAAAATTTTATACCATATAATAATTATTTTTTGTTTTTAAAAATATATTATGATTATTAAATAATTTAATAAATCATTATTTTAAAAAAGTTTCAATATTGTAAATTTTGACACTATTCAATTATTGGATTTTTAAAAATATCAATATATGATGATAAAGTAGAAAAAATATTTTATTATATTCCTAATGGATCAATAGAATCAATTAAATTCATTTTATATAGTAATTATTCCAAATTATATTTATTTTAATATTTGTAATAACATTAATTTGATATTTCAATTAATAAAATAATTACAACATCAGTTTTGTGTAATTATTTCACATACAAATTTGTTGAATAAAAATTAAAAATAAAACCATATGATGAATATAGATCCTTTATATTTTATAATAATACTTATAGTGTAATATATCTTCTAGAAAATACAATATTAAAAATGTTTTATTTACAAAAACTAGAAGGTGACAACTTTAACATTACTTTAGATAAATATTATAATTTTCATAATCATTTCCACATGGCTCTAAATTATCAATAAATCTAAACTTGGATTATTATGGTCAGTATATAATCAAAAAATAAATTTTTTCAAGTTTTTTTTTGTATTTTAATATTCATTATAATTTTAATTAAAATTATTTTATTGATTTTACATCAATTAAATAATTTATGCATCATGATTGTATGATACTTTAAGGTAATTATTTATTTTATAAAAATTAAAAATAAATTAAAATGATAAGTAAATATATTTTATCTTTAAAATGAGTATTTATAGTCTAATTTATCTTTTGTATAATATTTTGTTAAAAATTATATAGTTATTTAAATTTGAGTTCGACATATTTAACTTTTCCTTAAATAAAATATATTAAATTCTTTAATCTCATCCTAGTGGAATCCAAAGGAAACAATTTTGACTCAAAGATAATTTATTACGAAAAAACTGATCCAATGATATTATTACAAGTGTAAGTGTAATTATATAATACTATTTTTACCCTTAATTATGAGATTTGACTTTTTATTGTATCAATAATTTTTTTACTGAAGTTATTATTAATATTGAAAAAAATAAAAGAAAGATATTTAAATAATTTTGAACCAATAATTACAATTATATATTCCATTTTTAAAAATTGAAAACATAAAATTTTCAGTAATTAATTTAAAATCAATCGAGTTGTTGGAATGAGAAAACTAGTTTTAAAAGTTAAAACATGCAAACTATTGAAATATTTTTACATCTAAATTCAATTTAAAATTAACACTAATGACATAAATTATATTAAATTATAAAAATATAATATATTTATACTTTTAAACCATACAATAATATAATTTTTACCAGATAAATTATTTTTATGAAAAAGTTGTTTTCAATTAATATTTAGTATATTTTCACTATTTATCAAAAATTTAAAGTTATCCAAAAATTTAAAAAATTCATAAAAATTAAATTTTTATATCCCACTTTCCAAGAATAAGTTCATGTTTTCATATATAATATATAAAAGTGTCAAAAACTATATTTAAAATGGGTTCTCTATTAAAAGTCGGGAAGACTACAATTTGTGAAAAATACTTCTTTTATTAGAAAAATAGACTTTGTTCTTATATCATGTCTAGAAGACATATAAGATTAATTTTAAACATTATATTTAATTTATTACATATATATTTTACAAATAAAATCCATTAAGAGTAATTTTATTATTTTAAAAACACACTTATTTTCATTTAAAATGTTTTTCAAAAAACATTTTCTTTTATTTTAAAAAAGGATTTTATTTTTATTTACAATTAATTTATCACAAAATAATTAATTATATATTCATGTATAAAGAATATCTTCAAAATTTAGTTAATACTGTTTATACTCGCCATTATAATGGCTAGGTTATTAGGTAAAATAATAATATATTTTTGTTTTCTTAAACTCAGTCTTACATGAAATGAAATCTACTAGAAGAACTCGAAATCATGTGTAACACAATCCATGTATATTGTTTTACATACCTCAAGCTAATCCACAGTTGTGTGTAGTGCCATCTTAATTTGGTGTTGCGTATTACGTAATTCAAACATAGTACTTTTTTATAATAATAAAAATCTATACTCAATGATACATGAAGTGAAAAATATAAAAATGATTAAATTAATTCGATAAAAATAATTCACAAAATCTTGGGGTGTTACATTCTACCCCTTTAAAATGAATTTCACCCTTTAAATTTGTTTGGGTTATCAATGGTTTAATACTTGAAATTTTCTTTCATAGAAACCTAGATCGTATAAATTAATTCTAAAACGTCGTTTTAAAAAGTTAAAGTTGGAAAATAATTTCTAAACAAAGTAAATAATTACAATGTATCTATGTATGAGAATATAGGTGAATATTTTATTATGGATGAAAAACATAAATAATCATAAATATTGATAAAGATCACTTATCACAAGAAAGTGGGTAATATAGAGAATGTTAATAATTACAAAATCATAGACTAATGAATCATGGAAGATGTCATTGATATCATTAAAAATGATTATAATATGAAACCCTTTAATATCATGATCCCTTTTATGAATGTTGAGAAATTTTCATGATGAGATATACTTAATTTATTTTAGCTCAATCTCACCCTTTTATTGTGCGTTGATTAATTTCCACTTCATCTCTTATTGTAATAAATGAAGTTGGATTTATCACTCCTAATTCCTTAGCAGATCATGAGATCCATAAATAGAATGATATATCATTCCATCTGTCTTTATCACAATAAAAATGTTAAAATATTTCATCAAATATGAATAATTACACCTATAGTTAGAAAACACTTTAATCTAAGAAAATTTATCCAATGTTTAACATTAACTTTCATTTAATGAATAACCTTATAATCCTTCCCATATCTAAAAATATAAAACATTATAAACAAGAAAATTAAACCAGCTTAAAATTTACCTCTCATATATCAAAAGGCAGTTCTTCATTGTCACTTTCCAAAAATTTCAATACCTTAATCAAGTATTCTATTGAAACATGGTAATAACCAAAATTACCATAATTCCTTTTCAATAACATGCATTCTTCCTTATTCCAAACTTTATTGGATATATTCCATAAATCTAAAAGTTGTAAACTTCCTCCATAATGACATAGACTAGTTTGTCAACAAATCCTTAATTGGTTCTATGGTTATTGATACTATCAAATTTACTTTATCCAAAATCATTCATCTCTTTATCCAATATAAACTCAATTTTCTAAATATCTTTGTTCACATTAAGGGTTACCTTCCCTAAATAAAAATACAACTTTTCTAAATCTTTAACACCATTCAATGTATCATTACGAATTATTGATGAAAAATTATACTAAAAATACTTATATATTTCATGATTCATATACCATAATATTAGAATTCCAAAACATAAATACTTTATTCATCCAAATTTATTCTTAAAAAATTACTCAGGCTTCATCAACTTGTAACCTTATAGTAATTTCCTATAATGTTAAATATGAATTGTGTTTTAAGGTTCCTCAACATCAATATGTTCCTTATTATTACGTTTAATGTAAAAAATACTTGAATAATATCACATACCATTCACATGTCATTTTTAGTCTCTTTATCTATAAAAGTATAACCAATACTCATACCACATTTCAGATTATCTTACTGATATTTCCACTTTGGAAATAGATTTTCATAATTCCCACACTTTCAACATGTGAAAAATTCAATGTTAACCAAGTCCCATATAGTTCCACAATCGACTAAAACTAGGAAGAATTATATAAGAAACATTTATCATAATGGAAACCACATAATCATGAAAAATTGATTATAATATGTATAAATCGTGACACATAATTCTTTAATATATGAAACTTATGTTTATCCTAGGTTATTAGTAGATAAATTATATTTAAATTCTTCATGACTGTTTATAAAGAGTTTGTGATTTCCCAAATCATATCCCTTGGGAGTGTCAAAACTCTTGTGTAGCAAGGCCCGTTGTCATGTACCTAGTTATGCCGAGTCAGGCCCGACACACCTTTTTAGAGTTGTTACCCCTAGGTACATCTATTCAGAATACACATCCACTAATATTATTTAGGAAGGGATGTACTTATAGGAAACCAATCACTATATACTTAACTAAAATTATTGTAAATTTTCCTAAACATTAACTCATCCTTAGAACTATTCTTATATATATCCATAGAGATATACTTATAAATATTCCTAGGGATCTCACTATAGTTTTCACATCCTAGTTTCTAAAGTTTGACTATACCTTTTCTCATATACCAACTAGAGACCCTTGATTTTCATACATATACATTACATAACTTATGGAGAATAATTAATACATTGCACAAATATAATCCCAATGAATGTATTATTTAAGTGCCTTTATAAACAGGGAACATACTATTCAAATTTGGTGAAATATATTCAATATCTCCCATAAATATGTTCCCCTTTAGAATCCCTAACTAAAACCTCTCTTTATATCCCGAGGATAAGAAAACACAATAAAAAGGGTGAACTCAGATGCTCAGTAAGGGTAAAAAAGGGAGACATGTATACATAATCATGAGAATAAGGGTATGCGACATGATCTTGAAAATATAAGATAATACCATGCATATTAAACATCATAAAAAAGAATCGTGGAATAAAGATTAGCAGTTCATAAAACATGAATAATAAATAAATAAAGAACATGATCCACGAAAGCATACAATATAACAAAACATGGAACCGTGGAAAACACATGAGCATATAAAATTTATCTCCATAGTAGACAATACATTGCTTACAAGGATATCTTGGTAGTTTGGGATCACTTCCTATACCATCTTGGTTGTCATGGTTTACTCCCATAACCATCCTGGTAGTCCTGGTTCACTCCCATAACTATCTTTGAATGTCAAGGTTCACTCCCAAGACCATGTTAGCATACAAGTTTCTTCATGTATATATCATGAGATATAAATATTTACCCAATTAATAGGGGGGAGATATAGGTCCCACCCATCTCATAATGAAATTATTCTTACGTGTTCCACAAGATCATCGACAATCATATCATACCTCATGAAAAGAAGTGGGTTTCAAAAGAATATATCCTGTGAAAGAGAAATGATTTACATAAAAATCATGACATAAAAACATAAACCATTCAAAGAATGAATATAAATTAATTTTTTTGATTATTTTCCCAAAAAGTAATGACTAACAAATGTAGATATCATCTTACATAGGGAATAATTTTGAAAGGTCACTTGAAAAAAATGCTTGAGGAAAATATCCATTCTTCTTTGAAAACATGTTATTTTATTAAAATGACACCCAATTTTAAAAGAGAATTATTTAAATGAAATTAAACATGATATATTTTATTGGAAGATTCAAGTAAATATGGTTTAATTAAAGAGTAAAAATCCATTTATGACTTAAAAGATAAAAGAAAACATTCTTTCCAAACTTTTTTCAGATAAGTCAAAAAATACCTTGTTTTAAAAATGACAAAAGATTCCTTTCATACTATTAAGTAAAATTCCACTAATGGGTGACATTGAATTTAAAAAATTTCAGAATAATAGAAATAAAGTTTATAATACATATTTAGGAAACAAGGACATGGATGATAAATATATCCCTATAAATGCTTATGTATATAAAAATCTCGGATAATAATGAGATTGTGAAATTTTCCCTTACAACTTTATAATTAGTAGAATCATTTACCCCATGCAATAATGTATATTATATGGATATGAAAATACTAAATTATTATGGTTATGACTCATAAAATTCATTCATGAGAAGTATATACACTACGTAGAAGAATCAATTAGTGTGTGAGGCATGTGTCTCACAAAAGTAAAGGTGAGACAAACAACCATTAACTTAGTTCTGATTCCCTCTACACCTTCCCAAAACTCATTTATAGTGGGTTTTAAAATTTTATTAAATTATAATAGAATCATAATAATATTTATGATATCACACAAGATTCATTTGTGACATTATATTACCCGTTTTTTTAGAATTCCATGTTAAAGTAATGTTTCAGGTAATAAGTTCTTCATTTATCATATGTGTTTTGGATTATTATTCTTGATCCTATTACTTAAATAATGATTTAATTACTTCCAGAATGTGAGAAATTATTTTTTTGTTGGAGTAGAGTACTCTATAGGGGGGGGGGGTGAATTGAGTATCTATAAAAATTTCTATTAAAAATTGGTTCTTTGAAAATTCCACCAATTAAAAATATAATCTAAGTCAGTTTGTAGTGATTTATAAGAGTCTTGAATGTTCAATTAATTTATCAAAAATATTGATAAGAACTTAGTCATATTTTATAAAGAGAAATATAACTTTTGAAACTAACCTACTAATTCAAAACAGTTATAAACACTTGCTAAACTAACTATCAGAGTTCAATTTAGTTTTACGAAATATGTTTTAAAAACAGAGTAATACTAAATAGTAAAAACACAATGGATAAAAACAAGAGGATCATTCACAAATAGAGACTTAGTCCTCTCCACTTGGTGATTACCTACCACCAAGATGTTTAAATTAATAAACAGTTTGATCCACACCCTGGATCGGGGTTCACAACAACACCCAGGGTTGTCCAGGTCACACTTGACCTCTACCAAAATTATTCATTGGAATACAGCAAACATTTCACACATGACCTATTCCGAAGTTCTACATGAGATACAAATGGATAAAGAGAGTGTGAATTTGAGTATATCAAGTATTCTCTAGTTATGTATAAAATTTTGTGTTCATATAATAGACAGATACACACACTGCTCAAAAGTAATGTAAAAATGCACTGAACAGAGTAAATAAGTATGATTAGGGATTTAGAAGGATATTTGTGTCTTGAGAATCAGATCTAAACTCTTCAGATGTAGTTATATTTAAATTTTAGTCCTCTTATGTAATTTTACACAAAAAATAGAGTGTTTTATTCTCACTTTCAGATACAGGTATGATTGTGTAGGTATATTATTCTCCTTCTTTGAGATACTTAAGTGAGTTTTCAATTTAGTGTTCATTTTGATTGAGATTTCATCATGTGTAATTTTTTTCTTAAGTTCATTGTATTTTCACGAGAGTTAGTGTTCTTCAGTATCTCTCCTAGGCATGCACCACATGACTCGACACATTATTCTGTCTATCTTCTTTCTTTATAAAATTATTCTTATTTTTGAGGGACAACATATAACATGTATATTCCACATGAATCGGCTCATCCTAACTCATACTATCTGCCAAAAGTCCTACCGAAAACATTAAATAATGTCAGAAACATTAATTTGTTTAAATATGACCATTAAATATAAATTTGTACTAGTAAATTAAAAACATTTTTATGACTATTGGAGAGTCATAAGTATCAGTGAGTTATTTAAATTGGTCTATCATCATTAGTGAGTCTTTTTATCAGTGAATCCTTTCCATTGGTATCAGTGAATGTAGGTGTTTGTGTCTCCTTTTACTAGTGAGATAGTTGAACAATCAGTGACTCATATCAATAGGGAGTTCGTCCTTCTGTTAGTGAGGTAGTTAAATCAACAATGACTCATTTAAACTGATGGTGAGTTCTTGAGTTAGTAGCAGCATGAAACAGTAGGTCAGTTGGACTGACGGCAGGTTGTCTGCATCGATGTCATGTCCAATGGTGAGTCGTCTATCTATCGGTGTCATGTCTAATAGTGTCAGCTTCACATACATAGAACATATTCCTATTTGATCTATCTGTTAGTAAAGAATATGTATGATGGTGAGTCATCTTCCTGTCAGTGTCAGTGAATCATACTTAGATAATTTGGATTTTATGTCTTTCTTTAAATTTAACAAATTCAGAAAATGGTAAAACTCATAATTACACATATATAATCAATTATAATATTGTTTATACTTAAACACACATAAATAATTGTATGATTGAAATGGTTTGATATTGAAGATGATGCTTTGACATAACATATAATACACAACATAATGTAAAATATATGTTAATATACAACATGATTTGTGATAATTAAATCCATTATAGTTAGAGATAGTGGCCCACAACATCTATGAGCCAACAATCTCCCCCTTTTTTATAATCACAAATCATGGTATTCTTGAGTACCACTAGAAAAGGATTACATAGTAAAGTTGAATCTCATAATAATAATGGTCAGTAAAGGTCTCTTACTTTAAATAATTATTAATAAAATTTATCCCCATTTTGGGATTAGAAAAAAGTGGTACGATATAATAATGGGAAAAATAGTAAAGTAGAAATAATGAAATAACATTCATAAACAGAATACAATTGAAAAGAAAAGATACAATGACTCATCCCTATCAAATTAAATTCAATCCTCAATACAGGATAGGATCAGGTGGTAGGATAAAAGGGATCCTTCTCCTTATTATAAGGATCAATAGAATGTTCATTAGGAGGGTTAGGATGAGGAGTATGATTATTTTAATGGATTTTTAGAGGAGGAAGAGACCCTCCTTTAGGAACTGTAAAATCAAGGGCAGGTCTATGCTATGAAAGAATCTGGGGATGAATAGTTTCTGTGATGACTGGACTGATGTGAGATAAGGCTTAAGAAAATGACATTTGAGGATGAGCAGGCACAAAACCAGAAGAACCATGTTTTGTAGTAAGAGGTACCACAATAGCTTCACTTTGGACATGAATATATGGTTTTAATAGATTTATGAATTCTTTAATGATCTTTGTACCATATTTCATAGCCTTTGAAATATCATCTTTGTTTTCTATAAACTTCTCCAGTAAAGGAGTAAATTCTATGATATTTTGAATCTGATCCTTAAAGGCCTTTCTCAATGGAGGAAGAGTAAGACTTGTGGCTAAATAATTAAATATATAGTTCAATTAGTGCTATGTGATTAGTTTGGAGAAAAAAAAATCATTAACCCTTTTGGTGATCTCTTCCAAAGTTTGTGAATAACTCCTTGTATAATAAATTGCATGATCGTGCACTTTATCTGAAGTGTCCTAAACTTTTTCCATACATGTAATCAAGGATTGCAACTCCTATTTCAATACTAAACTAATAGTAGGAAGACATGAAGATTGTGAAGACTGAGTTGGTGGAGCATAGGTCGAAGCAAGAGCAGAGGAGGTAAGATCCTGAACTTATTTTCTAATCTTGGCAAAATCAAGATCTTTAAAATAAGAAACACAGTTCTCAAGACCATTCATGAAAATTTCCATTTTATTCCTATACTCTGTGGTCAAGGAATTGATCCTAGTAGTCAACTTCTTCATATCATTCATGATCATAGTATTTATTTTCAAAATATTCTCTATAGTTGAGATTAGATTTGTCTATATTCCTTTTATCACCATCCTCAAAACAAAAGAAAAATAATCTTGAGACAGTCTAGTTGATGGAGAAGTAAAACTAGGGGCACCATCTTGCTTTACACCATCAACCATGGATCAAATTACTTTAAAATTTTCAGTCATCTTAGTATCCTACCTCCTAGCTTCATCAATCTCATACCTCATTTGATATTTCACTGAGTGGATTATAGAGGCACATATCTCTTGCTTGAATTGTTCAAAACCAGATTTAGTGAAATTGTCACAAGAGGTGGTCTAATCCATTGGTTTTTTTACAGCAAGGGAAACAATTTTATCATTAGAACCTTCTAATCCAATCCCAAGGATACATAAATATGACTCTTTATCTGTTCAGAAAGAATATCAGAACCCAAAGGAGAAATAGTATCAAGCCTTACTCTTCCTATTTGATTCTCCTCATCAGCTTGAGCAACTAGTCCTTGAGGCTCCCCTTCAGTTTCACCTCTCAGGGATGATTTCTCCACCTTAGTAAAGGTTTCTTGGGTAGGTTTATTTTCCTTCGTAAGAGTTATTTTCTTAGTATAAACAACTTGAGGAACAAGTTCATATGGAGTAATAGTCTTTTCTTGAACAATACCCTCAATAGAGACACCAGTATTAGCTTCAGCAACATCCAAACTCATAGCATCTGGCTTTTCATGTGGATGACCAGAGTCACTATCACTCCCATAATTATTGCTTTCTTTATTCTCACCACATTGACCCTTTTACATCTCTAGATCCATCACCAACTTGTTCATATCATTCTTCCCTTCCTGATTTTGAAGCATCTTCACCACTACCATCTTCTTCATCTTCATCTTTTTCTTCATCCTCTTCTTCATTAGATTCACTAACATACTCTACACTGCCTTCAACTTCGGTTTCTTCACTACCAGTAGATTTTAGAATAGGTTCACTAGAGAGTAAGTCCATAGGTGGACTTTAATGCCCAATAACGACTCTTTTTATTGGTCTAGTAGTGCATGGGTCACTTCAATCATCTACTGGCGATCCCATATCTCTAATAGGAGTAACAAGCTCTTCTTCCTCATCTGAAGAATAGGTTCCTTGTTCATATGGGATGAGACCAGGATCTACTAGATCCCTGGGTCTAACTAGATGATCTAGGGGGCTTAAAATATCATACAATATATCTTCATCACCAACCCATTCCTTCCTCCATGGGTTCTAATTAATTTTCATTATTTTATAGATGTCATAGATTAAGATGATTCCAATGAATCGACTAACTATCACATCCTCAGCTTAATTCACACAACCATTCTCCGTCAGAATAGATGAAATCATTCTAGAATATTAACAAGAAATTGACTTACACCTAGGTTTTATCATCTCATTGATAGGCACCATCAGATATATACACAGATTCCATTTTACCCCATTCTGAAGAAAATAAACAAAATATACATCCTAATACTTGAGAGATGAAAAGTACCATTACTTGGGACAAATCTAATGCTGAGTAAACTTGAATAGAATTCTGAACTCACGATTCAATTATGAGGCTATGGGTCTCTAGTTCTCTTTATTTCTTGTTATCTATTTCAGTTCTATCTCAAATAAAAATAATTCACATTCATAAGGAGAAGTACCTTGGTAATCATCAAACTTTCCTTCACGAGGCACCTTAAGGCATTCAGTCCAATTTATTGAAGATGATGAGATTAAATTCCATTTCCAAATAGACTTTACCCAAGCAACATCACTTACTTATAGAAAAAGTTACATATTCAAATAGAATTCATATAAAAACTATGGATGAAAGTATCTATCATTGTTTGCAAACCATTTAAGACATCCTTGATCTTGGAGTACTTTCAATAATAAATATTTGATCTCCAAGATAGATTCCACCAAAAATTCTTTCTCCAATGTTACAGAATAGTTTACAAAACTAGGACTCACAGGGCCTGAAGATTTTATTGACTCCCATTTTTGTCACTTGGACGCACGAGACTCACCCTCTTCAAGAGATCGCTTTACTTGGACCATTATGGTCAGTTCAGTATAGAGGTATGAAGGTGAAATGTTGGGAGTAAAGAAAGAGAGTGGTGGTAGATAGAGAGAGAGAGTAGCTGTAGATGAATAGAGTAGATCGATTATAATTAATATCATTTAGGGATTTTTTGATTTTACAATCGAAAAATTATGAACCGGGTTCTCTGGAGTTAACAAAACAACATCATTTTGGTAAAAACATAAGACAATGAACACAGTGAGTCATCAGTGTCAATATGATAGACTTTGTAAAATACTGACAGTTTCATTATGACTACATTGTCAACATGACAAGGGTGTTAGCATGAAAATGGTGTTGGCATGACGACATGGTAAGCATGAAAAAAGTGTCAGCAAAGAAGACTTCACGAAAAATATTAAAGGAAAGGAAAACACAAGGTCTTACTGATTGATCATTCCTAACTCATGTCCGATGTAATTTATTGTTTTATATTTCAATGTCTTAGTGAATATGTTATCAATACGATGTTCAATGACAATAAATTATATAGTAATACACCTTTTTGATAATTATCTCTCAAAAAGTGATGTCTTACATCAATATGTTTTGTTCTAGAATGAGAAACTGGGTTCTTAGAAATGTTAATAGCCCTTGTGTTGTCACATTTTATAGGTACATGTCTAAATTGATATCCATAGTCTAGAAGAGTGTGTTTTATCCACAAAATTTGTGCACAATAGCTACCAGCAACTTCAAATTTATCTTCAGCAGTAGATAATGCTACCAAATTTTGTTTCTTACTACACCCTGAAACCAAAGACTTTCTCAAAAAGTGGAATGTCCCAGAGGTGCTATTTCTATGTAATTTTCATCCACCAAAGTCTGCATCAGAATAACTCACTACATAAAAAGTTTTTTCTTTTGGGGTAAAAAAATCCTAAATTGATAGTATGTTTGAGGCATTGAAATTTTTTTAACAACATTTAAGTGATATTCTTTAGGGTTAGCTTGAAAACAGGCACACATACACACAGTAAACATTATATCTATCATACTTGCAGTCAAGTAAAGAAAAATTCCAATCACTCCTCTATAAGTAATTTGATCAACAGATTTAACATTTTCATCAAGATCCAACTTATAACCAGTAATCAAGGGAGTTTAACCACTTTTAATGCTATAAAATCCAAATCTATTTAAGATATCTTGTGTATATTTACATTTATTTAAATATAAACCTTCTTTATTTGGAAAAATCTGATATCCAAGAAAGAATTTGAGTTCAACTATTAAACTCATTTCAAATTCACTTTGCATCAACTTGGAAAACTCAATACATAAAGAATTGTTTGAAGATCCAAAAATAATATCATCAACATAGATTTGAACTACTAAAACATATTTAGATATTCACTTTATAAAAGGATTAGAATCATCAATTCCTTTTGTTAAAAGTTTTGAAATAAAAAACCACTTAATCTATCATACCAAGCTCTTGGAGCTTGTTTTAAACCATATAAAGCTTTTGTCAATTTGAAAACATGATTTTTAAATGATGATTGGTAAAACCAGGGGGTTGTTCAACAAAAACATCTTCAAATATATACCCATTTAGGAATAAACTCTTGACATCCATTTTATACAGTTTAAAATTCAGATGTGCTGCATATGAAAGCAAGATACTAATGGCCTCAAGTCTAGCTACTGGAGCAAAGTTCTTTTCATATTCAATTCCTTATTATTGAATATAACCATGTGAAATCAATCTAGCTTTGTTTCTAACTATGTTACCAACTTCATCTACTTTGTTCCAAAACACCCACTTAGTTCCTATGGGTTAGGTGTATTTGGGTCTATACACAAGTTTCAAAACATTTTTTCCTTCAGAATTTTTAATTTCTTTTTGCATATCCATCATCCAAAATTATTCATTAATTTCATCATTAATTTTTTTAGGTTCAAGCTGTGACAATAAGCTCAATTTTATTTTCCTTTATTAAAGTCTCCAATAACAGCATCTAGAGGATGGTTCTTGAGAGTTCTATTTGGTTTATAAAAAGAGAGGCTAGAGATTTTAGGCTCTTCAACTGGTTTAGGTTCATTATGTCCTGAATCTAAAGAATTTCTAGAATTGGAAGTTTTAATAGATTCCTCCATAAAATGGGTAGAATATTTAGAATTGAGGTCAAGATTTTACATATCATCCTCAATATTCCTTTGAGAGGTATTAGGATCATGTGGATCTGTTTCATCAAATTTGATATGTACATATTCCTCCATACACTTGGTTCTTTTATTAAAGATTCTATAGTATTTACTAGAGGTTGAGTATCCTATAAAAATTCCTTCATCACCCTTGGATGAGAATTTACCAAGATTATCCTTTGTATTAAGAATATATACTTCGTAATGAAAGACTTTGATGTTGTTCACTTTGGGATTTCTATCGTTCCACAACTCACATGGAGTTCTTTTAAGAATAGGTCTAATAAACACTCTATTAATAATATAGCATGATATATTTACAGATTCATCCCAAAAATAAATAGGTAGGTCATATTCACTAAGCATGGTTCTAACAATTTCTTGCAAGGTCATATTTCTTATTTATACAACTCCTTTTTGTTGAGGTTTCCTAGGGACGGAAAAGTTAGGACTATAACCATTATGTGAAAAAAAGTTTCAAAATCTTTATTTTCAAACTGATGGCCATGGTAACTTCTTAAAGATTTTATTCTAAGTCCAGTTAGATTTTCCATTGTTTTAGAATACTTATTGAAGTACATATATTCTTCACATTTGTGAGCTAAGAAACAAGTCCTAGTGTACCTAGAATAGCCAAATACAAGAATATATACAATTTCTTAGCATTTAAACTAGAAACTGGAGATGGTCCAAACAAATCCATGTGAACTAGTGCTAAAGGTTGAGAAGTTGAGAATTCTTTCTTTGGCTTAAAGGAAATTTGGTGTGGTTTACCCTTTTGACAAGGATTACAAACTTTATCGTTAGAAAACTCAAGTTTGGGTGGATACTTGAATAACTTTTCTAGTAAGATTTATATGAGAGTGTAAATTATAGTGTCTTAGTCTCCTATGCCAAATCCAAGACACTCTATTAAAGGCACTTAAATAAGAAACATTTCGAGAGGCTAAAGACACTAAGTTAATAGAATATACATTTTCATTTCTAAAAGAGGAAAATACTAATTCATTTTTTGAGTTAAAAACATTACAAGCATCATTTTCAAACTTAATATGAAATCCGTCAACACATAATTGTGAAATACTAATCATATTACACTTTAATCCAATAAAAAAGTACTTTATAAATTAAAAGTCAGTTAGATTTACCAATCTGGCCTAGAAGTTTTTTTAGCATTATCACAAATGGTGACATATCCACAATAAATATTGATTAGATTATTGATACTTGAATAATATATGATCATGTGTCTTGAAAAACCTCTATCAAAGTACCGTTGAATCTTACAGGAGCTCTTCAAACTGCTTTCCAACATGATTATCAAATAAAAATAGATTTAGGTACCCAGATTTGTTTGCGTACAGTGACATTAGTAATCAATGCTTTAGGTACCCATATTTTTCTTATGGGTTTCCTATAATCATTACATAATATATTTGAAAGTTAGACTCGATTTGGTCCAAAAAAACTAGGTGTAGTAAAATATTTTTCAGAACTGGTACTAGCAGCATAGTTTTGATTTTTAGGTGAAAGAACATATTTTTTAGATTTAGTTATAAAATGTGTTTTAGATAAGTTTCTCTGTCTATGATAATATCTAATTTAGAAGTGTATTTAGAAGCTATCTATTTACCAAGAATTTAAGTAAGAATGTTTTTCCCATTGGTAAACTTTTCTAAATCTTTCGTCAATTTTTCATTAGAAATTTTTCATTGATTATTTTCCTTGAGCAGTTGAGTATTTTTTTTATTTTTAAGTAGTAAGTTCAGATTTAACAGTTAAAGTAAGATCATGCTATCTCTTTAAAGATTTGTATTTATCTTTTAATTCATTACAGGTTTCTTCCAGCATGTGAGAGTATAAAAATAGTACGTCACTTATCATATTTTAGACCCACTTTATTTTTTAGAATAATAATAATTGTGTGATGGCGAATCTAAGGTTACCTAAGATGTGTTTGTCATAAAACACATATTTTCCATGTAATCTTTCTCATCATGGGTTGATGATGATTCACTACAACTATCCTCAGAAGCACTCTAGGCGGCCTTCATAGCTTTCTTATACATCTTGTCTTTATTTTCATACTTCTTTTTTTATTTTATATTAGGATAGTTATCTTTGACTTGTACTCTCCTCTTGCATTCGTAGTAACAAACTCATATTTTTTTTTCATTTCTCTTCCAATCCTTTTTCAAGCTTCCCTTGTTATTATATCTTCTATTATAAATGGGATTTCTGAAAACATTCTTCTTCCTATAAATTTTTTTGAACCTTTTGGCCAACTAAGCATTCTCTTCATCACTATCTAATATTTCATCATCAGTACTGGAGATTTCAATAGAGTCTTGTACCTTATCTTATTTCTTTATTATTAGATATTTTAGCCTTGAAGGCTATGGATTTTCTCTTAGGTTCATCCTTCTATTCTTTGGAAGTAACATCACTTCCCAGAGAGATCATAGTGTTCACTATTTCATTAAACCTAAGGTACATGTCAGAAATAGGCACATAAAGATTCATCTTAATGTTATAATTTTTAATAGTATATGTGTTGAGTGTCCTTTCCTTAACACCATAAGTTCCTTCATCTGAAACAAACAAAGTATCCCAAATTTCATTGGCTGTTTTACATACATAAATTATGTTTAATTCCTCATCTTCTAAAGAGGAATGTTAGGAATTCATGGATTTACAGTTATTGTTATAAGAAGTCTTAGTTTGGTCATACCATGTAGTTCTAGAAGTACCAATAATCTTATAATCATCTACAATTGAAGACCAAATTTCAAAACCCATACTTTCTAAATGCATTTTCATCTTAATTTTATATTGTGTATAATTTTTTCCATTGAAGAGTGGAGGTATGTTGGCAGAAACACCTTCTAGTATATTATCCATAATAAATAAATAATTTTAAATAGCTATAAATTTAGAACTAACATAAATTTACAGATCTTTAAAGTTAAACTAACATCATAGTTAAAAAGATTTTAAATTAGATCCTTAAAAAGAATAAACTCTTATAATACCAAATGTTAGTCAGAGTAGATTACCCAAGAGGTGGGTGAATTGAGTATCTATATAAAATTCTATTAAAAATTGGTTCATTGAAAATTCCCCCAATTAAAAATAAAATCTAAGTCTATTTGTAGTGAATTTATAAGAGTCCTGAATTTTCAACTAATTTCTCAAAAGATTAATTTGTTCTTAGTTATATTTATTTAAAGATAAATGTAACTTTTAAAACTAGCCTACTTGTTCAAAACAGTTATAAACACTTTCTAAACTAACTATCATCCTTCAATTAGTTTTACGAAATATGTTACAAAAATAGAGTAAAACTAAATAGTAAAAACATAATAGATAAAAATAAGTGTTTTAGTCTCAAGTAGATACTTAGTCCTCTACACTTGGTGATCACTTAACACCAAGCTATTTAAATTAATAAAAAGTTTGATCCACACCCTGGGTCGGGGTTCAGAACAACACACATGGCTGTACAGGTCACACTTGACCTCTACCACAATTATTTTTGGGAATACAGAAAACTGGTCACACATGAACTCTTTCATAGTGCAACATGAGAGATAAATGGATAAATAGAGTGCGAGTTTGAGGATATCAATTATCCTCCAATTATGCACATGAGTAAGTGTGTGTGTAACAGATAGATACACACACTAATCAAAATTTATGTAAGAATGCACACAACAGAGTAAAAAAGTATGAGAAGGGATTTAGAAGGCTCTGTGTGTCTTGAGAATTAGCTATAGACTCTTCAAATATATTCAGATTGAAGTTTTAGTCCTCTTATAGAATTTGACACAACAACAGAGTGTCATATTTTCACTTTCATCTATAGGTATGACTTTGTAGACATATTCTTATCCTTCTTTGATATCTTGAAGTTAGTTTTCAATTTGGTATTCATCTTTATTGATATTTCATTGTGTGTTCTTCTGTTCTTGAGTTCATAGTAGTTGAATGAGAGTTGGTGTTTTTTAGTATCTCTCCCAAGAATGCACCACATAGATTGACACGTTGTTATATCCATCTTCTTTCTTTTTAAAATTCTGCATATTTTTGAGGCTCAATAGATAACATGTAATTTCTATGTGCATCAGCTCGTCATATATTGAATTGTCTTCCAAAATTCTTACAGATAACATTAAATAATGTTAGAAAAATTAATTTGTCTAAATATGACCATTAGATATAAATTTGAATTAATAAATTAAAAATAGTTCTTATGACTATTAGTGAGTCATAATTATTGGTAAGTTATTTTCATTAGTATGTCATCATCAGTTACTCTTTGTATCATTGAGTCCTTTCCATTGGTATCCCTGACTCTGCGTGTTAGTGTCTCCTCCTATCGATGAGACAATTGACCTATTAGTGAATTATTTAAATAGTGCATCTGTCCTTATGTCGATGAGACAATTGAACCAACATTAATTCATTTCAACCAATGGTGAGTTCTTGTATCTATAGCATCATGCAATACTAGGTCACTTGGATTGACGGTTGGTCATCTGCGTCGGTGTCATGTCCAATAATGAGTCGTCTGTCTGTCGGTGTCATACCAATGTTGTTGGGTTCACATACTTAGAACATATGCCTGTTTGATCTATCTATCAATAAATCATATGAATGATGGTGAGTCATCTGCCTGTCGATGTCAGTGACTCATAGATAATTTTGTTGTAATGTATTTCTTACAATTCGAAAAAGTTAGAAAATGGTAAAACTCATAATTACACATAGATAATCAATTATAATATTATTTATACTTAAACACACATAAATAGTTATATGATTGAAATGATCTGATATTGAATATGATGCTTTGACATAACTTAGAATCTTTAACATAGGGTAAGATATATGTCAATATACAACATGATTTGTGATAATTAAAACCATTATAGTTATAGGTAGTGGACAACATCATCTATGGGCCAACGAATTTATATATTATATATATATATTTAGTATATATATATAAGATAGATATATGAAATTTAATACACCGTTAATGGAGATGGTAAGTTGTACGTACGAATGAACATTGTGTCCATTTTATTCTCATACTGAATGAAAGAATGTAAAGGATATATATGTATATATATATATATTATTACATTATCGTTGTTATGTCATATATTTTATATCTATTCATCATATATATTTTTATAATCATTCTTAAAATTTTTAGCATGGAAGATAAATCTCATTGCACCGTGGAGACGGTAGGTTGTATATACACAAATGTAACAATATCATTCTCTTAATGGTAAAAGAGTGAGGAATTAGATGGTATATTAATTATTAAGAAGAAATATAAATTCATATTTATTATTTATATCCATTATATCTATCATTTTACCCATCCAAATCCAATAGTGAGGAAAAAAATATTACACCATGAGTGATTTATATCCAGTTATCATATTTGTTTTAGACAAGTGTTTTTGTCAATTTATACCTTCCCTTAGTTATTCTATTTCAATTTTAACTAAAGTAAAAATGTTTCAATATTAAAAGATTGTAATTTTTAAAAATTTTATGTCAATTAGACCATAATAAAGATTTTAGAATATGTTAGAATATATAATAATTATTTTATACTTTTAAATATATTTCATGATTTTTAAATAATTTAATAATACATTATTTTTACAAAATATCAATATTGTCAATTTTGACACTATTTATTTCTTATATTTTAAAAAACATAAAGATAAGATTTTATCCTAGAACCAAATATTTTATTACATTCTTAAGGGGTCAATGTCATCTTGAAAATTCACTGAATATATTAATTATCCTAAATTTTATTTATTTTAATATTTTTAATAACATTAATTTGATATTTCCGTTAATAAAATATTTAGTACATCAGTTTTGTGTAATGATTAAATATACTTATTTCTTGAATAAAAATTAAGAATAAAATATTGTGATGGATATAAATAGTTTATATTTTATAATAATACTTATATTTGAAGATATCTGTTACAAGAGAAGATTTTGTGAGACAAATTCCTTTTAATTTCTTTGATGCCTTGTGTTTTATGTTACACCAAGATTAGTTTTCACTATACGCAACACCGTATTAGCTTGCAGTATACGTAATACTATTCTTGGCCTGTGTTGCACATTCTTTTGATAGAATATAGATTTTTTTCAATGTAAAAATGAACTAAGTTTGTATTATATTGTACGCAACACCAAATGAAGCTTTCACTATATTCAACACTGACTTGGCTTGTGTTACACACAAGAGCGACCATCCTCGATAGCTTGCATTGTTCACGATACCGAGTTTCACTAAACAATTATATTTTTAAGATATTATTATTTAATGGGATATAAAATAGACATTATGAATAGTATTAAACACATTTTGGAATTTTATATAACATTATAATTCATCTTACACATTTTATAGTACATGATATGAGAGAAAAATCATTTTTTTCAGATAAAAGAAGTATTTTTCAAAAAATGATGTTTTACCGCCTTTTAATGGCGCAACCATTTTAAATATAGTTTTTGTCACATTTATATATTAAATTTGAAAAAATAAATATCTTATTTGGAAGAAGGACATAAAAATTTACTTTGGATAAATTTTTGTTATTTTTCTGATAACTTTCATATATGATAAATAATAAAAATACGCTAAATTTTAATTAAAAACAAGTATTTTATTTGAGATAATTTATTTGGTAATATTATAATATTGAATGGTTTTAATGTATAGAAATAATTTTTTTACCATTTAATATATTGTAGGCCATTATCATTAATTTTACATTAAATTCTTAGGTAAAAAAATTTCAAACTTTTACAATGTTTTAACTTTTAAAACTCATCTTCTCAACAACGAGATTAATTTGAATTTAAATACTGCATCTTCTATGTTTTGAATTTTGAAAAATGGATTCCATATTTGGAATCTATAGGTCCAAATTATTTTAATGGGATAATTAGTTTTTTTTTTCATTATGAATAGTAATTTTGGTAATTATTTTTATTACCATAGTTAAAGGTATATCAGGTAATTTAGGGTAACAATAATATTATAAAATTTACCTAACACCATCCAAAATTCCAGTTGATGAATAAATATCCTCCCATATCACCTAAGGGTCAGATTAGATTCATTTTGTGGACTTTTTTCCCTGAAAATGATTTAATTATTATTAAAACAAAAGAAAGTGACAACATGTAACTCACTTATATATTATAAGTGTAATAATTTTAATTTAGTGATAAACTTCATTAAACCTGGAAAGTAAACATTTAGTAGAAATATAAATAAATTATCTACATAATGTGAATTTATTTAGAATTTTTAGAGATTAATTAATTATCATTAATGATGACACAATAGTGTTGTAAACATTATTTAATTAATAGAAATATTAAATTAATGGTTTTAAAAATATTAAAATAAATATCATATAAAATAATTAAAGTGATCAACGAATTTTCTTGGTGACCATGACATTTTTGGAGTGTATTTAATATTTTGGTTTGAATTTATCTTCTGTGTAAATTTTATTTGAAGTCTAATAAACGAATAGTGTCAAAATTGACTCTATTGAATTTTAAAAAACACAAAATTTTATTAAATTATTTAAAAATAAAAAAATATTTCAAAATTACAAATTGATAATTATAAGGTATAAAATGTCATAAATTATCCATTTATGGTCAGTTAACAACACATAATTAAATATTCATTACCACCAAAATATTTAGAATGTTATTACCAAAATTAAAAAATAATAGAATAACTAAGTGTTAATTAAAAGGAGAAAGATTAAATTGACCAAATAAGTTGTCCAAAATTTATTAGTTGATGAGATTAAAACCCTATCTCATCTCATCTTATAATTTGGTACACTTTTTATGTTTTTGTGTAGGTTTTGATTTTATTATAAATTAATATTTTTGAGAGTTACCTAAAGGGACCCTCTTTAATCTTATTATAGGGCACCTCATCCCTCTACTATTTACTCCATTTTAAGCATTAAATATTGTAAAACCCCTTAAAATTAATCTTTTAAACTTCACTAGTTACATTTTAGAGGTTCTGATCTCCTCAAAAGACCAAATCTAGTTCCCTAAGAGGAAATTTAAAGGAGGCACGTCGAGGAAGAGGTAATCTCTTCTACTGATTCTTTTAAATTTGTTTCTTCTTATACTTCATATTCTTTAGTTATTTAATTATAAAGGAACAAAATAAGTATCACTCATATGGTGATATTTTATTATAAATATGAAACAACCCAATTTCGCATTTTATCCATCCTACGAAAAACTAAATCCCTGCACGTGCGTATGTACGACTTACCGTCTCCACGCCGTGGTGTAATATGTTTTTCACCTCCACCTTACTCGGATGGGTATAATGGTGTTAATAATAACTATACATGATTATTATAAAATGATACTAATTATGAGATATTATACGCCATCCACTTCAATAACATTCAACAACTATGGGAACGATATCATCGCTCATGCGTACGTACATCTTACCATCTCCACAACGCGATGAGATTTATTATCCATGTTAACTATTCATGAATGATTAAAAATTATATATAATAAATAATCCTTAAATTTATGACAAAATAATGATACTATATTTATTTATATATATATATATGTCATTTACTTACTTCCATTCAATTTAATTAGGAAACGAAAATATCGTCCGTGCGTACGTACGGCCTACCGTTTCCATGAACGATGTATGCCATTCCATTTATCGATATATTATATATATTTATATACTGAATATATATTATTTTTAAGTCAATTTTTACATTCTTGAAGTAAATAAATCATGATCTAAGTAACCATATGAATAATAACAAGTCCAAACATGTTTGTTAAATGAAACTATTATTAACCAAAATGTTGCTCTAACATGGAATTTCCAAATGAATGGGTAATATAAAGTTATAAGTGAATCATATATGATATCATAAATATTATTATGGTAATATTAAAAGTTAATAATATGTTTAAACCAACTATACAGGAGTTTCAAATACGTACGAATGAAATTGGACCTAAGGTAAGGGATAATTTTGCAATCTTATTTTTATCTGGGATTGTTTATACGTAAGTATTTTTTGAGGACATATTTATCATCCATGTCTATGTTTTATAGAAATGTTTTCATAAAATGTTTATAATTATTCCATGTATGTTTAAAGTAATTTTTACCCCCTTTTGACATTTACTACGTGGTATGGAAGGAAATCTTTTTTTACCATATGAGGTACTTTTTTTGACTTTTTCAGTATAAGTTTGAGGAGAATGTTTTTTTACTTATACAGAATGAATGGATTTTTATATATTCAAAATGAATTACTTAAATGAATATTCCTCCAAACTATTTAAAGTTTATTTTCAAATAAATTATTTTATTTTTAAATTTGCGTGTCGTTTTAAGAAAAAAAAACATTTTTAAAGAAGAAATGATATTTTTTTCAAGAACTAAGTTCCACTGTTTTATCAAAATTATTTTCCATATAAGATGAAGCTATTAAATAGGGTTATGTTTCTACCCCTATTATTACTATTATTTGACTGTCTTAATGATATAATTTTCTTTTATATGAATTAAGTTAAGATTAAATGATATTTAAGAAACCCATTTTATTTCTTGGGTAATGCTATGATGAATGATTTAGGTTTTGTGGAACATGTAAGAATGATTTCATAATTATATTTGTGGGACCTATATCTCCCTCCAATGAATTCGGTAAAAATTTATATCTCTGTAGATAGACATGGCTGGAACGGAAAGTAAATCTGGTTTTGTAATACTGGGATTGAACGACAAGTAAACCCTGTTCAGTAATGGACTTCGTCCACTATAATGGACGTCACAAAAATTTATTGGATACTATGGAAATAATATTATGAGATTATTAATTTTTTCACAATTACATGTTTTATTCTAATTCTATTCTATCATGCTTAATTTTCCTTTACGATCCATGCCTTACGTATTGCCAATATTTATGTCATTTCTCAAGATTTTGTTGTATAAAATTTATGTTCATATTTTTACGTTCAAATGTTTATGGTTTGTTTTATGTTCTCTATTTTTACCCTTACAGATGATTTGAGCTCACCCTTTATATTTTTTCTTTTCCTTAGGTTATAAATAAAGGTTTTAGGTAAGAAAACAAAAGGGTAATATCTTAATGGGAGATGTTTAAGATCTTTCACCGTGATTAGAAGATAATGTTCTGAGTTTCCAAAGACACTAAAATAATAAGGTAATTGGGAATATTTTTGTGTCATGTATTAAGTATTCTATAAAATAACTATAATTTCCATTTATTTCAATATAGGGTCTCTATAGTTGGTATCAGAGAGAAGGTTTAGTAAACCTTTGGAAACTAGGATGAGAAAAATTTACTGAGATCCCAAGAGATATTTATAAGGTTATTCTTGAGATGTACCTAAGGTTAAGTATAATTATAGATTAAAATATTATAATTATGATAAATATCAAGAATAACATAGTAACAAACCTAAGATTTTAGATATTTAAAGTACCCACCCTTGATTATGTTGTTTTCCTATTATTATTTTTGCCTCTCACACTATTAATTTTGGGTTTTAGACAATGGATGGAACCCAAAAGAACCAAAATAATGCTGGATGTAATGGGAAATGCAATTATTGTCCTCCTAAACAACCAAATGTTATGGGAACACAAATAAATAATCTTGTTTCTAGGACCACAAATCTTGCTAGGATCCCAAATGACCAATGGTGGGAACAACGTTCTCTTGAATCTTTTTTAAGGAAACATCCACCTTATTTTAGTGGAACGACCTATCCATTAGTTTAAGAGAAATGGATTTGTACTGTTGAAGAGATATTTTTCATTCCCGGTTGTTTAGAATGTGAAAAGTTTAAGTTGGTAACTTATGGCTTGGAAGGTAAAGAGAATCTATGGTGGAACTTTAACGAGAATATGAGGCAACAAGATAAAATTGACTCCAAGGAATGGGATGAGTTCATGAAATTATTATTCAGTATGTATCTTCCTCATATTCTTTTTAAAAAATTGAGATTTAAGTTTCTAATATATCTCATGGTTATGATAAGAAAAGAAGGATGGAATTAAATGGAAACTATAAAAATTATGGGGAAAGGAATATTAGATTTTATTTATGATCAAAGTGTGGAAGGACACATGGAGTAAACTTTCTTAAGGGTATTGAAAAATGTTTTAAGTGTGGGAAATAAGGTCATCAAGAATTTTACTACCGAAGTAATGGGAATAAATAAAAACTTCCAAAGAGTGAACCTCCTACAAATCAGGGTTACAATTTCAATGAAATGGGGCATTATGCTAACATATGCCCCAATCTAAGGGTTGATGATGATCAGCATTAACAACCTCTTAATAAAAAAGACAAATAGAAGTCACATGAGATCACTATTGGTGATGTTGAGTATGAAAAAGAAGTAATAGAATGATTAAGTGTTTATGTACTGGGATTTCAAAATAGTTGTGTGGAATATCATTATAGTATTATGGAATACTAGAATATCAAGGTATTCGTCTATTATGGTTTTCCATAATTATATTGTTTTAGTAACTATGAAAAGTTACTGAAATATTATTGGAAGGAAGATTATATGCACATAATAATGAGATAAAGATATAATGATATTTTTTATAGTATTAATTATCTAATGAATGATAAAAGGACAAAGTGATATCATGGTTTGAGTGTATAGAATTTTAGGTATTTTTAGAGTGTAGAAAGATTTAATTTAGACACAATTCATGTTTTCACTGAGGTTCTATGATAATTCATGTTATTATCATTGTTTAAAGAGAATACATGATTAATGTATTCACATTTTTGAAATGTGACAACTAATAACTACCAAATGAATTATGAGAGATAAATATTATGTAGATTTAGTTCAAATCTTTCTAAAGTTTTATTTTTTTAGTTTTTAAAAGGATTTTAATGTTATATATTTATGGACAGTAATAGTTATTTTCAATATTATGTCTGTTAGATTAATGTATTTTCTCAATATAGATGGACTTATGCATATTTGATTACTTGCGCTAACATTTTTTTGATACAGAGGGAATGACCTATCATTCCATCGCATTATCTGCTAACACTTTATGAATGAAAAATTCAACTTAATTTCATTAAATTAGAGATAAAGTGTAAATTTTTAAATGAAAAACCAATGATTATATTGTACTGAAATTAAATAAGTATTTACTCCCATGTTCTTCATCCTTAGTAAAAAGATCTTGAGAAAAAATTATCCGAGTACTTTCTTATTCGATGAATCAGATTATCCCTTAAATCATTGCGGATTTGTGGCTTTATAGTAGCTAACTTTCTCCAAACCTTATTCTCTATCAATTTCTATCATAACATAATGGTTAGATTTCTTTTCTATATCATTGTTTTTTCTTCCCACCTATGCTCTCTTATGTGGAAACCCAATGACGAGTTACTTAGTGTAACAATTCTATTTCTAACATTCCTTTTTAAAATTAAGTTTTAGTATTATTTTTTTATAATGTGGGTTTTAATGAAAGAAATTTTCATGTAGTAAACCATTTATAAACCTGCAAATTTTCAAGGGAAAAGTTCATTTTAAGTGGGGTAGAATGTAACTCCCTGAGATTTTATGAGATAGATTCCTTTTAATTTATTTGATGTCTTTTGTTGTACACTACACTAAGATTATCTTGCTCTATACACAACTTTGTATTATCTTTTAGTATACGAAACAATATTCTTGGCTTGTGTTGCAAATTATTTTGATAGAATATAGATTTTGTTCAATATAAAAATAAATTATGTTTGGATTATCTTATACGCTACTCTAAAGGAAGATTTCACTACACACAACATTGACTTGTCTTGTGTTAGACACAAGAGCGACCTTCCTCTATAGCTTCAATTGTTCATGGCCACATTACTTGGATGGGTATAATGGTGGAAATAATAAATATTTATGATTATTATAAAATTATACTAATTCTGGGATATTATACACCATCCACTTTAATATCATTCAACATCTATGGGAACAATATTGTCGCACTTCCGTACCTATGACTTACCATCTCCACAATGCGATGAGATTCATTATCCATGCTAACCATTCAAGAATGATTATAAAGTATATATAATAAATAATAATGAAATATATGACATAATAATGGTACATGATTTATGTATATATATATATATATATAATTTACTTCATTCCATTCAATTTAATAATGAAACGAAAAAAACGTTCTTGCGTACGTATGACCTACTGTCTCCATGAATGATATTTTCCATTCTATTTATTGATATATTATATATATTTATATACTAAATATATATGATAGATAAATCATGTACTAAAATTTTTAAGTAAGTAAATCCGGACATAAGTAATCATATGAAGAATAACAAGCCCAAACATGTATGATAAATGAAATGATTATTACCCAAAACGTTTTTAACATGTAATTGATGAATGAATGGGTAATATAAAGTCATAGGTATAAGGAACCAGCCTTAAAATATTACACAATATTGAATTAGATGAATAATTTACATTGACGATATTTTCAAGTTTAGAGTTTTAGAGAATTAGTCCATAAATATTACATAACAACTTGAATATTACATGTAGACACTACTACTCAGTATCCATTTTTTTTTCATAAAATAAAAACTCATAAAAAAAACATGTCTAGTTCCATGTTTTAGAGAGCAAGAATTTTCCATGATCCAATCCATGACACAATTAATCTTTAAGTCCTGTGGAAAACATTTCAAAAACTTGGGATGAGCATAAAAAGCTCAGTAAGGGTTATAAAATAGGGAAGGAAAACATTAGACCATAAATAAATACAAATCAACGAAACCATACATTTCAATCATAACATACCTTATGAAATCATAAGTTTTATGAATAAAACACAAAAATCCTAAAATCCATATCAAACTTACATTGAAGTTATCACAGCTACATAGGGAGTTACACTTGGAATACCCATCACAGTATATTCTCTAAATCTCTTAAGAGAAACATCACGTTTACCTCCGTCACGTTACTGAATGCATTGGAGAGCTATCTCAGGTTCATCTAACCTAGGTTTATCACGGAACCAACCGTATACGTAAAAAAATCTCAATAAAAATAACATAATCATAACATATAACACATGTATAAAGGAAAGATAACATTTCCACATTCCACTATATCAAATCTAGATATTGAAATAAACAATGTTTTATCAAATATTTTTCAAAACCATTTAAAAGGGGGTTTTTGAATTAAAGTTTCCCATACTACTTTGAGAATTTTAAATGAATTGTCATTTGAAAAAATTAATGTCCATATAAATAAATCCTAAAATCCATTTTGAAAACATGGACATTATTGAGAAATATTTAGAAGAATAAATCTTCAAAATATTTGAAATGATATTTTAGTTAAAGTGTTTTTTAACAAAAAGAGATATGCTTGAATACAAATAATTGAACAATAAATTTTAATCAGAACATTATAATATCATTATAATAATGCAATTCACGATATAATGTGTCAAATGACAATATATACACCATACAAGAGTGAATTGGTGCATAACAACAATGAAATCTCACTGGAAATGTAAATTGGGAGGAAATCCCTTATAAAGATGGTATCCTTAAATTAAGGGTAAATAAAACACATAATTATGTGTGAAAAATATAAATACACCCAATATAAGTGTATATTTTATGTAAAAAAATCATTGGTTATTCACACATATTCATAGGATGACACATTCAATAAGTACAATTTGAACCCAAAGAATTGAAATTGGGTTAAGAAGTTCCCTTGTAAAATCTTGATAGCCTAACGACGTTAAAATTAAGAAAATGAGTTGATGAGATAAAAAAGTATCTCATAACTTGAAAATAAATTTTAAATCAATAGGGATATAGAAGAACATATCCCAACATAATAAGAGGTAAATTAAAAGTCGTAACAAAAAAATTCTTTTAAAAAGAGGAGGGTGAAAGGTTCCCTTACCGATTTGATAACTTACAAAACATATGCCACATGAATGAAGGACCATAAAAAGAAGATGTAAATATTCATAAATGAATGTATATTAAACAAAAGTACTATCATGGGTAGTACATACACCACATAAAATGAAATAGTGGCAAATATAGCATGAATCTCAAGGGAATAAAAGTGAGATAAAAGTCGTTACCTCGTTGTAATCAACTGAGTCATTTGATAAAATTTTAATAAACATCCATTGAATCACAGAATACCATGAATATAAAAAGAATAATTATAAAATATATCAAATGGAAATACATAATACACCACATGCATTAAATAAGTTGGCAAACAATGGAAATCTCAAGGAATTAAAAGTGAGATAACAAATCTCCTTACCTTATGTCTGACTTGACTCGATCGTTCTTTAATCTACTAAATAATAAAATAAATTTAATTTATACTTGATTAAGAAAATTTTTAAAGTTTATTATTTCTTTTATATCACTTATTACCATGTTTTAAACATTATGTAATAATTTAAGTTAATAACGTTCATTTTGTTGATATTTGGTACTTGAGTCAAAAATGAACACCTTATATTTACAAGTTGTCTGTGTGGTCAATAGTCCATTATATCCAGAATAAAATTCATTATTTAGATATCATATATATCATATATATCCAGTATATATATATATATATATATATATATTTATAACAGTGCATAACATTTAGAGGTAAGAAATGAAATGCACCGTTCATGGAGATGGTAAGCCGTACGTACGCATGAACGCTACTTCCATTTCTATTTCTTATTTTAATGGAATTAAAAACACAATGATACATAGTTATATTATAATTCAAGTATAATATAATATAAAATATTATTAACTCTATCCTTTATATGTCCCACATAAGGAATTAATGAGTTATATCACTTTGAGGGGGCGACAATCCGCACTTCATCTAATGAGATTATCTTATTTACCCACAATGGAAACCATAAAGTATTTCTATAAATTCATAAATACAGAATCATAAATAAAACATAAACATAATTTATATCATGTATAAATACAATTCAATCATAATGTCCACCATGAGTGGCGGTTGGAGATATTTGAATAATCATCGTTTCGTGAGGCGTTATTTTTCCATCCACAGAAACATTTTGTTCTTCACCCATTAAATGGAGGTGTGTGTATGTGTAGTTTGAATACTTCTCATAAAAAAATACTAGTATATTTAGGATATTTGTGTTGTTACAACATAAAGGAATAAAAAGAGTTTAGGGGTTGGAGAAGAAAAATAAAAGAAACCAATTTAAGAGAAACCGTTACCTTTAATTTTGGAAACTCCCTTTGGTTTGAACCAAAGGACTTCTTGAAGTGCCTTTTTCCCAAGTTAAGGCTTCTAGGAGGAGTATAGGGATGTAAAGAGATTAATTGGGAAGAGTTTTGATGAGCCAAAAGGCTTGATAGGAGTGAAGAATTGGTTATAAGTTGTCTACTTTTATAAGGGAGAGGAGGGGATCTTTAGGAAGGTGTGATAATATTATTTTATTATATAATGATATTAGGTTTCTAAAGGTCGAAAAATCATTAAATTCAAACATAAGATGAATCATAGTAGAAATAATATCATCCAACAATAATTTGATATGTTTTGGATGTTATTTTAATATTTATAGTGTTATTTATTTAAATATTTTATTAATGAGGTAAATACAACATCATTATTGTGTCAAAAATAATTTGATTTATGTGATGTCTACAAATTATAAAAAAATACCATGAATTAGGAAATATTTTATCTTTTAAATGAATATTTATAGTCGAAAATATAATTTATATTAAACCATATAAAAATTAAATTATTAAACGATTTTTGTTTATGTCATTATTGTCTTTACATTAAATTAATTAATCTAAGGTGTCATTATCTTTTATAAGTGGCTCAATGGGGTCCCAAAATAGAGCCAAAGATGCCCATGGTCGGACGTTACTCATCCAATAAAGGTAGGACATGTGTTAAGATAATTTTGAATTATTACAATATTCTTTTTACCTTGAATTACCCTATTTACCTTTAACTGCGGTAAATAAAAGTCAAAAGTTACTATTCACCAAAAATTATTTTCATCCTGTTGAACCACATTTTACTTCTTGATAACAAAAATGTATGTCAAATTTTATAAATTCAATTTACATAAGTGGTAAAATTTCATTTAAAAGAAAAAGTCAATTTTTTTAACTACTATTAAGTGATTTCACTATTCATCAAAAATTGAAGTTTTTTTTAGAAAAATACCAAAAATTCAGCCTAATCTTTATTTGATATTACAAATTCAAAAATTATGTCTCCTTTGATAAATTAAAAATATATAAGTGGCATTAATTAATTTAAAATTAATTCTCGTGGTTAAAACAAATAGTGTGTTTTTTAGAAACAATAACTATCAAAAGATTGACACCTGTTTATCTGCAATTTCAAAGTGATTAAAAATATAGTTAAACCATATAAATAAATTAGATTAAAACACAGTTTTGAATTAAAATACAATATTTTTTACTATTCATTAAAAATGAACTTTATCAGAAAAATTCCAAAAATTTACACAAAGTAAATTTTGATGTCCCTATTATAAAGAAGGATTTTATTTGGTAAAATTGAATGTATTAAAGTAACCAAAATTATATTTAAAGAGGGTTCACTATTAAAAGGCGGTAAATCAACCTTTTAATGTAAATTATGCATAAAATTAGATTCATTCACATTTTAAGCCTCTAACTTTTATTGGATAAATGTAAATACATTTAACAAACAAGTATAATCATATTTTAGTTAGTTTTGTTCATTTTCTCCAATACAATGACTAGGAGTTAGATACCTTTTAAAATAATAATATTATATTATTAGTGTGTAACATAATAATTAAATGAAACCCGTTGTTGCGTATCGGGTATGCTATCAAACATAGAAACCTCTTTAAAGTAAAATTAATATTTAATTCAAAAATATTAATTAATATAAAATATGTCTTATTATTTATTTTTGTTGGATGTTACATCCTTCCCCCCTTTTGGGAATTGCATCCTCGCAATTTTTAAACTGGGCTTGGAAACTTCATTAAAAGTCCCAGGTTAAAAAAGAGTCAGTAAAACTATCACTTTAAAAGAAAGAAATAAAATTACAATGGTCACCTGAGATAACCCATACTAGGATTCCATGTAGGAAAACATAGATATGGAAGAGAGAACAAACAGTCAAGTTCTGATGGAGAGTGATAGAAAACATGACTAGGAGAAAGTTAACCACCAGAAAATCACAAACTTATGATGTGTTAAACAGTATTTGATTTCCCAGTAGGAAACGTGAACCAAAATTTTTTTTGTTTTACATTCCTTTTCATAATTTGGAGGAATTCATTTACTACATAGAATAAAAACATATGGAAATATACTTACCTTCAAGTAGAGTTTCATCCTTTAATAAGTTTCTACTAAAAACTTATCTTTTCAAACAAAGAGCATTCAAAAAGACTTGGTCACATCAAAAGCACAAGAATCATCTTCTTGAGAATCACATAATTCACAAAAGAAGAACTATATATTTCCCTTTTCTTTAGACATCAACTAAAACGAAAATTGTTAGTGCGAGATCAGATAATACCCAAAAATGATAATCTTTTACAAAAGGAAGAACTACTCTTAATCTCCAAAATTTTTCAAACAAAACCCAAAGTTCAACAAAGACCATTCAAAAATTCAAATTTTCGTAAAATTCTTCAAAAGTGATCCAAACTAAGATTGAAACCAAAATCTCATAATGATTTAATTACATAGTCTTCTAAGATAACATTTATCTCCAAATAACAATAGTTACTCAAAAAGTATCATATTGAAAAGTAATTAACCAAATCACATGTTCTCCATGATAGGTTAATCATTTTCATAAATAAACAAAATCATCATATGTCTACAATAAAAACATAGATTCTTCCAAACTAAAATTTCAACCATTATTCCACAATTTAAATCCATATTATTCTATCTTTCTTAGGCATATAGTGTTTCCTGAAAAGAGAGAACGTATTCCACAACAACCTTTATCACTTAATCACTAAATAATTTTTCAATATAAAGTATATCCATTTGATAAAACATAAGTTCAAAAAATAAACTTATTCTTGTTCCATAAAAACATTTTACTAAAATAATAATTCATACTAACCAGGGAATTCTAGTAGGCTAGTGGTAGGCATTGCACCCTTCTCGCCCTTCAGTTGTGGGTTCGATTCCTGTAGCCTTGCCGGATGTGACCGGTTGTCATCCATCCTATGGGTTGTCCTTTTTATAAAGCTCAAAAATAACCCTAACATGTTTTTACCTCAATTGTTTCCTTATAACTCTAATTTTTATCCAAATTCATTATGATCTCAACATATTAATTCTTGAAGTCTTATTTCACCACCACATGATAAAATAAAATGATCCCCAAAATAAAGAACATCATACCTTGATCTTGGTGTCCATTTGGTTTCATTGTTATCTTGTTCACGTAGGTATAAGGTCCATGCATCACAAAAATGATTGATAGATCCTTCAAAATCATTTGATTACTCCATCCAAATACACCTTTTACAACATTGGTCATATGGGTGGTCACAGAACAATAGTTTAGGAAAATAATCATGTATGACATAAAATTTCAAAACATCTGATGAAACATGATTTCTATAAAATAATCGGACCGAATTTGAATTGAAACTTTCAATTAATGGTCCTTTTAAAATACCATAGGTATGTGCTCAGAGAATATATTATAAAAGACAATATAAATATGTTGCACAAGGGTCTCCTTCTTAAGCACCTTTTTTAACATCATAATATGCTTTAAAATCTTGTGATAAGGTAAAATATTTAAAAATTCCTTGATAATATTTATCTTTCTTGAAAATCTGATAATATTGTGAAAATTGGATTTGTCTAAATAAAACCCATGATCGACTATGATAACGAGGTATAGTGGCAGTGTTTGATTTCTCAAACAACTGCTTTCAAGTGAGTTGTATGCTTGAAAAAGTTTCACAATCATCTGAACATGACTTTGCAATAATTATTGCAAGCATGTCATCAGGAAGAGATAAGAATTTCAATTGAGATCCTCCTCCTTCAATTTGTAACTGACTTTCCTTGATTTGAAAAAGTTATAAAACAAGGATTTAACTGAAATAATAGACATAGGGACTAACCATGTGTCTAACGAAAACTCATAATCCCTAAAGTTGTCTAAACAGACCTCTGATACCAGCTATAAAGACCCGACCTTAAACCATTGCATAATATTGAATTAAATGAATAATTCACATTGAGGATCTTTTCATGTTTAGAGTTTTAGAGAATTAGGCAATAACTATTACATAACAACTTGAATATTACATGTAGAAACTACAACTTAGTATCCATTTTTTTCATAAAATAAAAACTATTAAAAAGAAACATGTTTTGTTCCATGTTTTAGACAGCATGAATTTTACTTAATCCAATCCTTGAAACTATTCATCTTTAAGTCCTATGGAAAACATTTCAAAAACTTGGGATGAGAATAAAAAGCTCAGTAAGGGTTATAAAATAGTGAAGGAAAACATTACCCCATCTATAAATACAAATTAATAAAACCACACCTTTCAATCATAACATACCTTATGAAATCATAAGATTTATGAATAAAACACACAAATCCTAAATCATAAAGTTTACTTATAGAATCCATATAAAACTTACATTATAACTATCATAGCTACATAGGGAGTTACACATTGAATACCCATCACAGTATATTCCCTAAATATCTTTGGAGAAACGCCACGTTTACCTCCGTCACATTACCCAATGCATAGGAGAGCTATCTTGGGCTCACCCACCCTAGGTTTATCATGGAACCACCCCTATACATAAACAATGCCCAATAAAAAAAACATAATCATAACATATAACACATGTATAAAGGAAAGATAACATTTCCACATTCCAATATATCAAATCTAGATATTGAAAGAAACAATGTTTTATCAAATCATTTTCAAAACCATTTAAATGGGGATTTTTGAATCAACGCGTCACATACCACTTTGAAGCTTTTAAATGAATTATCATTTGAAAAAATTAATGTCCATATAAAATAAATCCTAAAATAAATTTTGAAAACATGTACATTAATGAGAAATATTTAGAAGAACAAATCTTTAAAACATTTAAAACGATATTTTAGTTAAAGGTGTTTTTAACAAAAAGAGAAATGATTGTATAAAAATAATTGAAGAATAAATTTTAATCAGAACTTTATAATATCATTAGAATAAAGGGATTCATGATATAATATGTCAATGGACAATATATACATCATATAAGAGTTAATTGGTTCATAAAAACTATGAAGTCTTAGTGGAAATGTAAATTGGAATGAAAAACCTTATAAAGATGGTATTCTTTAAATTAAGGATAAATAAATCAAATATTTATGTCTGAAAAATATAAATACACCCAATATAAGTGTATATTATGTGTAAAACAATCATAGGTTATTCACATATATTCATATGATGACATATTCAAGAAGTACAAGTTGAACCCAAAGAATTGAAATTAGGTTAAGAAGTTCCCTTATAAAAATTCGACAGCCTAACGATGTTAAAATTAATAAAATGAGTTGATGAGATAAAAAGGGTATCTCATCAGTTGGATATAAAGTTTACATCAATAAGGATATAGAAGAACATATCCCAACATAATAAGAGGTAAATTAAAAAACATAACAAAAATGAGTCTTTTAAAAAGAGGAGGGTGAATGGTTCCCTTACCTATTTGGTAACTTACAATACATATTCCACATGAAATAAGGATCATAAAATGAAGATTTAAATACTAATAAATGAAATTATATTACACAAAAGTACAATTATTGGTAGTACATACACCACACAAAATGAAATAGTGGCAAATGTAGCACAAATCTCACGGGAATAAAAGTGAGATGGAAACCTTTACCTCATTGTAATCAACTTAGTAATTTGAT
Source organism: Viscum album (assembly GCA_963277665.1). Lineage (NCBI taxonomy): Eukaryota > Viridiplantae > Streptophyta > Magnoliopsida > Santalales > Viscaceae > Viscum > Viscum album. The sequence goes on from OY728150.1 coordinate 1,628,936,239, forward strand.
AAAAAGTTAATAAACATTAAATGAATCACAGGATACCATGAATATAATGATAATAATTATAAAATATATAAAACTGAAGTTCATAATACACCACATGTAATAAATAAGTGGCGAACAATGGAAATCTCACGGAATTAAAAGTGAGATAAAAAATCTCCTAACCTCGTGTCCGACTTGAATTGATCATTCTTTAATATCCTGAATAATAAAATAAAGTTAATTTATACTTGATTAATAAAATTTTTAAAGTTTATTATTCCTTTTAAATCACTTATTACCTTGTTATAAACAATATTTAATCATTTAAGTTAATAACGTTCATTTTTTCAATATCTGGTACTTTAGTAAAAAATGGACACCTTATATTTAAAAGTTGTTCATGTGGTAAATAGTCCATTATATCAAGAATAATATTCATTATTTGGATGTAATATATATCATATATATCCAGTATATATATATATTTATAATAGTACATAACATTTAGAGGAAAGAAATGAAATGCACCGTTCATGGAGACGGTAAACCGTACGTACGCATGAATGCTACTTCCATTTATATTTATTATTTTAATGGAATTAAAAACACAATGATACATATTTATATTAGAATTAAAGTATAATATAATATAAAATATTATTAACCCCATCCTTTATACGTCCCACATAAGGCATTAACGAGTCATATCACTTTGAGGGGGCGGTAGTCCGCACTTCCACTAATGAGATTAACGTATTTACCCACTATGGAAACCATAAAGTATTTTTATAAATGGAATAATAAATAATCATTAAAAAAACATAAAAATAATATATATCATATATAAATATAGTTCGATCATAATGTCAATCATGATAGGCGGTTGAAGATATTTTAACAATCATCGTTTCGTGAGGCGTTAGTTTACCATCCAAAGAAACATTATATTTTTCACCCATTAGATGGAGGTGTGTGTATTTGTAGTTCTAATACTTATCATAACAACATAATATGATATTGAGTATATTGGTGTTGTTACAAAATAAAGTAATAAAAAGAGTTTAGGGGTTGGATAAGTAAAACTAAAGAAAACAATTTAAGTGAAACCGTTACCTTTAATTTGGGTAACTCCCTTTGGTTTGAACCAAAGGGATTCTTTAAGTGCATTATGCCTTAGGTAAGGATTCTAGGAGGAGGCTAGGGATTTAGGGAGCTTAATTGGGCAGATTTTGGACGATCCAAAAGGCTTGAGAGGTGTGAGGAATTGTTTAGAAGTTATATCCTTTTATAAGGGAGATGAGGGGCTCTTTAGGAATGTGTGATGATATTATTTTATTATAAAATGATATTCGGTTTCTGAAGGTCCAAACATAATTAAAGTAGAAGTTAAGATGACTAATAGTAGAAATAATATCATCCAATCGGAATTGGACAGGTTTTGAATTTTATTTTAATATCTATAATCTTATTTATTTAAATATTTTATTAATGAGGTAAATACTACATTGATATTGTGTCATAAATAATTTGATTTATGTGATGTATAAAAATTATAAAAAAATACCATGATGTAGGAAATATTTTTATCTTTTCAATGAATATTTATAGCCTAAAATATAATTTATATAACACCATATAAATTTTAATTTACTAAAATATTTTTGTTTATGTCATTTTTTCCTTTACATTAAATTAATTAATCTAAAGTGTCATTATCTTTCATAAGTGGCTAAATGGGGTCCCAAAATAGACCCAAGGATACCCATTGTCGTCCATTACTTAATCCAATAAGGTTAGGACATGTGTTAAGGTAATTTTGAATTATTACAATATTCTTTTTACCTTGAATTACCCTATTTACCTTTAACCGCGGCAAATAAAAGTCAAAAGTTAGTATTCACCGATTTTTTTTCATCTTATTGAACCAAATTTTACATTTTTATAAAAACCATGTATGTAGGATTTTTGAAATTCAATTCACATAATTGGTAAAATTTTATCTAAAGAAAAAGTTAGTTTTTTTAACTGCTACTAAGTGATTTCACTATTTATCAAAAATTGATGTTTTTCAGAAAAATACCAAAAATTCAGGCTAACCTTTATTTGATATTACGAATTAAAAAATGATATCTATTTTGATAAATTAAAAACATATAAGTGGCATTAATTAATTTAAAATTAATTCCCATTGTTAAACAAATAGATTTTTTTTGAGAAATAATAACTATCAAAAGATTTCCACTTGTTTATGTCCAATTTCAAAGTGAAATTAATTTCAATGACTAGAATTGGATTAAATGGTAAAAATATATTCTAATTACATTTTAAAAACAATTAAAAAGATAATATAACCAAATAAAGAAATTATATTAAAACACAATTTTGAATTAAAATACAATATTTTTCACTATTCATTAGAAAATGAACTTTATTAGAAAAATTCCAAAAATTTACACAAAGTAAATTTTGATGTCCCCGTTCTGAAGAAAAAATTTATTTGGTCAAATAGAATGTATTAAAGTGACCCAAATAAGATTTAAATAGGGTTCACTATTAAAAGGCGGTAACTCGGCCTTTTAATGTAAATTATGCTAAAAATTAGATTAATTCACATTTTAAGCCTCTAACTTTTTTGGATAAATATAAATGCATTTAACAAACATGTATAATAAAATTGTAGTTAGTTTTGTTCATTCCCACCAATACAACGGCTAGGAGTTAAATACCATTTAAAATAATAATATTATATTATTAGTGTGCAATGTAAGATTTCAAAGAAATCCGTTGTTGCGTTTCGTGTACATTATCGAACATAGAAACCCCTTTAAAGTAAAATTAATATTTAATTCACAAAAATTAATAAATATGGAATCTATCTTATTTTTTATTTACCTGGGATGTTATAGTAGGTGAATCATATATGATATCATAAATATTATCATGCTTCTATAACTAGTTAATAATATTTTTAAACCCACTATACATGAGTTTCAGATACATACGGAAGAAATCAGACCAAAGGTAAGGGATCATTTTGGAACCTCATTTTTATTTGAGATTGTTTATACGCAAGTATTTTCTGTGGATATATTTATAATCTATGTCTATGTTTTATAAAAATATTTTCATAAAATGTTTACATTATTAATTGTATGTTTAAAGTCATTTTTACCCCTTTTTTTCTTCTACTATGTGGTATGGAATGATATATTTCTTTTTTTACCATATGAGGTACTTTTTGGTCTTTTATACAAAAATTACGAGGAAAATGTTTTTTTTAACCTATACAACCTGAATGAATTTTTACATCTTCATAATGCCTTATCTAAATGAATCTTCCTATAGATGATTTCAATTTTAATTTCAGATATATTATTTTCTTTTAAAATTTTCGTGTCATTTTGAGAAAAGAAAACATTTTTGAAGAAGAAATGATATTTTTCTCAAGAACTAAGTTCATGTATTTTATCAAAAATTATTTTCCATCTAAGATGAAGTTCTTAAATAGAGTTATGTTTCTACCCCTACTATTACTAGGATTTTATTGTATTAATGATGGAATTATCTTTTATATGAATTATGTTTTGATTCAATGGTATTTAAGAAACCTGTGTTATTTCTTGGGTAATTCTATGATGAATAATTTTTGTTTTGTGGAAGAAGTAATAATGATTTAATTATGATATGGGTGACACCTATATCTCTTTCTAATGCATTGGGTAAATATTTATATATCATGAGATATACATGGATAGAACAATAAGTAAATACAGTTTAGTAATATATGGAGGGAACAACTTGTAAACCCCATTCAATAATGGACTTTGTCCACTATGATGGTCTTGGCAGCAATGCCTTGGCTACTATGGAAATCATATTATGTGATTATTAGTTTTCCACAATTACATGTTTTATGCCAATTCTATTCTATCATGGTTAATGTTCTGTTATGATCCATGCCTTATGTACTACCAAGATTTATGTCATTGCTCAATATTTTGATGTTTAAACTTTATGTTCATGTTTTTAAGTTCAGATGTTTATGGGTTGTTTTATGTTATATATTTTTACCCTTACTGATAATTTGATCTCACCCTTTCTATGTTTTCTTTTCCTCGAGATATAAATAAAGGTTTTAGGTAAGAAAACAAATGGGTAAGATATTTATGGGAGATATCGAAGATATTTCACCCTAATTAGAAGATTATATTCCGTGTTTCCAAAGACAGTAAACTAATACGGTCTTTGGGAATCTTTTTTGTGTCATGTGTTAAGTATTCCACAAAAGAAATTTAATTTCAATGTACTTCAAGCTAGGGTATCTACAATATCTTCTGAAAAATCCCACATTAAAAATTTCAAATTTACTAAAACATGATGGTGATAAATTTAATATTACTTTTGATAAAATATTATAAGTGTCATCATATTTTCATTGTAGCTAAAAATAGTCAATAAATCAACCCTTGGATAATTATGCTAGATATATATTATAAGAAGAATATTTGGTCAAGTGTTTTGGTCTTTTAATGATCATTGTAATTGAATTATTGATTTTCATAAATTAAATAATTTCTGCATCATCATTGTGCAAGACTTTAATGTAATTATTTATTTCTAAAAAATTAAAAATAAATTTAAAAGACGAAGAAAAACATTTTTTATTTATAATGAGTATTTATTGTTATATTTTTATTTTGTATAATGTTATATTAAATATGATATAGTTATTAAATCTTGATTAAGACAAATTTAACTTTTCTTTAAATAAAATATATTAAATTTCATAATCTCATCCAAGTGGATTCCAAAGGATACCATTTCAACCCAAATATAATTTATGTCAAGAAACATTTATCCAATGATATTAGTACAAGTGTTAGTGTAATTTTATAATATTATTTTTACCCTTAATTACTCAATTCCTTTTTGTACCATATTAATTAAAAAACTATTGATGTTACTATTCATAGTGCCAAAAAATAATAGAAATATTTTTACATAAATTGAATAAACTGATTCCAATTATGGAATAAATTTTTCAAAATTCAAAACACATAAGTTTCAGTAATTAATTTAAAATTAATCACATTTTTGAAATGAGAAAATGATTGTTAGAAGTCAAAATATGAAAAATATTGAATTATTTTTACATCTACATTCAATGAAAAATCAATAACAATGGGTGAAATTATATTAAATGATGAAAATTTAATCTATTAATAATTTAAAACCACTATATAATATAATTTAACTGTATAAATTATTGTTATGAATTTTTTTTTTCAAATAAAATTTATTATATTTTTACAATTCATCATAACATAAATGTTATCAATAAAATATCAATAATTCATCCATATTTTATATAAATCTTCCAAAAAGGAAGTTTATTTTTTCATATAGAAAATAAAAAAGTGTCAAAAAGAAGATTTAAAATGGGTGTACCATCAAAAGTTGGGGAAATTTTAATTTTTGGAAAATACTTCTTTTATCCAAAAAAAGAATTTTTTCTTATATCATGTCTAAAAACATAAAATATAAACTTTTAACATTATATTGAATATATTAAATATATATTTCATTCATAATATCTATCAAGATTTATTTTGTTTTTTTATAAACTCACTTATTTGCTTTTAAATATTTTTTGGAAGACATTTTCTTTTATTTAAAAAAAGGGTTTATTTTAATTTATAATTAAATACTCAGTAAGGAATTAATTAAATGTACATGTGTAAATCATATTTTCATAATTAAGTTAATATTATTCATATTATCCATTATAATTACTTGGTTATAAGGTAACATAATAATTTTTTTTACCTAAACTCGGTCTTGTGTGATGATTCTCGCTCAAATTTACCCAAGAGAAGAAGGTAAGATGGTCCTTGTAGTTTAGCTTGGGTTGTCGAATCCTCAGAGACCTAAGAAGAAACTTATAGAAACATACATTCTATGGACTATTTTTGGCTTTGAAGTGCCCAACTTGGGTTGATTTTAGATGGTTTTAAAGGAAATCTAAGATACTTAAGTGAATTCAATTTAAATGAATGAATTGATCCTAGGTTATCGCTTGGGGTGGATTGGACGTATTCCCTTTTTAATGATTTCAATTTCTTATATTTGAGATGAGTTCATTTAAGGAGATAAAACAACATCATAACTTACTGGTTTAATTCCTACACCCTTTAATACTAATAACATATACACATGAAGGATCAAAGTTTTTAGCACTTCAAGGTAAAGGTTCGAATTATTACTTGAAGTGTGTGACCATAAATTCAACAAGGACGATGGAGTTTAAAAGTCATCAAATAAAAATCTCAATTAATTAAGTGATTATACATTAATGAGGTGATAAATAACATCCAATCCAGCCCGTTTCTACTCCCTTGGATCAAACCATAAGTGGGTTAGCCCTCCATTGATCTCATGGTTTCAATGGAAGCAGAAAGTAGACTCATGAGGGAGGAAATGGAGAAGTAAAGAAAACAAAAAAAATAAAATGATCACTCCACCGTTGTGTGAATAATTTCACAAGGTTTGGTGTGAATAAATTCACACCTTGATCCAAATGTATCAATGTGATATCAAGAACAAAAGAATAAGATTATAAGAAGAACTTTTATTAAGAAACTAAATTGAATTGAACAACTTACATGTGAAAGACAAATTTGGGACAACAAAATTGCAACATAACAATACAATTGAAAAAAGAATCCAAGATCCTTGAATCCTCCAACACCACTACCTTAAATATTAATTTTTGAGCCCTTAGGTCGAGCCTCCAACAGTCCAAGTCTCCTCAATTAATTGTGGTAGGCCATAGGTGGGTGGAAAGTAAGGGATAAATGATTTTTCCCCCCTTGACCCGAAGTGGAATCCAGATTTCCTTCACTGAACATACGCATTTGGAAGACATTCTAGATGGCCGAATAAAAGTAGGAAATAGAAGAAGAAAATGGAGATCCCGATATCTTCTAGCCGCCTGTAAAATCGAGGCTCTTTTGGAGTTGTGGATTCCGAGATATGATCATATTAATGGGCTGTTGTTCTCGGCCACCGAATCTCGCCCAGAATTTTATCTCTAACTTGGGCCACCTAAATAGCACCATGGAGGCCGAAGTAGCATTAGATCCTGGATAGTTATTTGTTCCTATGCATGTCTTCTAGCATCCCAAGAATGTTGGGATTAATTGGGACTTTATGTTGGGACCCACAGTCTCATCAGTGGGCTGGTGTCCAATTTTCCTTCTCCAGAATTGCTTTCTTTCATTGCCAAATATATCCACCATCCTCCATGAATTCTCCATTGATCCCTGAATCAGACATGTGAAATGATGTTCAAAGTGTAAAATTCACTAAAATGGTGTTTATGAATAATAAATCACATGAATATTATATTTATTAACAATTAATATTAGCCTCATTTAGTGGCTAATAACACCCCCAAATTTTGTTTTGCTAGTCTCGAGGAAAATATATCTCAACAATATGAAATTAAAATTCCCTTTGCCAAAAACATTCTAATACACAATGATCACCAAAACCCTTATACCAAAATATCATGAAACCCATCAAAATATTTTAATACAAGATAGTTTCATAAGCAGATCCCAATTCCAAGCCATTCCTTTGTTCAATTTCATTGTCATATTTCATCCAATATCAATTAAGTATGAGGATGTGTTGTGCATCACAATAGACATGGGGGTTCATCTTTATTCAATGGGGAAATTACGGAAGCGCTAGGTGGAATCACATTTCAATATTAATATGAGTATTCATTTTTTTTGTATAATTTTTATTTGTTTTTTTTATTTTTGCAATTTTTCCATGGTAATTGAAGTTCCACTCAAAAGAGTCAACCCCTATAGCGAGACTTTGCCGATGACTCCCATGCTCAAAGACCTTAGGGCACCAAGTGAATCCCACATAATTGAGCATCATATCAAGTTAAATTAGTCAAAAAAAAATTAAAATTACCAAAAATAGAGATAAAATTACTAACTATGGGCCAGACAACTATGGAGTCACGATCCCCAAGTTCCAAAAGCCACGCATTTGGTCATTTCATTGCTCTACGTGCAATTTTTTTTAAATTTTTTTTAATAATTTTTTTGAATACTCATATTAAACTAAAATGATCACCAAACCCATGCTATTTATTTAGGGGACCCCATGAACTCAAACTAATACCCCACTATCCAAAGGACGTGCATTGTGATCTTTTTTTTATTTGGATGAAAATATAAACGATGAAATATCACATTGGACAGCCACACTTTCCAAAATCAATTCTCATGAAATTATACAAGGATTAAAATCAGAATCAAGGTATGCTAAATTATTTGATATTCAGTTTCATAGTGTGCAATGTGTATTACCATGTTTAAAGTTAAAGTAATTTTTCCTTCCATTTTCACAATTTTTTTTTCAAATCATTTATAATTTTTTTGACAAAAAAGCATTTCTTATTTTATCTCCCCCCCAACTTAAAATGACTCTTTCCCTAGTGTTTAAAGAAAAGAAAATTTATAAGTGGGTAGATGTTGATAAAGAAAGTTCAAAAAGGAAATTGAAAATGAGGGTCATGGAATGAAGTCCCCTGGTGGTTGAAGTTTTAAGTTCTTGCTGCTCCAATTTAGTCCTTTGATATCCATGTCGCTTGTAGAGTTCCCCAGTGGAAAAATGAAAACAAAAAAACAAAATAAAAGAGTATATATATATATATAAAAGTAAAATATAAGTATATATATAAAATAAAATAAACTGATGATACATTGTATTCTTTTTAAATTTCTGGGTAAGGTATTACTCAAGGATCACACCACGTGACATGGATGAATATGGTTCTCCCCTTTCATACCCATCTATACTCATAATAGAAGAACTGGTCAACAGTCTATATTTTTTTTTAAAATATAAAACTGATTAATTAAATTATAAATTTTATTAAAACAACAAAATGATAGGAAACTTGAAACCATGGGTTGCCTCCCATGCAACGCTTTTTTTAACGTTGTTTGCTCGACATGAACCCCAAAGCTATCAATTTTTTCCTGGTTCATAGGTTGGCTCTGTTAACTCAACCTTTATTTCCTGTTTATTGAATGATTCAATGAACGGTTTTAATCTTTGACCGTTGACCTTGAAAATGTAACAAATTGTGGGATCTTGAATCTCTACTACCCCATTGGGGAATACATGATACACTATGAAAGGTCCATACCATCTAGACCTTAACTTTCCCAGGTATGAATGAAGTTTTGAACTATACAAGAGCACAAGTTTTCCTGGTTCAAAATTTTTGACCTTGACATTCCTAGATTGGTAGGCTTTAACTCTAGCTTTATTGATCCTTGAATTTTCATAAGCCTCTATCCTTAGTTCCTCTAGTTCATTGAGATCTAATTTCCTTTATGTTTCGGCCAATGAGAGATTATAATCCAATTTATTAATTTCCAAAAAGGCCTTATGCTCAATTTCAATAGGTAAATGACATGCTTTTCTATAAACCAACCTATATGGGGACATTCCTAGGATGGTTTTATATGCGGTTCGATAGGCCCAAAGAGAATCTAAGAGTTTCTCAGACCAATCTTTCCTAGAGGGGTTGAAAGTTTTTTCAAGAATTTGCTTAATCTCCCTATTTTCTAACTCAGATTTTCCATTGGTTTAAGGATGGTATGTAGTGGATAATTTATGAGAAATACCATACTTAGACATGAGTGAAGAGAATGGGCGGTTGTAGAAATGGGTTCCTCGATCCCTGATTATAGCCCTAGGAATTCTAAATCGAGAAAATATGTTATCTTTTAGAAATCAGATCACAACATTATGGTCATTAGACTTTGTGGGAATGGCTTCAACCCATTTTGATACATAATCAATATCTAAAAGGATATAGAGGTATGCCCTAGAGTTTGGGAAGGGTCCCATGAAATCAATTCCCCAACAATCAAATATTTCAACCACTAAGATGGGAGTGAGTGGCATTTGATTCCTTTTTGTGATGGACCCTACTTATTGACACCTAGGACAACTTTGACAAAATGGTTAAGAGTCCCTTGAGAGGGTGGGCTGGAAGAGGCCACATTGAAGAATCTTATCAGATGTTTTCTTAGAGGAAAAGTGACCTCCACATGCCTCACTAGGACAGAATTTAAGGATGGACTCTTGTTCAGATTCTGGGACACACCTCTTAATAACTTGGTCAGGGCAGAACTTATAGAGGTATGGATCATTAAAAACATAGTGTCTAACATCAGAAAGGAATTTACTTTGTGATTGAGTTCCTAATAATTTTGGAATGACTCTTATAACTAAGAAATTGGCTATGTCGGCATACCAAGGGCAGTCACTCACAGAGTATAGGTGTTCATCAGGAAATGAACCAGACACAGAAAGGTGATTTGATTTGTCCTTGAATTCCATCCTAGAGTGGTGATCATCTACAATATTTTCAACGCCCTTTTTATCCTTGATTGTGAGGTAAAATTCTTGTAAGAGAAGGACCCACCTAATCAGTCTAGCCTTAGCATCTTGTTTTTGGAAGAGGTATTTTAGTGCAGAATGGTCAGTGAACACAGTGATGGGGGATCTTAAGAGGTAGGACCTAAACTTCTCTAAGGAAAACACAATTAAAATTAACTCCTTTTCAGTGGTGGTGTAGTTGATTTGGGAATCATTTAAGGATTTTCTTTCATAATAAATGACATAATGAGTTTTATCACAATGTTGTCCTAACACATCTCCTACAACAATGTCACTGGCATCACACAAAAGTTAGAAAGGAAGGTTCCAATTTGGAGATTTCATGATGGGGGGAGAGGTGAGAGAGAATTTGAGGGTTGAGAATGAACCCTCACAGCTTTCTATCCAAACAAATGGAGCATCATTTACTAGGAGAGCACAAAGGGGACAGGATATTGAACTAAAGTCCTTGATGAATCTTCTATAGAAACCAGCATGTCCTAAGAAATACCTCACTTCCTTGATATTTTTTGGTGATGGAAGGTGATGAATGATGTCAACCTTGTCTTTATCAACTTCAATCCCCCAACCAGAGACTAGATGTCCTAGAACTAGTCCCTCATTAACCATGAAATGGAATTTTTCCCAGTTTAGGACAAGATTATTTTCTTCACATCTTGACAAGACTCTCTCCACATTCTGCAGACATCCCTTAAATGTATCCCCAAACACAGAGAAGTCATCCATGAAGACCTCTAGAAAATCCCCTACTATGTCTGAGAAGATTCCCATCATGCACCATTGGAAGGTTCTAGGGGAATTGCATATCCCGAAGGGCATGCGTTTGAAAGTAAAGGTTCCGAATGGACATGTGAATGTAGTCTTCCCTTGATCCTCTAGGGAGACCTCAATTTGATTATACCCTGAGTACCCATCTATGAAATAGTAGAACACGTGACCTGCCACTCTCTCAAGGAATTGGTCAATGAATGGTAAGGGGAAATGGTCCTTCTTGGTAAATGAGTTTAACTTCCTATAGTCAATGTAGACACTCCATCCACTACTCACCCATGTTGGAATAATCCCTCCATCCTCATTTGTTCTCACTGTGATTCCAGCCTTTTTTGGTACCACTTGGATTGGGCTCACCCATTCTCTCTCAGCTATGGGAAATATGATACCGACTTTTAGCAATTTCAGGAGTTCTTTTCTTAATACCTCCGTGAGATTAGGATTGAGTCACCATTGAAGTTGACGACATGGCTTTGAATCAGATTCCATAACAATCCTATGAGTCCCGATAGGTGGGATAATCCCAGGAATATCAGACAGGGTCCAACCAATGGCTTTCTTATGTTTCCTAAGGACATCTAGAAGCATCCTCCCATGATTGGCTTCAAGAGAAGAAGAAATGACAATAGGATGTGTTTTATTGTTCCCTAGGAAAGCATACTTGAGTGTAGCGGGAATTTCCTTCAATTCATGATCAGTTTGGTTCGGAATTTCAGAAGAATATTGGGACATTGGATCAAGTTCAATTTTTTAGAGTTTCAGATAAGATTGATTCTCCACATGTAGAAGTTTTAGCTACTATATTTTCTTGATCAGATTTAGGGAAGGAAGTTGGAGTGGTCTCCATGAAAGTGGTTTCTTTAAAGGTTTCACTAATTGTTGGACCTAAGACTTCATCATAAGAGAAATTTGAAAATGATTCAAGCCAAGGAGATAAACTTACTTCATATGAATGAAGGAAATCAATATCATCCTGACTTAAACATTCATCAAATATTCCTTGATGTTTTATGGATTCATTATCAATGCTTCCTATCATGTTTAGTTCATGAATGTCCTCATAATTCCCTAATTGTGAGCTTTCATTATAGATTTTCACGTCTAGACTCATGTTCCCAAAGGTGATGGTCGTGTTCCCATTTCAAACTCGAATAATAGAGTTGATTGTTGCAAGGAAAGGATAACCAAGGATGATTGGGGTTTATTCCTTATTTCCTATGTTTGTATGGTTTTCAAGGACAATGAAGTCAGCAGGGTAGATGAAGTTTTCAACCTTTATAAGAAATTCCTTTAAAATCCCCTTTGGAACGCTAAGGCTACGATCAGCAAGTTGAAGTGTGAAAGATGTGGGTTGGAGTTCTTATAGCCTTAACTGGCCGTACACGACATAGGGTATGAGATTGACACTAGCACCTAGATCACACAAGGTCTTGAAAACTTTGATTTCTCCTAGTTCAACATTGATGTAATGGCAACCTGGGTCTTTTAACTTAGGAGGAATGGTCCCTTGAATGGTGTTACTCACATTAACCGCCAGAAGGACTTGGTTTTTATGTGAAAATTTTCTTTTAAAAGTGAACAAGTCCTTAAGGTACTTTGAGTAGGCAGGAATGGTTTGGATTGCATTGAGAAGGGGTATGTTCAACTTGACTTGTGAAAATATTTCCCTCAACATTTCACTCAGTTGAGGCTTCGGTTTCCCCCTCATGCGTTGAGGAAATGGTGTAGGTTGTGGGGTTGTTTGTTGAAGAGATTTTTCCTTGACAATTTTATCAGTTTCCTCACTTTGATCTTGTGGTTCATTTGAATTTTCATCCAAGTTTTAATCTTCAGGTGGGTTCTGAATTAGTTGTTCAGGTTTCTCAATTTATTTCCCACTTCTTTAAATAGTCACGGCCTTTAGTTTTTCATGAGTTGTTTGAACAAAACATTACTCTCCCCTTGAAGTTGAGGATGGAACCTCCTGAGTAGGCATGGGTGGCTTTCCAGTTTTGATGGGTTGAAGTTATTGTTTACGGGAAGAGAATTCTGAGTTCATCCTTTCCATTTGTTTGCACAGTTGTTCTAGTAGGCTTTTTGGAAAAGTTTTGGTTGGTGCTTGGGAAGATTGGTTTATCCCGGGGGGATATTTTGTAGGTGGTATGGTTTGTTGAAAATGGACCGGTGGATGTTGGTATTGGATAGGTTGGGTTTGGAACTGGTTTTGGGTTTGGTAGTTCTGATGGGGGTAAGGATTTTGTCCTTGTGGTTGGCTAGGTTGTTGGTTATCTTTCCAGCGGAAGCCTGGGTGGTTATTATACCTTGGGTTGATGTTGTTTTGGTATTGAAGCTTTTGAAAGTTCAAAGCATTTACTTCCGATGGGGGTCCTCCTAGAAGAACATATTTTATAGATGTAATGGTTGGGCAGTTGTCTGTCTTATGGTTATGTTTGTCTCAAATTGTGCAAACAGGGTCAACGGTTGGGATTTCATGGACTTTACTAAGGTCTATCTCTTCATCCTTCCTAGAGAGTGCTGCGAGTTTAGCCCTAGGGCTTTCCTCTTCTCTAAGTGTATGAATTCCAATATTTCTTTGTGGCTTTTTAGAATAATGTGAAGTTCCCCTTGTTTGGTTTTGTTCATAAAGGATCTCTAGATATTCGTAAGAATCATTTGGGGCTTTGTTTTTAAATGTTCCATTACACATCATGTCAATGGATTTTTTATTCCCTGGACCCAACCCTTCATAGAAATTTCTCACTTGTTAAGGAATAGAAAAACCATGGTGTGGAACCATGTTTAGAGTGTCTTTAAACCTCTCCCATGTTTCATAGAATGACTCTCCCTCTTTTTCAAATTGTTTTTGGATATTCTTTTTAAGTGCAATTGTTTTATGGTGGGGAAAGTATTTTTTGTAAGAATTTTCTTTGTAGTTGGTCCCAAGAGTTGATGGATGATGGTCTCAAATTGTTTAGCCAATTTTTAGCTCGATACTTTAAAGAAAAAAGAAATAGCCTCATCTTAGCTGATTCTAGTTGATGTGGGGGACACATGGTTTCTACAATGTCATTGAACTCCTTAATGGGCTGGTATGGAATCTCAGACTCCATTCCATGAAATGTGGGAAGGTGGTTTAGGACATGGGGTTTAAAGACGTAGTTGGAATCTCCTAGGGAATTGTGTCTAATGCATGAGGGGGCATTGGTCCAGGATGGTGTGAGGTAGTCATTCATGGTTTGATCAATTTAATTCCCCAAGTTTGGGGCTGCCTCATTTGGGTTTCCATTTTGGTTCCCACCCGTGTTTATGATTTGGTTTCTTTGAAGACCCTCCACTGAAATTGGCACAATTTTTGACTCAAGGGTGTTTGGAAGATTATGATCTAATGGAAAAAGTTCCCTTGGTGTACTTGACTCCCCAACCCCAGGACTATCCAGCCTAACTAGACGGTTTGATTGATTGCGGGTGTAGGCGGACATGCGCCAAAATAAAAAAAAGGAGAAAGGGACAAGATAAGATAATTTGGATGAGAAAAGAATAAATGGGGTATAATATAATGGGTGTTTATATTACTTACTTGGGTCTCCGTCAAAGGCAGCAAAATTTTATTCTCGTTCAAATTTACCTAAGAGAAGAAGGTAAGACTGTACTTGTAGTTTAGCTTGGGTTGTTGAATCATCAGAGACCTAAGAAGTAACCTATAGACACGTACATTCTATGGAATGTTTTTGTCTATAAAGTGGCCAAATTGGGTTTATTTTAGATGGGTTTAAAGGAACTCTAATAGACTTAAGTGAATTCAATTTAAAAGAATGAGTTTATCCTAGGTTATCGCTCGAGGTGGATTGGACGTATTCCCTTTTTAATGATTTCAATTTCTTATATTTGAGATGGGTTCATTTAAGGAGATAAAAAAAATCATCACTTACTGGTTTAATGCCTACACCCTTTAATAATAATCACCTATAGACTTGAAGGATCAAATTTTTGAGCACTTCTAGGTAAAGTTTATAATTAGAACTTGAAGTGTGTGGCCTTAAATTCAACAAGGACGATGAAGTTTAAAAATCATCAAATAAAAATCTCAATTAAAGAAGTGATTATATATTAATGAGGTGACAAATAAAATCCAATCCAGCCCCTTGCTACTCCCTTGGATCAACCCACAAGTGGGTTAGCCCTCCATTGATCCCATGGTTTCAATGAAGCGGAAAGTAGACTCATGAGGGAGGAAATTGAGAAGTAAAGAAAACAACAAAAATAAAATGATCACTCCACCATTGTGTGAATAATTTCACAAGGTTTGGTGTGAATAAATTCACAACTTGATCCAACGGTATCAAAGTGATATGAAAAACAACAGAATAAGAGTAGAAGAATAACTTTTATTAAGAAACTAAAGTGAATTGAACTACTTACATGTGAAAGACAAATTTGAGACAACAAAATTGCAGCATAACATTACAATTGAAAAAAGAATCCAAGATCCTTCAATCCTGAAAATACACTGCCTTATATAGGTATTTTTAAGCCCTTGGGTTGAGCCTCCAACAATCCAAGTCTCCTCAATTATTTGTGGTAGGCCATAGGCGGGTGGAAAGTAAGGGAGAGTTGATTTCTCCACCCTTGACCCAAGGTGGAAGCCATATTTCCTTCACCGAACAGACACGCTTGGAAGTCCTTCTAGATGGCTGAACCAGAGTTGTCTATAGAATAAGAAAATTGATCTCCGGAAGTATTCTATCCGGATGTAAAATATGGGCTCATTTGGAGTTGTGTATTCAGAGATATGATCATATTAGTGGGATGTCTTTCTGGGCCGCAGAATCTGTCCTAGAATTTTATCTCTGACTTGAGCCGCCTAAATGGACACAATGGAGGCTGAATTAGAATTAGATACTTATGAGTGATTTGTTCCTATACATGTCTTCTAGCAGCCCATGCAATTTGAGTTTAATTGATCCTTTATGTTGGTCCTCACAGGATCATCAGTGGGATGGTGTCCAATTTGCCTTCTCCAGACTTGCTTCCTTTCATTGCCAAATATCTCAATCATCCTCCATGAATTCTCTATTGATCCCTGAATCAAACATGTTCATATTTAAGTGTATATAAATTTAACAAAATATTAAATTGAAATATGGATAAATACATTTCTTAAAATCAGATGAATCATTGGGTACTTTAAATGAGGTTAAAAAATGTACCACATAATAGTGCATTTTAAGAAAGTATTACACTCACAATGTGAAATGATGTTCAAAGTGTAAAATGAACTAAAATGGTGTCTATGAATAATAAAGAACATGAATATTATATATATTAAAAATGAATATTAGCTTCATTTAGTGGATAATCATGTGAAATGAAATCTGTCAAAAGAACTTGAAATTGTGTGTAACAAAAGACAGGTATTGTGTTTCATATACTGCAATCTATTTTTATGTTGTGTGTAGTTTAATAATAAATTAAATTTCAATATTAAGAAATCCAAAATTATTAATTTTATATTATAATAAAAATCTATACTCAGTGTTACGTGAAGTGAAAAATTTTAATAAGATAAAATTAATTCAAAAAATAATAATTCACAAAATCACGCGTTGTTATATATTCTACCTAAAATAATGAAAACAATATTTTATTTTATCTTTATTAGGTGGTGTTCATAAAAAAATGATAATATTGTTAGAAAATTAACTTTTAATATTTATTAAATTTATTTTCAATTATTTTATTTATACAAGTTTTGTTAGTTGATATATATGAAAATGCGGGTCATAGAGAAAGTTTAACAAAGATCTATTATTGATGAAGTAAACAAATATAAACCAATATAAAAATGTTTTATATTTTATAATATTTATTTTTTTAATTATATATATTGGATTTTATTTTTAATCAAATGTTTTTAACTGCATTGTCATCATAAAAAATGATACATGGAATATGGTTATTATGTTTTACGATTTAAGTGTGAGATAATCACAATTGGGTCAACAAATGAATTTTATAAGGTTATTTATATTAATTATTTAATATTTAATATCAAAATATACTATTTTTTAATCTTTAATATTTATTGTTATTCTATATTTTCAATGATACCATGTCGTATATGAATGAAAAAGTTACACATATTCATAGTTTGATTTCAAAGTATTTGTTATGTATAATTGAAATTTATGTTATCAGGTATATCTTTTTTAATAATATATATAAAAATGAGTATTTATATTATCATTTTATATGTTAATTTGGAATATTATGTATTTTAGAGGGTTCTTATCTTGTATCTAAAGGGTTATATATTTATAAAAAAAATATCCACACTACAGAAGACTTTAAATTTTCTGCTGTGTCTCTTTTAGTTAACATTTAAAAAAGGGGTTAACATACAATCATTTTTTATTGATGTTTTATATTCTATTTTCTATAGGTTTTAGATGTTTCAAGTATTTCTATTTTAATTAATGTTAATGAACTGAATCCTTATAAAAAATTATTTTCTACTTTAGTTGGTATATTGGATTTGATTTTACATGATTTTTCTTTTCCTGAAGTTAGTGTTTTAGGAAGAGTATGTACATCTTTTATAAAATTGTTAATAAAGTAAGTTTTATTATTTTCTATAAGTTCTTTATTATTAATTATTATTTTTTATATGTATTTTGATAATTTAAATATTAAAATACAAATCATGGTAAGGGATTAACAATGATCAATTGTCGATACCTTAGGTAGGCTGGAACCAGGGTCTCAAACATCACACATTTAACACCACATTACACAATAAAAAACCAAAACGTCAGAATTCAAATCCACCTCTAACCATGTCATCCCACAAACCATCCACCATGCGTCAGCATCACGCATCCACGTAAGGTGGTCACTGCAATGCCTCGGGCCACTACAAGCACTGCATCCAACCAACCACATCAAATCAGATCGCCGACAATCACCACCGATGACCATCATCCCCATCACCAACCTGAATCAAACCATAACGCCGGTGAGCAACATCAGCGTCCTTCATCACCATCACCGTCGGAGGAAACCCAACACCAGATCATCACCAGTCCAAACCAAAATCCATGAGAAAACACAAGCGAATAGGGACAGAACACATCCCCTCACAAAGCCTCACAATTTTGACCATCAATGTTGCAGAAACCCTCGACACATCTCAATATCAACACTAGATATCCTCGAAAATAGCCAACAAATCCAATGAAATAAACCGAAAATGAGAAACTACAAATTACAGATACATCCCGCATAGCAACAAATAGCAACCAATCATCGTCAGAACGAACTGTTCTTGAAAAAACACACAAAATAAAAATGACAGCATCGGAAATCAAGACATACCGCACATATAGCACCACTGGATGCGAACCCCACCTCCAAGAACATGGGTTTTTCCGACAAACCCTCCCTCCGTCATCCTCATCTGCTCAAAACAAAACAAGCTCCCAACGATGCCATCCGAAAAGACCACAGATGAAACTCTCAGCCTCCAAACACCCAGATCTATGGCCAAAGTGATGACATCTCACCGCCAGGCCAGGGAATCAGGTGCAAAATCAACACCGAGTCACAAAGACCCTGGTGCGTGAAAGATGAGCCGACACAAGGCCGTGGTAGTATAGAGAACACCAATTCAAACCTCCAAACCAGGGAGGAAAGTGCACAGATCCGGGATGAAGGAGGTGGCATGAGAGGAACCCTAGTAGAGGGTAGTTCCCCTTATGGCTCATCCTCTCATCTCCACGATCAATTGTTGATAGAAAATCCAAATAAATATAACTAGATGAAATTATTAGTAACTTTATTTCACATCAGATAATATATGTTTTAGAATATATATATGCATGTTGGTTATATTTTCAAGTTAATGTTTCAGTACCACAGTTTCATTATACACCTTCATTTAAAATGGAGCTCATCACCTTCAACTTTCTCCATCCGTATTGATTTATAGGTCTTCTTCACAACTAGTTCTCTCCAAATCAATTCTTACCTTATTTTATTTTGGTTCTTACTTCTATGATTCTTCCATATTCACTTATAGGTTTTAGACCTGGTTCCTTTCCATTATTGAAACCCTAATTGTTTCAACCTTATTTAATTTAGCTTCTAACTTCTATGGTTCTTCCTATTTTGTAACCCTATTACTGTGTCTGTGGTTTTATTCTTATTATAAGTTAAATGGTTATACTTTATATGTGTTATATATTTTTTATTGAAAGGATTTTATGATGATGATGCCCTAAAAATTTATAACTATTATTCATTTTATTACCTTTAAAGTGTTAGATAAATACCTTTTACCTATTTATTTTCATTGAAATCTTCTTTGAAAAAAGAATTGTTAAAATATATTTTATTATTTCTAGAAATTAGGACATGAGGTGTAACCACCCATTATTTTATGATATTTACCTTCTTAGATAAGTTAATTTTTTTTAGATAGCTAACGTTTCAAAGAATTCTAAGCTTTAAAAACTATTAAATTATTATTATTTAATTATGATAGTTATTACCTAGAATTTGAAATGGAGATAATGAATGAGATTAACTAAATATTGAAAATATAGTTTAAATATTTTTATAGAGTTATTTAATTTATTTCAAATTAATTATTTATTAAAATAAAATCAAACTTAACATAAAGGTAGTGTTTTTATAAAAAACTATTTTTATGCCCATAATAAAATTTTATATTAATAATTTAAATTAATAATTATTAGGGAGAGATATTGATGAATTTTATATGTTATGTATTCTTTCAAATATTTTTAAATTCAATAAATATGTTTGATAGTCTTATGATAATAACAAATCCAGTTTTAAGCATAAAAAGCTGTATTTTTTTAAAAGGAAATTTTGCCATCTTTGGTTGGTGTACATTTTTAAAATATAAGTTTTGAAGATTTTATAATAATAATTTGACAAAATGAATTTCATTTTTTAAAGATTAATTATATTTGGGTAAAATTTTGGTATTTTTTTGGGATGTTTTATTTTTTCATGAATAGTGAAAAATACTGAATTTTAATTAAAAACTACGTTTTCAAATAATTTATTTATATAGTTAAATTATGTATTAATTTTTTTTTAAAGTGTAATTATATCAATTATAAATATATAAATCCAATTTATATCATTTTAATAAATTTAAAATTGAAATTAGATATAAAATCATTTCAAACATTAGAACTCTTCACTATAAAAAAACACGTTTTTTGTATTTATTTTAAATAATATTTTTCCAATTATATGAAATGAATTTGATGAAATGTATTGAATATTTTTAATAATAATTTAAATATTAGGTTTTATGTTCAATTTCATTTAAAATAATTTTACCATGGTAAAAAAATATTTACCACTGTATAGGTAAAATAGATATATGAATTAAAGTTAAAAGGTAAATTCTTAACATAAAAAAATAACAACATTAATGGTTGGTTGAGGTATTTAGAGAGTATAAATAGATTAATAAAATCAATAAAAATTATAATTCTATGAAATTAATTCCACCTCATTGTGGTTTTATTTAATTATTAAATAATCGTTATTTTAATCACCTAAACCAACCCCTCCTCAAGTATTAATACAACCCCTCACAACCCCATTTTGAAAAAAGCATTGAATCTCATAAAATATCTACAAAAACCTATACCACTCACTCTAACAATATACAAGTGATTCTAGTGTCTCCAAAATACCAAATCCAAGGTCCCCACGGTGTCCTCTAAGGAGGTGATATTCAAGAGGTAATTTTCTTTAAACACATCTCTTAATTTATTTTCCTTTCTTATTTATCCTAAATTTATTAATCCATAAATAAATAATAATTAAATAATATTTTTAAAACTATAATGTTATTTTTATAACTTAATAATTTATATATACCCTTTTATTATCTCATATTATTCAAATATGTGAAATTATTGTTCAAATTGTTGCGGTTAATCATCTTCGTGAATATTGATTTTGTTCATTTTACATTATAGACTTCATGGATGGACATAAAACAATATTTATAGCTAAATAAGATTTTATTAGGTGTATTATTTTCTATTTCATTTTCAATTACTAATATATGCTCATAATAGTAAATAAAATGAAACTATTTCATGATATTCGAAAAAGCTGCCAAAATAAGCCAAAGATTTATCATTAACATTTTATCAAATGAATCATACTAATGTTTGAAAGAAAAATGATTAATGAGAAAATTTAAAAATATTAAATTAAATTAATACTATTTAATTACACTTATGGATTTTTATTTCTAATATACAATATAATCCACAATTATACACAAATTAACCGATCATGAAACCCTGAAAAAAAGACACCCAAAACAATGAAAAAAATTAAATTTTTTTAATCAATGGGTCATAATATGTTATAAATTCAAAAAATAACGTATTATAGATATTAATATATCTATGTAATGCATTACTAACATTTTTTAAACTATTACACATGAGTTTAAATTTTGATACATTAAGGGGAGGTGTAATGTATTAGTTTTCTCATCTCACTTTTTTACTTCTCTGAGATATATGACTTATTAATAATTTATTTATTATTTGTGGTGTATATATATATATATTTTCCTTTGACATATAAAATCATGATTCTTGTTATCTTCATGTCATTCAAGGTTTCATTTAATAATTATTACTTTTTTCGGGGCATATGATTCTACTGATTACAATTGGTAAGAGTTTTCTTAACTCAATTTTAATTTTTTTTTGAAAACATTATATTTTATTGATTATGTCATTCTATGGTTATGTGTGAAATTTTTTGTTATTATCTCATGTTGTATTTCCACGTTTTTATGTGGATTTACAAAGAATATACATAATCAACCCATTTGATTTACGAAATTTTCCTTGTAAGAGACTTCATTTCAATCTCCCTAGTTGAGGCATATTTTGATGTTATACACCCACATTATTTTATGATGTGTATATACATAACATTTTTCATATCATATCATTCCCATGTTATTTTTTTTAAAATTCTATTACTTAAGGGTGTTATGATTCAAATATTTCAAAGTGGTATTGGACATTGTGATATAAAAATATATTTTTTAATCGATTAATCGATCAATAATGAATGATTTGGAAATAAAATAATGGGTGGGGAAAATATGTATAAAAGTCCCGTGATTCATTGATAGTTGCATGAGATGATTAATGTGCCCCAATTTAATGGATTTTTTTTAAAAATTATTAAACTGTCTTTTGAAAGGTCTTGAAAGTAGTGGTTCATCTACCGGATACATGACGTCCAATAATTAAGTATTACATTTTTTTAGTATTCAGTAATCTTTATCCTAGTGATTTTTACTATGAAAAAATATATGGATGAATTTTATTCCGATTTTATTCATTAAATGGAATGTTTTTGATAATTTATTTACCTTTCCATGTTGCAAATTATTGTTGATTCAAATTATCTTCTGCTATACTTGACCCTAATTGAGTATTTTATCTCACCCAATTCTTATGTTTTCCCTAATTTCCAGGAAGTTTATTATTATTTATATGTAAGTTTACTCTAAGGGGAATAATGGTTTCCTCAAAAAAATTAATTTATTATTTTATGTTTAAAATGTAATTTTAATTTCAAATTTTTATTTAGTTTACCAAGAATAATATACTATTCTGATTATTCGGATGAGATTCCTTAAAATCATGAAAATTTAATAATAAAGTAAGGCATTGTATTGATTCGATTGGGTTCAGTGTCATTACATGAGGGGTTAGAAATAATGGGGAATTTATCTCTATTTCCTTCACTTTGCATTTGGAAAATTTTTATCAAGTGAAAATTTTGTATTCTGGTGATTTTATGATTTGATTGGTTTTCTATTGGACCTATATTTTCTAAAAATATGAGAGGTAATGTTTTTACAGTGAAAATATTTATATATTGGGATCAATATATATACCAAAACTGAAATTTTATTTCTCGCATAAAAAACTCATTTTGATATTAGTTCTGAATTAATATTAGATACTATTTTTTTGTATTTTAGTTCAGAACTAATATATACTATACAAAATTGATAATTATTAATGTGATATATATGTGTGGATTAAAATATTATTTTAGAGCTAATATTAGTTTGAAAAATATCTCTAATTTTATCAACACATATTACAATTAAGGTAAATTATTTATTTTTGTCAACTTATATATTAGTTCTAAACTAATATTTTAATATAAAATATGTGAGAGCATGAAATGAGTCAAACAAAAGAAAATACATTTATATGTATTCTTTTAAAAAATAAAAGTGTCAATTTAAATTTATTTAATTCCTTTTAATTATATTATATTCTGTAACTATGTGATCAGAACTTTTTGTGTCACTTTTAAAAAGTGATATATGATTTATATTAATTTTTTTTGAGAATTGTATGAAACTTTTTATCAAGTAGAATCTATATATGAAATTTTTTGTCTCATTTTGGATTTAAATTACATTAATCTATGGATTCATATTTCATCTAATATTAAACTCTTTAATGGAGAAACATTTTCTACATGATTTTCATAACAAAGATGTCACTCAAACATGACTGTTTGAGCGATGTAGTGTGATAGGTACATTATGATTACATTTATTCTTAGCAGTGAATGGTAGTGTACTAAAATTCATTATTTATATATGTTTCCTTCGTGTTGGAAAAACTAGTCTAATAGACATGAGTCATGAATATGGGTGTAATTGGTATGAAACCACCTAATTATTTCATATAATGATCTAGATTTATTAAAAATACATGTATTTATTTACAATTTGCACGTTTGAAATCCTTTAATTTTATCTTCTCAGTCACACTTGGTTCGAAAAAATTTGACAATTCTGATGGAAATATTTGGTGTCAATAATTTCAATTTATCTCCTCCAGGAACTACATGGTTTTCATTTATTTTCTGTGAATATTACTAATTTATATTTGAATTTGATATTGTTGGAATTTTTTCCTTTAAATATATGGTTTCCTAATTTAATTTTAAAATACAAAAAATATTTGTTATTGTATATGGTGACAGATCACAAAGACTAAATTTCTGTTATTCACTTTAACAAGTAAGTTCTATGATTATACCAAAAATTGCTACACAACTATGAGATGATTTGATACAGGAAATAATATACAATTGTTTGAATTATGTCAATATACATACACTTTAAATGAAGTATCATTTATAATGTATTTTCATATATTTTCGAATGTGAGTGGGTTGGTTAACCAATATCCTCTATTTTGTTTATCATTACATTTTTATTTTAGTGTAAATTATTAAAGTTAATCTCTTTAAAATTTTAGTTTTTAAAATATTTATATTTTTACAAAGATAAACTCTGATGTATATCCTATATTTCTTTGATGTATATTTTTTATAGGTTTTTAGATTTTGTGGGTTGTAATCATTTTTATTTTTTTTATTTTTGTAAACTTTTCACTTTGGTTTTTTTAAAAAACTAATGTCGAAAGTAATCCCTGACACATTCAACATCAGTTCTATATAAAAAATTACATTTAATGTCTCATCAATTTTTTGAGTCTGACTTTTGAAATTGATTTTATGTAATAATTTACCTTGAAAAACACTTTCAACACTAGTTATTATATAAAACCTAAGCATGATATATCCCATAAATCTTCTAATACTGCACAAGATAACCGAGGGATTTACATAAGAAATGGGTGAGATATAAATTTTAGTCAGGTAAAAATCAAATCCTTACATGATGAAATTAATACATGTGAGTGATGTGAAAAATAAAGTTTACATAAAATGGTGACAGTCATAAACATGAATATCAAAGCATGATATATGATGATAATATCCAAGCAACATTAGAATGTGGAAACAATATAAAATATGACATCATAAGTAAAAGTCATGTATAAATGATGATACATTATAACATATTGTTATTAGGATAACCTCCCATGTACTATCCTTGGTATTCATGAGATAAAAAATTACCCAATGCATTGGACTAATATATAAGTTTTGGACCACCCATCACATTTATATTAGGTACATGCATTTGTGTGCCACATAGATCATATAACATAAGGACGAATTTTATTAATTTATTACCATGATTAATTAGTGTGGGTTAAATACATGGGATTTCCAAATAATTAAAGTGTACTTATTTCTATGTGAATACCCCTGAGTGGAAATTGGTATGGGTATTCACAACATAAGTACATATCATGGAAAATCGTAGGATAATTTCAATTGGATAATGGGTGTAAAAACAATATTCATGGAAAGTTTTAATTAGAGAGTAAAAGGTGGAATACAGTTATATATAAATCATAAGTAAAGTAATGGTATGTGTGAAAACATGTTATAACATAAAAAATTATGATTACAAAGGAATTATAGAAATAATTTCCTTGAATTAATAGGATGAGGATAGAATCCCTTTACCTTTATAAGGTTTATCTAAAAGATCAACAGAAGAATCTTAAGAGGTTAGGAACACCCTAGGAGGGATTTATAGAGGGATATGGGAATAAATTACCACATTATGGTTTTTGAGTATTGCTGAGTGTGGAGTTGGGAAGGTTTTTATATGAAAAGGGAGGGGAATTATTTATTAATTTCTAAACACTTGTTTCGGACTCTATATGATAAAATATCCAAAACCACAAAACTTAATTTGGGTTTTCCCATTATTTATACCAAATTGGGTTGGTTTGAAATAATTTATAATGAAAATATTTTCACACACTAAAATAATACCATTGGTGATGAAAAATTGAGTCATGTTAGAAAAAATTGGTTTGAAAACCTGAAAATATAATATAGGTCTTGTGGGATTCATGTAGAGTCTTTTGTTTTTGAATCAGTCAAAAATAATAAAGTTTTTGATCTTTTTTATTTAATCGATGGGTTGGTTTTAAAACCAAGGTTTGGGTTAATGTTCTATGTTTTGTACCTTTTAAAGAGTTGATATCAGGCTTGGGTAAATTCTCGAGGAGTTTACGAGGTGGCTCAATTGGTTTGGGGAGCACTGGACCTAGCAGTGGTGTTCATAAAGGATGCACACGGTAAGCCAAACTATGTGGGTAAAACCATATGTATTTATAAATTGAAGTAAGAGGCATTCGCAAGGGCTACACACGGTTTGTCAAACCATGCAGTTCCACTGTGTAGGATACTCAAGGTATCCATTAGCGGGTGCACATTCTGTCAGACCATGTGAGTTAAACCCTGTGGTTTACCCAGTTTTGAGTTTTGGGTTAAATTATTTAATTATGTTACTGGTTAAAATCCTATTTAATTAAATTCTTTGAAATTGGGGTTTTATTTAATTAAATTCAATGTTAAGAGGAATTTAATTAATTGGTGGGAAATTGGGTGTTTATTTAATTAAATTAAAGTAGAGGGAAGTTGATTAAATAAGGGTTAGATAGATAATAGAGAATTAATTTAATTATTTTTTTGAAAATAATTTAATTAAATGGTGATTAATGAAGATATTTGGGTTTATCAAAGAAGTGTAATATTATATGGTATTAATAATAATATGATGGTTGTTATTATTAAGATTAATATTATATAAATTCTTACATTTCATTTAGCTGGTTAATTTGTTTTAGGGAGAAGAAAATAGGGTGGATGCACACCCCTCCTTCCTATTATGTGAAGCACGACCCCCTCTACCCATGGATGGCTCACACCCCCTTCTCTATGCTTTTCTTAATGTGTTTATATCCTCCCAATATCTTCCTGAAAGTCATCTTTCTTAGTGAGGTAATGCCTTCTCCATGTGTTTCATTCTTCACATTAGCCGTTTTGACTCTTCATCACCCAATTTCCATTTGGTTGAAACCCTAGGTTCAGGTTTAATTCAGTTTCTTTAATTATTTCAATTCTATGTATTGTAGTTGATGTCTTGGGACCCATTAGTCCATATTTCAATGACCTCTGCCAATGTGGATGTAGTTAGACTTGATTTGGTTCACCGAAATCATATTTTTGTAAGGATATATGTCCTTTAATTGGTTTCACACCCCTTGAATTTGGTGATTATAGTTTATTTGAGCTGGGGTTAATTAATTGGGTGTGTGTTGGTCCTCACCACACTAATATTGGGTGTCAAGTATTGTAATAAGTTGTTTCGATCAATTACATGGGCGCACAAGATTTTTTTTGAAGTTAGGGTACGTAAGAAGACTGCAGTTTGAGTTTAAAAGAAGTGGCTCAGAAAATTCTTTGAGTCTGAGTTCTCAAATTTGCTTAATTGATAAAATAAAACAGTTGATTATTTATCATTGTTGATAAATTTGACTGTAATTTATATAAGGAATTGATCGTTGTGTTAAATGGTTTGTTATATTACAAAATCATGTTTTTTTTATAAAACCCCTCTAATGGAGGTGCACTACCTTCAAGATAAATACATTGTGATTAAACTGATATGTTTTCTTAGCTTACTGATATGTGTTTTCCTATGATTTACAAGTTAGAGGGCGCTATTTAAATTATGGTAATATGGTTTCTTAGCAAGGAGATATTTTGCCTCCTTTAAATGTTTATGCACTCAAGTTAATTTGTTATTATGAGTTATCAGGTGGGATATATTGGGATAATTAATTTTGAATTAATTGTTTTCATTGAGATTGTATTATAGATAATTAATTAGTGGATTAATTATGATTTATTGAGTGGGATGAGTTGAGGTAATCAATTTTTAATTAATTATGTACTTTTAGATTGTAATATAGATAAATAATCAAAATATTTTTTTATTATATATTGGATTGGCTAAGTTGAGATAATTATTTGTGAATTAATTATGTGACTTTGATAATATGAAAAATATAATTAATCGAGGGATTAATTATGAAATTTTGATATTAGAATCAGAAAATTAATTCTGGAAAAATAATTATTGAATTTGAATTATGATATTGATTAATTAAATGATGAATTAATTAATGGTTTAAATCACTTAGTTAATTGTGGATTTTATTGATGGATTTGATGTCTTTAACTAATTATTGAATTAGTAATGAGATTTATGATGAATAGTTGTTTGTAAATTAATAATATGGGATAGAATGGGGACATGTTCATTTAGTTAAGAAGTATACATGGTAACATGGCCATTATTCTTATGAGTAAAGAGAATGGAAAGATGGTAATTCAATTAAGAAGTATAAATGGTAACATTGTCACTATGCTTATGAGTAAGGAGAATAAGAACTTTGTCATTATATTGAGGAGTAAGCATGATAACATGGTTATATTACTTAAGTTGTGATTTTGTTATCTTTGTAAATGTGGCTTTTGAATGTGAAATTAAAGAATAGAAATAATGGAACTCTGAGTTATGGCCTAACATGATAATATTCAAACATTGCCATGAGTCGAATCAGGTATTGACATACAATATCACCTTTGAATACTTCAGAATCTTACACAAGTTAAATAAGGAATTATGATATAATATCATTTTTGTATACTTTAGACTCAGGTATGAGACAAGATAGGTATTGAGTTATGATATCACCTTCAATATTTGAGACTCTTGCATGATATAAACAAGGTATTAGGATATCATATTACCTAGGGAAAACTTCATGCTCTAGTACGTGGAGAAGTTAGTATTGAGGTACATGTATCCACGAGAACCCTGGAATTAATAAATGATTAAACAAATAATATTAAATAATGTGATAACTATTCGTTATACATTATTTAGATATATCATCCCTATTTAGACTCTTATTCCGGCTATGATCTGAAACAAGCATCACTGTCAGGTGTCCCTTCGGAACTTGGATGGTTTGTTGTTTATTTATTATATTCTATTATTGGTGTGATATAGATGCACAATATTTTGTTATATTTCACTGTCTTTATTGAGCTAGACAACTAGTGGTCCCATCCTTCTGAGATTTATATCTCACATCGTATTTGGGTATCCAATTCACTGGAGTAACCAAGTATACTTTCTTGTTATCAGGTCCTTGAACTTTACTGTTTCTATTTTCTATACCTGGTAGTTAGGAGCAAAGGACTGAGAAGAAGCTTAGGATTCTTATTGAGATCACCCATGGGGTTTGAGTCTTTTATTTATTTCGGTAGTGATATGTAAATCATGCTGTGTTGTTTTCTACTTATATATATATATATCACCATGAAATGATTGCATTGTATAAACTATGATTGTCCATTTTCCTTATTCAGTTGATATTATAATTGTCTTCCACTATTGGAATCTATTTATATATTGTTATACAGCCATGAAAGCTCTGATATAAGGGTATAGTCTTCCTACTAACTATCCTTACAAACTCACTGCTATTCAATAACCTCTTGCATATAGGGAGGCATGATTGAGGTCATGTGGAGACCGGTCTAGCTACCAGTTTGATGAGAGGATGGGTCGGGGCGTTACAAAGTCGAATAAAATGTGTTGTTTAATTTATTTTTTTCCTTTTTCTTTCTATTTTAGGTTGGTAGATAGGAGACTAGGAAAGGGTCAGTACTCAGTTAATATCAATGACTGGGACTGATAACCCCATGTATAAAAAATGAACAAGT
The DNA here is from genome assembly GCA_963277665.1 of Viscum album. Lineage (NCBI taxonomy): Eukaryota > Viridiplantae > Streptophyta > Magnoliopsida > Santalales > Viscaceae > Viscum > Viscum album. The sequence continues at coordinate 1,628,966,092 of OY728150.1, forward strand.
TTCTAGGGTTGGGAAATGATATTTATTCTATTTTCTATTATATTTAATGTGATTTCACCTTTGGTGACTTGTTTATTTCCCACCACTTATTCATTTTGTAATTTTTTCAATTTGCGTTGGGCTGATTGGAAATGAATCTGAATTAGATTTATCATATAGGCACTTAGAAATTCCAATTCCATGCACATTTCATGCCATATAGTTGGATGAGTAGGATGTACGTTTATTTTTCATGATTTCGAATGTTCTCTCTTTTAATCCCCGTTGGTGTAAACACATTACACCTCGTGATTGTACTGCAAATTTTTGATTTTAATAAATTCCCTTGATAACATGAACTGGGAAACGGGTTCATGTCATCACTTTTAAAAATATGTGATGTTGGAGGTCACCTTTTTTGTTAAAATGAATTTAGATTCTAAATAGCATGTTTATGATAAAATGACACTGAATATAAAATGTCAAAGAGGAATTTGATATATATTGGAAGTTTTTTTTGTGGGTAATTGTTGAGAACCAAGTGTCTTATTGTGAAATAGAACTTATGGGTTTTTTTAATATTTTTTCAAATGTTTAAATGTTGAAATGAATTAATGAAATGACTGAAACTAAGAGGGGATTTTTAGCCTAGTAAATTCTGTTTTCCGTAACCACGATATAGGGAAGACTCTTATGCTTTGTAAGGGACTAGCACGTTGTAGAAAGTAGCCTTATAGCTTGATATTACTTATTTATTCTGTGATCATTTTGATGTCGGTTCCATTTGGGAACCATTGTCTCTAAATGGTCTTTTGAGTTTTTAAAAAGACACCCTTGTTCGGATGGGTTGTCGTTGCACCCTGACTATTAAAATGAGAATAAGCATTGAGAAATGATTAGTTCAACATGTTAGAAATTCCTAAGTCATGGTTAGTGTCTTAAGAGGCCGTGTGAACCTCTCCCTTATTTAGTGATAGATGACTCAGTACATCTTCATCCAAATAAAGGTTGTTTGCGATGATGTGATATTGGTTTTTTTGAACCTAGGTTAGTATGTGTGGACATACGCAGTACTGTCGAGTGTCTAGTGATGTAACAAACCGGTTGATTTTGGTATGATCGTGGAAGCTTGTTATGATAAGGACATTATTGAGTTAAATCCATAATAGAGTTATTGGGGTGTTGGGGTAAGTTTGTACCACTTCTCGAGATGACTTTTTGGGACTAGGGTGTATTGACACGCTAGTTAGTTTAATTTTTTTTATTTCATACGAAATGTGTTTTTTGTGGTGATCATGGTTTATGGAAAGTCAGAAGTTTGTTTAAGGTGTTTCTGAACTAGTTATCTTTTGACAAACTAGTATTTTCTTTTGATAACATGGAAACTCATAAGGTGGGTAGTGTCAAATTAGTTCAGGTATAAGTGTCAGTGATTTCTTGGAAGTACATCATTGATAAGGTTGGTGGTGTGTGAAAACATTGGAAAATACATTTGTTTTGAAATAGTTTTAGTGGTAAGATTTGAAACAACACTGATGCCTTGGAAGATATAGGCATCGATGTTTTTTGATGGCGCGTCTGCAGCTAAAGTTGAGATTTTTCTAAGGAGTCGACTGATAATAGTTAGACTGATATTTTTTGTGATCTAAGTTTACTCCTAGTGCACTCTTCCAAATTAGGCGTGCATTTCCCCTATATTGAACTTATACAGGAAAAACTAAGGGAGCATCAGTCTTTCACTGATCTAATGTTTTAAACTGTGAGGTATACATAGTTTTGAGTTTTGGGTTAAATTATTTAATAGAATTATAGGTTAAAAAGGGATTTAATTTAATGTTATGAAATGAGGTTTTTAATTAATTAAATTCAAGGTTAAGAGTAATTTAATTAATTGATGTGAAAAAGGGGATTTAATTAATTAAATTAAAGTACAAAGAATTATATTTAATTAATGTGAAATAGAGAATGGAGAATTCCTTTAATTAAATTGTGTTGAAAAGAATTTAATTAAATGGTGATTAATGAGGAGTTTGGGGTTTATCAAATAAGTGTATTATTAATGGTAATAATAATAATATGATGGTTATTATTAATATTATTATTATTAATTTTATATTAATTCTTATATTTTATTTATGGTCTAAATTTACTTTATGAAGAATAAAAGAGGGTGTAGGTTCACCCATCATTCCTTATTCATGGAGCACGACCCCCTCTCTCACAGGTGATGCACCAAACCTTCTCCCGACTCCTCTTCGGGCAACTATCTCATCCAAACCACTTCATGAAAGTCATGAATCTCAGTGAGTTAAGGCCTTCTCCATGGTTTTCATTCTTCACTTCATCTATTTCAGATATTTATCACCTAGTTTCTGTTAGGAAAAAACCCTAGGGTCAAATTTAATTTGGTTTCTTCGATTCTTCCAATTCTAGGTGGTAGATAAGATATCTATGGACCCGTTGGTCCATATTACTATAGCCACCACTGATGACCAGGTAGTTCGGATCTATTTAGTTCACCAACATCATTTTAGGGTAAGGCTATATACCCGTTAAGTGGTTTCACACCCCTTGAATTAGATGCATATGGTTTATATGAGTTGCGGTTAATTAATTGGGTGTGTATTGTTCCACACTACACACATTTTGGGTTCCTATTATTGTTATATGGTGTAGTGATAAATTCCAAGTGTGTGCATGTTTTTTTGAACTGCGATTACATAAGCAGATAGTGGTTTGAGTTATAAAGCATTGGCTCCCCCAGTTCTTTAAGGTAGGGTTTTCAACTTCACTTAATTGATAAAATGAGTAGTTGAGTATTTATCGTTGACGATAAATTTGACTCTAATTTATGGAATAAATTGATAGTTGTGTTAAATTGTTTGTTATATTAAAAAATCACGTTTTTTAATAAAACCCCTCTAATAGAGGTGTGTTTCATTCATGCTAGAAACATAGAGATTAGACTGATATGCTCGCTTATCTTGATCATATGTGTTTTCCTATGCTTTCCTAGTTATATGGAGTTGTTTAAATTATGGAAATATGGCTGCTTATCTAGGAGATGAATTGCCTCCTTTATAAGTTGAAACACTTAAGTTAATTGGTTATTATGAGTTATTCAGTGGGATATATGGAGATAATTAATTGGGAATTAATTGTATGCTATTAGATTATAACTTAGATAACTAAATATGGTATTTATTATGAGATATTGTATTGTCTATATAGAGATAATTATTTGTGAATTAATTATGCGCCTTTGATAATGAGATCTATATAATTAATTGTGGGATTAATTATGAAAAGTTGAGATGAGAAAAAGATAATTAATTCTAGAAAATTAATTATGGAATATGAATTGTGATATTGATTAAATAATTGATGAATTAATTAATTATTTAAATAACTTAGTTAATTATTGAGTTAACTAAGGGATTTGATGTGTTTAACTAATTTTTGAATTAGTAAGGAGATTGATGATGAATAAATGCTTGTGAATTAATTATATGCGAATGAATGAGAACTTGGTCATTCAGTTCAGAAGTATATATAGTAACACTGTCATTATGATTATGAGTAAAGAGAATGGGAACACAATCATTCTATTAATAAGCACAAATGATAAAATTACCATTATGCTTATGAGTAAAGAGAATGGAAACATGGTCATTCAGTTGAGGAGTAAGCATGGAAACTTAGTCATCTTACCGACCTTGTGTTTTTTGTATCATCGGTAATGTTTCTTATGAATTTAAAATAAAAGAATTTAAATAATTTCACTCTGAGTTATGGAATCATGTGAGAGTATTCGAACTCTAATATGATTCAAATAAAGTATTTAGATATGATTCCACATTTGAATACTTCTGACTCTAACATGATTCGAAGAAGGCATTAAGATATTCTATCATCTTTACATATTTCAGACTCATGCATGATCTGAAGTATTTATAGAGTTATAATATCACCTTCAATATTTTGGACTCTTGTATGAGTCGAAGAAGGTATTAAGATATCATATTACCTAGGGAACACTTCAGGGTTCGATAAGAGAAGTAGTTACTATTTGGGTATGAGTATCTACGAGAACTCTAATGTTAAGAAATGATTTACCAAAGAGTATTAAATAATGTGATAATAATTATTATACATTATTTACATATATTTTCAGTATTCAGACTCTTATTTTGTTTATGAGCTGAAGCAGGTGTCACCGTCAGGTGTCCCTTCAGAACCTGGATGAGTTGTTGGTTATTTATTCAATTTTTTATTGCTTTGATATACTTTCACATTGTTTTGTTATATTGTATTGTTAATATTGAACTAAAAAACCAGTGGTCCCTGCCAACTGAGATTTATATCTCACACCCAATTCGGGATGCTATTGCACTGTGGAACTCAAGTAGAGTTTCATATTCTCAGTACCTTGATCTTTTCTATTATTTCTTTTTATACCAAGGAGTTTGGAGAAAAGGACCTTGCAGAATCTCAGGATGCTTGTAACACCCCCAAATAATAAAGGGTTAAATGACTAAATGATATGAATCATGTCAACAAGGTGAACCTTCCATTTCGAGAGCCTGTCTGATTAGAACTCCACGGTTAAGCATGCTTGGCCTAGAGTAGAGATCAGGATGGGTGACCTTATGGGAAGTTTCCCAAGGTGTGTGTGAGTGAGGAAAAAGCACACTGGAAAGGTCATGTGTTGTCCTCAGGATGGGTGACCTTATGGGAAGTTTCCCAGGGTGTGTGTGGGTGAGGAAAAAGCACACTGGAAAGGACATGTGATGTCCTGTGGGGATATTCATTTATTCATTAGTCAGATGACCCGTTCAGGCAAGTGGGTGGACCGTGGGGTGGGCCCCACATGTTTGCGGGGGAAACTGGTGGTACCTAGTAGGCTAGGACCTGACGACTATGTTAAGGCAGGGTGTTTGTGCTGTCACTGGGACCTGGTTGTCACAATGCTCTTTATAACAACCCATACTTTACATACATGGTTAATACTTCAAAATTGAAGTGTACTTATTACAACATATAACAAAACCATGAAAGGACCGTATAGGTATAGTGTCTTTAGAAACTAGGAAACATAAACAACTGGTTCATAAAGCATCTACACTATCTCCCATTTATTTCATCATATCTATAGCCCCTTTTTGGCATATCTTACTTAATACCCTTCTTTCTGACTTGGGGAAAGAAAACATACAAAAGGGGGAGCTCAAATGCTGAGTAAGGGTAAACAAAAGAAATATCAATCACATCAAAATAAGAACATAACATTTTGGAAATCTTACCCTGCAAAAGAGATCATAATTTCATAACATGGGATAAATCATGGTAGTAATATGTAATCCCAATAATCATAACATAAAACATGAAACTTTTTGGCATGCACACATAATCATAGAGAATCATTTCTTATTAGTCAAGACTCATTGCCAAGACTATCTTAGTGGACAAAGTCCATTTCTGAAACGAGTTCACTCCTCGTTTCAGTCCGGTTTTACTGAACTGGTTTAACGTGCTGTTCCATCCATGTCTATCTCATGAGATATAAAATCTTTACCCAATTCATTGGAGGGAGATATAGGTCCCACCAATCTCATAATGATACCATTCTTATGTGTGCCACAAAATCATAAATCATTCGTCATTGCATAACCCATGTAATAAAAATGGGATTCTTAACATCATGACATCATAAAACAATTCATATAAGATTAAGAAACTCATAAAAATAATTCAATCACAACATAATCAAATAAATGTAATAATAGGGATAGAAACAGAACCCTATATTATCTTAGATGGAAAATAATTTTGATAAAACACTTGAACTCCATTCTTGAGGAAAATATCCTTTGAAAAACATTTTCTTTTCTTAACATGTCATACAATTTTAAACTAAAATAAGTTGATTAAAAATAAACTTGAAAACCTGTAAAGGAATATTCTTGGAAATAATGTTTTAAAAATCCATTCATGCCGTATAAGTTAAAAAACCATTCTTATCGTACTTTTGTCGGAAAAGTCAAAATGTACCTCGTAGGAAAAACGAAAAAAGATTGCTTTCATATATTTTACCAAAAACTCACCGAATGGTAAAATTGGATATAAACTATTGTAGAAGGATATAAATATTACATATTGAGGAAACATGGATGTGGATGATAAATATTCCCCAGTAAATTCTGAAGTATAAACAATCTCAGATAAAAATTGAGATTGCGAGATTTTCCATTACCTTAGTTCCGATTTGCTTCATAAGTGTCCGAAACTCCTGTATAATGGTTTAAATAATGTTATTGACTTATTCCAGAATCATACTTATTTTTATGATATCATATATGGTCATATTCTTAGTTTCTTATTAGTAATATTTCATTACTACTTGTTATTCGGGTGTTTATTACTTTTTGTTCTTATGAGTGTTTTGTCGAATAAATTCTTATTTTTCTTTTTAGGTTATAGATACCTCATTTCCAGAATGGTATTAGTGTAATATATATCACATTAATTCATTCAATTCATTTATAGAAACATTATGAAATGAAGATCATGTAGAACGAGTCGCATCACATCGTGGAGAAGGTATTCTGTACGTACGCACGAGCGATGATATCGTTCCCATGATCGTGGAATTGTATTGGAGTGTATATATACTATTTAAGAATCAATATCACTTTACAATAATCATATGTAGTAATTATTTACACCATTATATCCATCCAAGTAAGGTGGTGGTGGAAAATAGATTACACCACGGCGTGGAGACGGTATTCCGTACGTACGCACGCGCGATGATATCATTTTCCATAGGATGGATAGATGATGAAATAGGGTTGTTTCATACTTATAATAACATATTAGTATATTAGTGATACTGATGTTATTAATTCATAATAAAACAACTAAAGAAGAAGAAGTGGAAGAATAAATAAAGTTGAAAGAATCGGTAACAGACATTACCTCTTCTTTGAAACGCCTCTTTGAGATCTCGTCTTAGGGCACTAAAATTGGTCTTTGAAGAAGACAAAGACCCCTAGGATGTTTCTAGGGAAGTGGAGAGGAGATATTGGTAGGGGTTGTCCGAGATTGAAGGCTCATAGTGGTGTGAGGGAGAGAGGGAGGAGGTGCCCTTTTATAAGGGAGGAGAGGGGCACCTTTGGAATAACAAAAAATATTATTTTATTATAAATTAAAATTTGGTTTTTAATAGCTCCAAATTGATATATTTTTAAGATAAGGTGGGGATGGGTCGAAATCCTCTCATACAATAGAATTTAGACAAGTTTAGGTATTAATTTTAACCTTATCATTTAGATTTAACTTTAAGTTAGATAATTTAACTTTTACCGTGTCTTCTTGTCTTCTTAAACTATAAGGTTAATAAACTTACTATATCAAGCCAAACGAACCCAAAGTTGTTTATTATTAATATATATAACCTTATCTAAGTCATTTGGCCGAACCTTATATTTTTAGGAATAAAATAAAAATTAATAATATAGTATTTTTTTAAAAACAATTTTATGTCAATTTTGACACTATTTGGTAATTGATTTTTGTGAAAATCATAAGAGAATGATTAGTTTGAAAAAATTTAATTAAATAAATAATAACATGTCATATTAACATATAAAATTATTATAATTCATAAAAAGTCTAAAATTACATTTATTTGGGTATTTATAACATCAATTATGTCAATATTTCATTAATAGGATAATTACTGCATCATCATTGTGTCATAAATAAATTAAATTATTTAATGTATAAAAATTATAAATAAAATACCATTATGTTGGAAATATGTTTAGAGTTCTAATGAATATTTATAGTTGAATTTATCTTATGTATAACCCTATATTAAAAATGATTTAGTTATTAAACTTTGATTTTAACTATTTTAACCCATCTTTAAATAAATTGATAATAAATGTCCTAATCTAATCCAAGTGGGCCTAAATTGTAATATTTTATTCCTAAGGTTGTTTTTGGTTGAATTACACTTATCCAATAGAATTAGGACATGTGTTAGGGAAATAATAATAACACTTTTACCCTTAATTACCCTATTTACTTTTAACCGTGGTAAAAAAAGTAAAAAGTTAGTATTCACCAAAAATTATTTTCATCTCATTGAACCAAATTTTAGTCATTGATATTAACCGTGCCTCTCGGATTTTTTAGATTCTACTCACAGAAGCAGTAAAATTAAGTTTTATGAAAAATTCAGTTTTTTAACTACCACTTAGTGGTTTCACTATTCATCAAAAAATGAATGTTTCCAAAAAAATACCAAAAATTAGGCCTAAGATATATTTGATATTATGAATTCAAAAATGATGTTTATTTTAACAAATTCAAAACATATCAGTTACATTAACTAATTTAAAAATTAATTCCCGTCGTCAAAACAAATAGCGTGTTTTTAAAAGATAATAACTATCAAAAGATTGGCACTTGTTTATGTCTGGTTTAAATGTGAAATTACATCCAATGAACAACATTGTATTAAATTTTAAAAATATATTCTAAATATACTTTAAAAACACTCAAATTAATAATTTATCACTATTAATTATTTCGATTTAAAAATTTGTTTTTAATTAAAATTTAGTAATTTTAACTATTCATCAAAATATGACAGTTATCCGAAAAGTACCAAAATTTCACCCTAAGCTAATTTCGATATTCTGAATCCAAAAATGAAGTCCATTTTGAAAAAGAAAATTTACAAAATTTCAAAAAGTGGTTATTACTATTCATAATGGCTAGTTTTAATAATATTTTAATAGCATATCATTGTTTAGTGAAACTCGGTATTGCGTACGACGCACGCTATTGAGGAAGGCCACTGTTGTGTGTAAAGCAAGCCAAGCTAGTGTTGTGTGTAGTGAAAGATTCCTTTTATGATTTATATAACATAAAAACAAAATATTTCTCATAAAAGTCTCAGGTGTTACATTCTACCCCCTTAAAATGAATTTCACCCTCAAAATTCATCACTTTGTAATAAAAAGATGAAGATACCTCTCCCTCATCATATCCTCAAGCTCCCATGTAGCTTCTTCTAATTGGTGGTTCCTCCATAAAACTTTCACCCAGCGAGTGGTCTTGTTCCGTAGGACTTTTTCGCTACGATCCAGAATCTCTATTGGTTGTTCTTCATAAGAAAGATCTTGCTCCAGCGGTACAACATCTGAGCTAAGTACATGTGAAGGATCAGGTATGTACTTTCTCAGGAGAGATACATGGAACTCATCGTGAACTTGAGAGAGATTCAGGGGAAGTTCCAATTGGCAATCTACCTTTCCAACACGATCCAATATTTCGAAAGGACCGATATATCTAGGGCTCAACTTCCCCTTCTTTCCAAATATCATGAACCTCTTCCAGGGAGATATTCGTAAGAACACTTTATCACCCACTTCAAACTATAGGTCTTTTCTTCAGTTGTCAGCATAACTTTACTGTCGACTCTGAGCTACTCTTATGTGTTGTTGAATAGATCGGACCTTTTGTGCCATCTCATCAATAAGATCAGGTCCTAATAGCTTTCTTTCCCCAACTTCATCCCAACAAGTTGGAGTCCAGAATTTGTTTCCATAGAGAGCTTCATAAGGAGCCATCTAAATACTGGAGTGAAAGCTATTATTATAATAAAATTCCACCAAAGTTAGGTGTTGATCCCAACACCTTTCAAATCCATAGAGAAAGATCTCAACATATATTCTAGAGTTTGAATTGTTCTCTCAGACTGACTGTCTGTTTGAGGATGATAAGCACTGCTGAAACTCAACTCTGTATCTAGAGTATGCTGAAGACTTTTCCAGAACTTCGAGGTAAATCACGGATCTCGATCAGATATAATAGAATGTGGTACTCCATGCAATCTTACCACTTCCTTTACATATATCCTGGCAAGCTGATCCAGAGAGAAATCCTCTCTAATAGCAATGAAGTGTGCAGACTTTGTAAAACAATCAACTATGAACGAGATACCATTATTGCCTTTGTATGTTTTAGGAAGTGCTGTGACAAAGTCCATAGTGATGTTTTCCCATTTCCATTTAGGTATGGTTAATGGTTGTAATATCCCCTTAGACTTCTGTCTCTCAGCTTTAACTTACTGACAAACCATGCATCGACAGACATATTCAACAACATCTCTTTTCATGCCATCCAACCAGAAGTACTCTTTCCGGTCCCTATACATCTTCATGCTTCCAGGATGAATAGAGAATGAAGAACTATGATCCTCATCCAACACCTCCTTCTTTAATTCTGGAATGGGAGGAACATAAACCCGATTCCTGAACTTTATTATCCCATCACAATCAAGGTTGAATTCAGGAACATTTCTCATCTTCTTTCTGTGCCTCTTGAATCTTCACATGTATAGATGGTTGAAAATTCATTTGATAAAGTTAATATTTCTCCCATTCTATTAAAATTCTAAGATCCATACTTTGTAAATCCATAAATATTGGATCTTTTGTGATCCTCATCATGGATAAGCTAGCATGGTCTTATCGACTTAATGCATCTGCCACCTTGTTTTCTTTCCCAGGGTGGTAATGAATTGAGCAGTCCTAATCCTTAATCATTTCCAACCATCTTCTTTGGCGCATATTCAGCTCATTTTGTGTGAAAATATAATTTAAACTTTTATGATCAGTAAAAATATCAAACCTTTCTCCATAAAGATAATGCCTCCAAATCATTAATGCAAAGATTACCCCAGCTAACTCCAAATCATGTGTTGGGTAATTTTGCTCATGGATTTTCAAATGTCGTGAGGCATAAGCTATCACCATATCATTTTGCATAAGAACACACCTCAACCCCTTCTTGGATGCATCACTGTAGATCACAAAACTTTCTCCACTACAAGGCAGTGTGAGCACAGGTGAACTAGATAACCTTCTTTTCAACTCCTTGAAATTCTCTTCACATTCCTCCATCCAAACAAACTTAACTCCTTTCCGAGTCAACCTGGTGAGTGGATTAGATAATCGTGAGAAATCTTTCACAAAACGTCGATAATATCCATCCAAACCAAGAAAACTTAGTATCTCAGTTACTGTTGTTGGTCTCTACCATCTTTCGATAACCTCTGTTTTTGCTGGATCGACAGATATCCCATCTTTTGAGATTATGTGATCCAAAAATGAAACATTTTGAAGCCAAAATTCACACTTGGTAAATTTGGCATAAAGAGTTTCCTTTCTTAGGTTCTTCAATATAATTATCATGTGATCTTCATGTTCTTCCTTGATCTTTGAATAAACAAGAATATCGTCTATAAAGACTACCAAAAACTAATCAAGATAGTCTCTAAAGACTCTATTCATCAGATCCATGAAGATATCAGGGGAGTTATTAAGACCAAATGGCATCACTATAAACTCATAGTGTCCATACCTTGTACGGAAAGACATCTTTGTTATATCCTCCCTTTTGACCCTTAATTGATGATACCCTGAATGAAGACCAATCTTGGAAAAGTATTGAGCTCCGCGTAGTTGGTTAAATAATTCATCAATGCACGGGAGAGGATATTTGTTCTTGATATTGATCTTGTTAAGTTCTCGATAATCAAAACAGAGTCTCATTGATCCATCTTTATTATTAACAAACAGAACATGTGCTCCCCAAGGTGACGCACTAGGGAATATGAATCCCTTATCAAGATTATCTTGGAGTTGCTTCTTCAATTCCTGCAACTCAATTGGGGCCATTCTATAAGGTGTCTTTGAAATAGGCAAAGCACCCGATACGAGTTCTATTGAAAACTGAACTTCATGATTTGGTGGAAGACCCAGAAATTCCTCCAGAAAGACATCATCAAACTCCCTTACAATGGGCATATTATTAATAGTGAGTTTCTCACCAACCATTTGAGATAAATAACCTTCATTCAGTGGAATCAAGACCCATAAGATGAAAGAAATTTCCACTGGAAGGTTATGTTCATCCTTGCATCGATAGACGATCAAAGATTGATCTAGAATATGAAATGTGACTTCCCTTCTTTGGAAATTGATATGATCTCCATATGGAGAAAGCCAATCCATGGCAAGAATCACATCAAATTCCACTATAGGAATGATCACAAGATTTGCAGGAAGCACTTTCCCAAAAAATTCAATCGGGGAAGAATTATAAACTTTTGATGCGACTGTTTTGCCATTAGGTTTTGTCACAACTAACTCAAAATCTAATTGTTGAGGTAATTCGGTGATACTCTTAGAAAAATTTTCAGAAATAAAAGAGTGGGTAGATCCATAATCAAATAAAACTTTTGCTACTTTAGAGTGGATGGTAATTGTACCTTTCACCACATCATTATCGTACTCCACATCACTGATAGAAATTGCATGTGACTTTCCTTTTTCTTTAGCCTTAAGATTTTATTGATGTCGATCATCATCAACAACCCTTGGATTAGGGAATTTATTGGCATAATGACCCATCTCCTTGCACTTGAAACATTGAAGTGTAGTAGGTTCATTCTGTGTATCCCTTCCTTGGTTTGCATCATTATACATCTTCTTCCCATCATTGCGGCATTCAAATGCCCGATGACCTTCCTTTCCACATTTGAAACATTTACTTGTCCCTTTAAGACAACTCCCTCCATGTTTCATTCCACACTTTGAGCATAAGGGAAAGCTCATCTTCTTTTTAGTGTGCTCTTTTGATTTTCCTTTGAATTCCATTTTCCTCTTCTTATCAAACCCATATTACTGATGGGTTACTCCAATATCCATCTCAAATTTGAGAGCACATCGAACAATTTCCTCGTAGCTATTGAAGTCCCTTATGTCTAAGGCCCTTGGAATACTTGGTTTTAAGCCACTAAAGAATCGATATATCTTACTCTCAGGTTGGATAATAATACCAGAGGCGTACCTTGCAAGTCTTGTAAAATTTGCTTCATAGGTACCAAAAAATTCATCATCCTTTGGCTTCAGTTCAAGAAATTCTTTCTCCATATTTGTTCAGATAATACAAGGGAATTACTCATTGAAAAAGAAGTTCTTTAACTCGTCCCATTCCATGGACTCAATTTCATCCCTTTGCCTCATATTTTTAATAAGATTCCACCATTGATCAACATCTCCTTCCAAACGATACACTGGTAGGATGACTTTATCATGTTCAGAACATTGAAGAACTGAAAATATCTTTTCAGTAGTACTAATCCATTGTTCAGCAACTAATGGATCAGTAGACCCGCTGAAAGAAGATGGACACTGCCACAAGAAGGATTCAACATAATTTTGCTCGTTACTTTGCTCGTTTGGAAGTCCTGCATGATTCATAGATTGAGAATGTTGTGTGAGCATGCCTACAAGATTTTTCATTCCATCTCCCATAACATTTGGTTTCTCAGGGGGACAATCATTGCATTGCCCGTCACATTCCGCATTAACACGGTTCCTTTGGGTTCCAGCCATTGATTAAACCAAGAATAATAGTGCGAGCAACACTGATTATAATAGGAAAACCACATAATCAATAATAAAATTTCACACTTAAGGTCTTATCCTAGGTTATTCATGGTCATTTCTAAAACACTAAGATTGTGTTCTATATTTAGAATTATCCTTATGGTTCTTACTAAGGCTTTCACATCCTAGTTTCCAAAGGTTGACTATACCTTTCCTTTGATACCAAATATAACAACCCATACATTACATACATGGTTAATACTTCAAAATTGATGCATACTTATTACAACATATAACAAAACCATGAAAGGACTGTATAGGTATAGTGTCTTTAGAAACTGGGAAACATAAGCAACTGGTTCATAAAGAATCTACACTTTCTCCCATTTATTTCATCATATCTATAGTCCCTTTTTGGAATATCTTACTTAATACCCTTCTTCCGGACCTGGGGAAAGAAAACATACAAAAGGGTGAGCTCAAATGATCAGTAAGGGTAAACAAAAGAAATATCAATCACATAAAAATAAGAACATAACATTTTGGAAATCTTACCCTGCAAAAGAGATCATAATTTCATAACATTGGATAAATCATGGTAGTAATATGTAATCCCAATAAGCATAACGTAAAACATGAAACTTTGTGGCATGAACACATAATCATGGTGAATCATTTCTTATTAGTCAAGATTCATTTCCAAAACTATCTTAGTGGACAAAGTCCATTTCTGAACCGAGTTCACTCCTCGTTTCAGTCCTGTTTTACTGAACCAGTTTTACCTGCCGTTCCAGCCATGTCTATCTCTTGATGTTTAAAATATTTACCCAATGAATTAGAGGGAGATATAGGTCCCACCAATCTCATAATGATACCATTATTATGTGTGCCACAAAATCATAAATCATACATCTTTGCATAACCCATGTAATAAAAATGGGATTCTTAACATCATGACATCATAAAACATTTCATATAAGATAAAGAAATTCATAAAAATAATTCCATCACAACATAATCAAATCAATGTGATAATAGGGATAGAAACAGAACCCTATATTATCTTAGATGGAAAATAATTTTGATAAAATACTTGAACTCCATTCTTGAGGAAAATATCCTTTGAAAAACATTTTCCTTTATTAACATGTCCTAAAATTTTAAACTAAAAGAAGTTGATTAAAAATAAACATGAAAACTTGTAATGGAAGCTTCTTGGAAATAATGTTTTAAAAATCCATTCATGCCTTATAAGTTAAAAAAACCATTCTTCTCGTACTTTTGTCGGAAAAGTCAAAAAGTACCTCGTACAAAAAATAACAAAAGATTCCTTTCATATCTTTTAATAAAAACTCAATAAAGGGTAAAATTGGATATAAAATATTGTATAAGGATATAAATATTACATATTGAGGAAACATGGATGTGGATGATAAATATTCCCCAGTAAATTCTGAAGTATAAACAATCTCAGATAAAAATTGAGATTGCGAGATTTTCCCTGACCTTAGGTCCGATTTTCTTCATAAGTGTCCGAACCTCTTGTATAATGATTTAAATAATGTTATTGACTTATTCCAGAATCATACTTATTTTTATGATATCATATATGGTCATATTCGTAGCTTCTTATTAGTAATATTTCATTGCTACTTGTTATTCGTGTGTTTATATCTTTTTGTTCTTATGCGTGTTTTGTCGAATAAATTCTTATTTTACTTTTTAGGTTATAGATACCACATTTCCAGAACAGTATTAGTGTAATATATATCACATTAATTCATTAAATTCATTTATATAATCATTATGCAATGAAGATCATGTAGAACGAGTCGCATCACATCGTGGAGACGGTATTCCGTAAGTACGCACGAGCAATGATATCGTTCCCATGATCGTGGAATTGTATTGGAGTGTATATATACTATTTATGAATAAATATCAATTTAAAATAATCATATATAGTCATTATTTAAACCATTATATCCATCCAAGTAAGGTGGTGGTGGAAAATAGATTACACCACGGCGTGGAGACGGTATTCCGTACGTACGCACGTGCGGTGATTTCGTTTTCCGTAGGATGGATAGATGGTGAAATAGGGTTGTTTCATACTTATAATAACATATCAGTATATGAGTGATACTGATGTTATTAATTCATAATGAAAAAACTAAAGAAGAAGAAGTGGAAGAAGAAATAAACTTGAAAGAATCGGTAACGAACATTACCTCTTCTTTGAAGCGCCTCTTTGAGATCTCCTCTTAGGGAACTAAAATTGGTCTTTGAAGAAGTCAAGGACCTCTAGGATGTTTCTAGGGAAGTTTAGAGGAGATATTGGCAGGGTTTGGACGATCTTGAAGGGTCAAAGTGGTGTGAGGAAGAGAGGGAGGAGGTGCCCTTTTATAAGGGAGGAGAGGGGCACCTTTGGAATAACTAAAAACATTATTTTATTATAAAGTCAAAATCAATTTTTAATAGCTCCAAATTGATATATTTTGAAGATAAAGTGGTTTTTGGTCAAAATATTCTCATACAATAGAATTTAGAAAAGTTTAGGTATCAATTTTAACCTTATCATTTAGATTTAACTTTAAGTTAGATAATTTAACTTTTACCGTGTCTTCTTGTTTTCTTACACTATAAGGTTAATAAACATACTATATCAAGCCAAAATATCCCCAAGTTGATTATTATTAATATATATAATCTTATATAAGTCATTTGGCTGAAACATAGATTTTTAGGAATAAAATAACAATTAATAATATAGTATTTGTTTTAAAAACAATTTTATGTCAATTTTGACACTATTTGGTAATTGATTTTTGTGAAAATCATAACAGAATGATTAGTTCGCAAAAATTTAAATAAATAAATAATAACATGTAATATTAATATATAAAATTATTTTAATTCATAAAAAGTCTCAAATTACATTTATTTGGGTATTTATAACATCAATTATGTCAATATTTCATTAATAAGATAATTACTACATCATCATTGTGTCATAAATAAATTAAATTATTTAATGTCTAATAATTATAAATAAAATAACATTATGTTGGAAATAGTTTTACCTTTTTAATGAATATTTATAGACGAATTTATCTTATGTATTACCCTATATTAAAAATGATTTAGTTATTAAACTTTGATTTTAACTATTTTAACCCTTCTTTAAATAAATTGATAATAAATGTCCTAATCTAATCCAAGTGGGCCTAAATGGTCATATTTTATTTATAAGGTTGTTTTTTGTCGAATTAAACTTATCCAATAGAATTAGGACATGTGTTAGGGTAATAATAATAACACTTTTACCCTGAATTACCCTATTTACTTTTTACCGTGGTTAAAAAAGTAAAAAGTTACTATTCACAAAAAATTATTTTCATCTCATAGAACCACATTTTAGTCCTTGATATTAACCGTGTATCTACGATTTTCGAAATTCTACTCACAGAAGCGGTAAAACTAAGTTTTATGAAAAATTCAGTTTTTTAACTACCACTTAGTGGTTTCACTATTCATCAAAAAATGAAAGTTTCCAGAAAAATACCAAAAATTAGGCCAAAGATATATATAATATTATGTATTCAAAAATTATGTTTATTTCACCAAATTCAAAAAATATCAGTTACATTAAATAATTTAAAAATTAATTCCCGTCGTCAAAACGAATAGCGGGTTTTTAAAAGATAATAACTATCAAAAGATTAATACTTGTTTATGTCTGGTTTAAATGTGAAATTACATCCAATGAACAACATTGTATTAAATTGTAAAAATATATTCTAAATATTCTTTAAAACCACTCAAATTAATAATTTATCACTATTTATTCTTTCAAATAAATTTTTTTTGTTTAATTGAAATTTAGTAATTTTCACTATTCATCAGAATATGAAAGTTATCCGAAAAGTACCAAAATTTCACACTAAGCAAATTTCGATATTCCGAATACAAAAATGAAGTCCATTTTGAAAAATAAAATTTAAAAAAAATCAAAAAGTGGTTATTACTATTCATAACGGCTAGTTTTAATAATATTTTAATAGAAAATCATTGTTTATTGAAACTCAGTATTGCGTACGACGCAAGCTATTGAGGAAGGCGGCAATTGCGTGTAAAGAAAGCCAAGCTAGTGTTGTTTGTAGTGAACTATTTCTTTTATGATTTATATAACATAAAAAGAAAATATTTCTCATTAAAGTATCGGGTGTTACATTCTACCCCCCTTAAAATGAATTTCTCCCTCGAAATTCGTCACTTTGTAATAAAAAGATGAGGATACCTCTCCCTCATCATATCCTCAAGCTCCCATGTAGCTTATTCTAATTGGTGGTTCCTGCATAAAACTTTCACCAAATGAGTGGTCTTTTTCCGTAGGACTTTTTCGCTACGATCCAGAATCTCTATTGGCTGTTCTTCATAAGAAAGATCTTGCTCCAGCGGTACAACTTCTGAGCTGAGTACATGTGAAGGATCTGGTATGTACGTTCTCAGGAGAGATACATGGAACACATCGTGAACTTGAGAGAGATTTGGTGGAAACGCCAATCGGTAAGCTACCTTTCCAACACAATCCAGTATTTTGAAAGGACCGATATATCTAGGGCTCAACTTCCCCTTCTTTCTAAATCTCATGACCCTCTTCCAGGGAGATATTCGTAAGAACACTTTATCACCCACTTCAAACTATAGGTATTTTCTTCAGTTGTCGGCATAAATTTTCTATCGACTCTAAGATGCTCTTATGTGTTGTTGAATAGATCAGACATTTTCTGCCATCTCATCAACAAGATCAGGTCCTAATAGCTTTCTTTCTCCAACTTCATCCCAGAAAGTTGGAGTCCTGCATTTCTTTCCATAGAGAGCTTCATAAGGAGCCATCTGAATACTGGAGTGAAAGATATTATTATAAGAAAATTCCACCAAAGGTAGGTATTGATCCCAACCACCTTTGAAATCCATAGAGCAAGCTCTCAACATATCTTCTAGAGTTTGAATTGTTCTCTCAGACCGACCATCTGTTTGAGGATGATAAGCAGTGCTAAAACTCAACTCTGTATCCAGAGTATGCTGAAGACTACGCCAGAACATAGAGGTAAATCACGAATCCCGATCAGAGATAATAGAAAGTGGTACTCCATGCAATCATACCACTTCCTTTACATATATCCTGGCAAGCTGATCCAGAGAGAAATCCTCTCTAATAGCAATGATGTGTGCAGAATTTGTAAGACGATCAACTATGACCCAGATAACATTATTGCCTTTGGATGTTTTAGGAAGGCCTATGACAAAGTCCATAGTGATGTTTTCCCATTTCCATTCGGGTATGGGTAATGGTTGTAACATCCCCTTAGACTTCTGTCTCTCAGCTTTTACTTGCTGACAAACCATGCATCGAGAGACATATTCAACAACATCTCTTTTCATGCCATCCCATCAGAAGTACTCTTTCAGGTCCCTATACATCTTCGTGATTCCAGGATGAATAGAGAATGAAGAACTATGAGACCCATACAAAAGCTCCTTCTTTAATTCTGGAATGGGAGGAACACAAACCCGATTCCTAAACTTTATTATCCCATCACAATCAAGGTTGAATTCAGGAACATTTCTCACCTTCTTTTGTAACTTGACATCTTCTTTCTATGCCTCTTGAATCTTCACATGTATATATGGTTGAACATTCATTTGAGAAAGATAAGATTTCTCCCCTTATATTAAAATTCAAAGATCCATCCTTTGTAAATCCATAAATATTGGATCTTTTGTGATCCTCATCATGGAAAAGCTAGCATGGTCTTGTCGACTTAATGCATCTGCCTCCTTGTTTACTTTCCCAGGGTGGTAATGAATTGAGCAGTCGTAATCCTTAATCAGTTCCAACCATCTTCTTTGGCGCATATTCAGATCATTTTGTGTGAAAATATACTTTAAACTTTTATGATCAGTAAAAATATCACACCTTTCTCCATAAAGATAATTCCTCAAAATATTTAATGAAATGATTACCTCAGCTAACTCCAAATCATGTGTTGGGTAATTTTTCTCATGGATTTTCAACTGTCGTGAGGCATAAGCTATCACCATATCATTTTGCATAAGAACACAACCCATCCCCTTCTTGGATGTATCACTGTAGATCACAAACCTTTCTCCACTACAAGGCACTGTGAGCACAGGTGCACTAGATAACCTTCTTTTCAACTCCTTTAAACTCTCTTCACATTCCTCCGTCCAAACAAACTTAAATCCTTTCCGAGTCAACCTGGTGAGTGGATTAGATAACCGTGAAAAATCTTTCAAAAAACGTCGATAATATCCAGCCAAACCAAGAAAACTTCGGATCTAAATTACTATTGTTGGTCTCGACCATCTTTCGATAACCTCTTTTTTTGCTGGATCCACAGATATCCCCTCTTTTGAGATTATGTGACCCAAAAATGCAACTTTTTGAAGCCAAAATTCACAGTTGGTAAATTTGGCATAAATCTTTTCATTTCTCAGGGTCTTCAATATAATTCTCAAGTGATCTTCATGTTCTTCCTTACTCTTTGAATAAACAAAAATATCATCTATAAAGACTACCACAAACTAATCAAGATAGTCTCTAAAGACTCTATTCATCAGATCCATGAAGATAGCGGGGGAATTATTAAGACCAATTGGCATCACTATAAATTCATAGTGTCCATACCTTGTACGGAAAGCCTTTTTGGTATATCCTCCCTTTTGACCCTTAATTGATGATACCCCGAACGAAGATCAATCTTGGAAAAGTATTGAGCTCTACGTAGTTGGAAAAATAATTCATCAATGCATAGGAGATGATATTTTTTCTTGATAGTGATCTTGTTAAGTTCTCGATAATCAATGTAGAGTCTCATTGATCCATCTTTCTTCTTAAAAAACAGAACAGGGGCTCCCCAAGGTGACGCACTAGGGCGTTTGAATCCCTTATCAAGATTCTCTTGGAGTTTCTTCTTCAATTCCCGCAACTCAATTGGGGCCATTCTATAAGGTGTCTTTGAAATAGGCAAAGCACCCAATATGAGTTCTATTGAAAACTCAACTTCACGATTTGGTGGAAGACCCGACAATTCCTCCAGAAAGACATCATCAAACTCCCGTACAATGGGCATATTATTAATCGTGAGTTTCCCACCAACCATTTGAGATAAATAACCTTCATTCAGTGGAATCAAGACCCATAATATGAATAAAATTTCCACTGGAAGGTTATGTTCATCCTTGCATCAATAGAGGATCAAAGATTGATCTGGAATATGAAATGTGACTTCCCTTCTTTGGAAATTGATATGAGATCCATATAGAGAAAGACAATCCATGTCAAGAATCACATCAAATTCCACTATAGGAATGATCATAAGATTTACAGGAAACACTTTCCCACAAACTTCAATCGGGGAAGAATTATAAACTTTTGATGTGACTATTTTTCCATTAGGTGTTGTCATAGCTAACTCAACATCTAATTGTTGAGGTAATTCGGTGATACTCTTAGAAAATTCTTCAGAAATAAAAGAGTGGGTGGATCCAGAATCAAATAAAACATTTTCTACTTTATAGTGGATGGTAAGCGTACCTTTCACCACATCGTTATCGTACTCCACATCGATGATAGAAATTGCATGTGACATTCCTTTGTCTTTAGCCTTAAGATTTTGTTGATGTCGATCATCATCAACAACCCTTGGATTAGGGCATTTATTGGCATAATTCCCCATCTCCTTATACTTGAAACATTGAAGTGTATTAGGTTCATTCTGTGTATCCCTTACTTTGTTTGCATCATTAGACATCTTATTCCCATCAATGCGGCATTCAAATGCCCGATGACCTTCCTTTCCACATTTGAAACATTTACTTGTCCCTTTAAGACAACTCCCTCCATGTTTCATTCCACACTTTGAGCATAAGGGAAATCTCATCTTCTTTTCTGTGTGCTCTTTAGATTTTCCTTTGAATTCCATTTTCCTCTTCTTATCAAACCCATATGACTGATGGGTTACTCCAATCTCCATCTCAACTTTGAGAGCACATCGAACGATTTCCTCGTATCTATTGAATTCCCTTATGTCTAAGGCCCTTTGAAGACTTGGTTTTAAGCCACTAAAGAATCGATCGATCTTACTCTCAGGTTGGATAATAATACCAGAGGCGTACCTTGCAAGTCTTGTAAAATTTGCTTCATAGGTACCGACAGATTCATCATCCTTTTGCTTCAGTTCAAGAAACTCTTTCTCCATCTTTGTTTGGAGAATACAAGGGAAGTACTTATTAAAAAATAAGTTCTTGAACTCGTCCCATTCCATGGACTCAATTTCATCCCTTTGCCTCGTATTCTTAATAAGATTCCACCATTGATCAGCATCTCCTTCCAAATGATACACTAATAGGATGACTTTATCATGTTCATAACATTGAAGAACTGAAAATATTTTTTCAGTAGTACTAATCCATTTTTCAGCAACTAATGGATCAGTAGACCCGCTGAAAGAAGGTGGACGCTGCCTCAAGAAGGATTCAACAGAATGTTGCTCCTTCCTTTGCTCGTTTGGAAGTCCTCTATGATTCATAGCTTGAGAAAGTTGTGTGAGCATGGATACAAGATTTTTCATTCCAGCTCCCATAACATTTGGTTGCTTAGGGGGACAATCATTACATTTCCCGTCGCATTCCACATTAACACAGTTCCTTCGGGTTCCAACCATTGACTAAAACCAAGAATAATAGAGCGAGCAACACTAATTATAATAGGAAAACCATATAATCAAGAATAAAATTTAACACTTAAGGTCTTATCCTAGGTTATTAATGGTCATTTCTAAAACACTAAGATTGTGTTCTATGCTTAGAATTATCCTTAGGGTTCTTACTAAGGCTTTCAAATCCTAGTTTCCAAAGGTTGACTATACCTTTCCTCTGATACTAACTATAATAACCCATACTTTACATACATGGTTAATACTTCAAAATTGAAGCATACTTATTACTACATATAACAAAACCATGAAAGGACCATATAGGTATAGTGTCTTTAGAAACTGGGAAACATAAACAACTGGTTCATAAAGCATCTACACTATCTTCCATTTATTTCTTCATATCTATAGTCCCTTTTTGGAATATCTTACTTAATACACTTCTTCCTGACCTGGGGAAAGAAAACATACAAAAGCGTGAGCTCAAATGATCAGTAAGCGTAAACAAAATAAATATCAATCACATTAAAATAAGAACATAACATATTGGAAATCTTACCCTCCAAAAGAGATCATAATTTCATAACATGGGATAAATCATGGTAGTAATATTTAATCCCAATAATCATAACATAAAACATGAAAATTTGTGTCATGCACACATAATCATAGAGAATCATTTCTTATTAGTCAAGACTCATTTCCAAGACTATCTTAGTGGACAAATTCCATTTCTGAACTGAGTTCACTCCTCGTTTCAGTCCTGTTTTACTGAACCAGTTTAACCTTCCGTTCCAGCCATGTCTATCTCATGAGATATAAAATCTTTACCCAATGCATTGGAGGGAGATATATGTCCCACCTATCTCATAATGATACCATTCTTATGTGTGCCACAAAATCATAAATCATACATCATTGCATAACCCATGTAATAAAAATGGGATTCTTAACATCATGACATCATAAAACAATTCATATAAGATAAAGAAATTCATAAAAATAATTCCATCACAACATAATCAAATCAATTTAATAATAGTGATAGAAACCTAACCCTATATTATCTTATACGGACAATAATTTTGATAAAACACTTAAACTCTATTCTTGAGGAAAATATCCTTTGAAAAACATTTTCCTTTCTTAACATGTCATACAATTTTAAACTAAAAGAAGTTGATAAAAAATAAACTTGAAAACTTGTAAAGGAATCTTCTTGAAAATAATGTTTTAAAAATCCATTCATGCCGTATACGTTAAAAAAAAATTCTTCTCGTACTTTTGTCGGGAAAGTCAAAAAGTTCCTCGTACGAAAAACGACAAAAGATTCCTTTCATATCTTTTACTAAAAACTCACCGATGGGTAAAATTTGATATAAAATATTGTATAAGGATATAAATATTACATATTTACGTAACATGGATGTGGATGATAAATATTCCCCAGTAAATTCTGAAGTATAAATAATCTCGGATAAAAATTGAGATTGCGAGATTTTCCCTCACCTTAGGTCCAATTTGCTTCGTAAGTGTCCGAAACTCCTGTATAATGATTTAAATAATGTTATTGACTTATTCCAGAATCATACGTATTTTTATGATATCATATATGGTCATATTCTTAGCTTCTTATTAGTAATATTTCATTACTACTTGTTATTCGGGTGTTTATTACTTTTTGTTCTTATGCGTGTTTTGTCGAATAAATTCTTATTTTTCTTTTTAGGTTATAGATACCTCATTTCCAGAATGGTATTAGTGTAATATATATCACATTAATTCATTCAATTCATTTATATATTCATTATGCAATGAAGATCATGTAGAACGAGTCACATCACATCGTGGAGACGGTATTCCGTACGTACGCACGAGCGATGATATCGTTCCCATGATCGTGGAATTGTATTTGAGTGTATATATACTATTTCAGAATCAATATCACTTTACAATAATCATATATAGTCATTAATTACACCATTATATCCATCCAAGTAAGGTGGTGGTGAAAAATAGATTACACCACGACGTGGAGACGGTATTCCGTACGTACGCACGCGCGGTGATTTCGTTTTCCGTAGGATGGATAGATGTTGAAATAGGGTTGTTTCATACTTATAATAATATATCAGTATATTAGTGATACTGATGTTATTAATTAATAATGAAACAACTAAGTAAGAAGAAGTGGAAGAATAAATAAATTTGAAAGAATCGGTAAAGGACATTACCTCTTCTTTGAAGCGCCTCTTTGAGATCTCCTCTCAGGGCACTAAAATTGCTCTTTGAAGAAAACCAGGACATATAGGATGTTTCTATGGAAGTGGAGAGGAGATATTGGCAGGGGTTGGATGAGCTTGAAGGCTCAAAGTGGTGTGAGGAAGAGAGGGAGGAGGTTCTCTTTTATAAGGGAGGATAGGGGCACCTTTGGAATAACCAAAAATATTATTTTATTATAAAGTCAAAATCGGTTTTTAATAGCTCCAAAATGATATATTTAGAATCTAAGGTGGGGATGGGTCGAAATAATCTCATCCAATAGAATTAAAAAAAGTTTTGGTATCAATTTTAACCTTATCATTTAGATTTAACTTTAAGTTAGATAATTTAACTTTTATCATGTCTTCTTGTTTTCTTACACTATAAGGTTAATAAACTTACTATATCAAGACAAAAGAACCCCAAGATGTTTATTATTAATATATATAACCTTATCTGAGTCATTCAGCCGAACCATAGATTTTTAGGAATAAAATAACAATTAATAATATAGTATTTGTTTTAAAAACAATTTTATGTCAATTTTGACACTATTTGGTAATTGATTTTTGTAAAAATCATAACAGAATATTTAGTTCGAAAATTTTTCATTAAATCAATACTAACATGTCATAGTAACATATAAAATTATTGTAATTCATAAAAAGTCTCAAATTACATTTATTTGGGTATTTATAACATCAATTATGTCAATATTTCATTAATTAGATAATTACTGCATCATCATTGTGTCATAAATAAATTAAATTATTTATTGTCTAAAAATTATAAATAAAATACCATTATGCTGGAAATATTTTTAGATTTCTAAGTAGTATTAATAGTCGAATTTATCTTATGTATAACCCTATATTAAAAATGATTTAGTTATTAAACTTTGATTTTAACTATTTTGACCCTTCTTTAAATAAATTGATAATAAATGTCCTAATATAATCAAAGTGGGTCTAAATGGTCATATTTTATTTCTAAGGTTGTTTTTGGTCGAATTAAACTTATCCAATAGAATTAGGACATGTGTTAGGGTAATAATAATAACACTTTTACCCTTAATTACCCAATTTACTTTTAACCGTGGTAAAAAAATTTAAAAGTTACTATTCACCAAAAATTATTTTCATCCCATTGAACCACATTTTTGTCCTTGATATTAACTGTTTATCTCGGAATTTCAAAATTCTACTCACAGAAGCGGTAAAATTATATTTTATGAAAAATTCAGTTTTTTAACTACCACTTAGTGGTTTCAGTATTCATCAAAAAATGAAAGTTTCCAGGAAAATACCAAAAATTAGGCCTAAGCTATATTTGATATTATGAATTCAAAAATGATGTTTATTTTACCAAATTCAAAACATATCAGTTACATTAACTAATTTAACAAATTAATTTCCGTCGTCAAAACAAATAGCGTGTTTTTAAAAGATAATAACTAGCAAAAGATTGACACTTGTTTATGTCTGGTTTAAATGTGAAATTACATCCAATGAACTACATTGTATTAAAATGTAAAAATATATTCTAAATATACTTTAAAACCACTCAAATTAATAATTTATCACTATTAATTATTTCGATTAAAAAATTTGTTTTTAATTAAAATTTATTAATTTTCACTATTCATCAGAATATGAAAGTTATCCGAAGAGTACCAAAATTCACCGTAAGATAATTTCGATATTCCGAATCCAAAAATGAAGTCCATTTTGAAAAAAAAATTACAAAATTTCAAAAAGTGGTTATTACTATTCATAACGACTAGTTTTAATAATATTTTAATACCATATCATTGTTTAGTGAAACTCGGTATTGCGTACGACGCAAGATATTGGGGAAGGCCGCAGTTGCGTGTAAAGCGAGTCAAGCTAGTGTTGTGTGTAGTGAAAGATTCCTTTGATGATTTATATAACATAAAAAAAATATTTCTCATAAAAGTCTCGGTTGTTACATTCTACCCCCCTTAAAATGGATTTCGCCCTCGAAATTTGTCACTTTGTAATAAAAAGATGAGGATACCTCTCCCTAATCATATACTCAAGCTCCCATGTAGCTTCTTCTAATTGGTGGTTCCTCCATAAAACTTTTACCAAGCGAGTGGTCTTGTTCCGTAGGAATTTTTCGCTACGATCTAGAATCTCTATTGGCTGTTCTCCATAAGAAAGATCTTGCTCCAACGGTATAACTTCTGAGATGAGTACATGTGAAGGATCAGGTATGTACTTTCTCAGGAGAGATACATGGAACACATCGTGAACTTGATAGAGATTCGGTGGAAGCGCAAATTGGTAAGATACCTTTCCAACATGATCTAGTATTTCGAAAGGACCGATATATCTATGGCTCAACTTCCCCTTCTTTCCAAATCTCATGACCCTCTTCCAGGGAGATATTCGTTAGAACACTTTATCACCCACTTCAAACTCAAGGTCTTTTCTTCGGTTGTCATCATAAATTTTATTTCGACTCTGAGCTGGTCTTATGTGTTGTTGAATAGATCAGAACTTTTCTGCCATCTCATCAACAAGATCAGGTCCTAATAGCTTTCTTTCCCCAACTTCATCCCAGCAAGTTGGAGTCCTGCATTTTTTTCCCTAGAGAGCTTTATAAAGAGACATATGAATACTGGAGTGAAAGCTATTATTATAAGAAAATTCCACTAAAGGTAAGTGTTGATCCCAACCACCTTTGAAAGCCATAGAGCAAGCTCTCAACATATCTTCTAGAGTTTGAATTGTTCTCTCAGACTGACCGTCTATTTGAGGATGATAAGAAGTGCTGAAAGTCAACTCTGTATCCATAGTATGCTGAAGACTTCACCAGGACTTCGAGGTAAATCACGTATCCTGATCAGATATAATAGAAAGTGGTACTCCATGAAATCTTTCCACTTCCTTTACATATATCCTGGCAAGCTGATCCAGAGATAAATCCTCTGTTATAGTAATGAAGTGTGCAGACTTTGTAAGACGATCAACAATGACCAAGATATCATTATTGCCTTTGGATGTTTTAGGAAGTCCTGTGACAAAGTCCATAGTGATGTTTTCCCATTTCCATTCGAGTATGGGTAATGGTTGTAACATCCTCTTAGACTTCTATCTCTCAGCTTTAACTTGCTGACAAACCAAGCATCGAGAGACATATTGAGCAACATCTCTTTTCATGCCATCCCACCAGAAGTACTCATTCAGGTCCCTATACATCTTCGTGCTTCCAAGTTGAATAGAGAATGAAGAACTATGAGCCTCATCCAGCACCTCCTTCTTTAATTCTGGAATGGGAGGAACATAAACCCGATTCCTGAACTTTATTATCCCATCATAATCAAGGTTGAATTCAGGAACATTTCTCACCTTCTTTTGTAACTCGACATCTTCTTTCCGTGCCTCATGAATCTTCACATGTATAGATAGTTGAACATTCATTTGAGAATGATAATATTTCTCCCCTTCCATTAAAATTCCAATATCCATCCTTTGTAAATCCATAAATATTGGATCTTTTGTGATCCTCATCATGGATAAGCTAGCATGGTATTGTCGACTTAATGCATCCGCCACCTTGTTTGCTTTCCCAGGGTGGTAATGAATTGAGCAGTAGTAATCCTTAATCAGTTCCAACCATCTATTTTGGTGCATATTCAGCTCCTTTTGTGTGAAAATATACTTTAAACTTTTATGATCAGTAAAAATATCACACCTTTCTCCATAAAGATAATGCCTCCAAATCTTTAATGCAAATATTACCGCAGCTAACTCCAAATCATGTGTTGGGTAATTTTTCTCATGGAAATTCAACTGTCGTGAGGCATAAGCTATCACCATATCATTTTTCATAAGATTACCGTATCTAACTTCCATGTATAAATTTTTATAGACCTTTCAAAATGATGGTCTATCATAGGTTGGAAAGAAAAAAGATATGGTGTATCTATATTTTATTCACATGGGGCGTTCTTCCCATTTCCTAGATTTGGTGGGTTTATAAGATAATGATCTATTATAGTATGGGTATCATGTTTCCGTTTTTAAGTTAGGTCAGAAGTTTCCAATTGATTCAATATTATATCAGGGAAAAAGTGGTCTAGTGGTGATTGAAAAGCTATCCCCAGGTGTGCATATAGTCTTCTTTGATTATCAAAATATCCATAAGTTTAGGTATGTTTTTTTGTCCATGAAATGGAAGAATCTTAACGATAATAATATGGGAAATTCTACTATAATCTCACTAGTAAGAAGGATATGGAGGACTGAGGTAAGTAGGTTGAGGAAAAGAAAACTATAGTTGATTCTCCTATAGAGAATAATAGTATGGGTGCTGATGGATTTAGTGTGCACATTAATCTAGCCAGTATGGTGATTTTTATGTCGATTGAGTTTGAAAAGTATTTTTTATTACTATAGGGATCTAATAACAAGGAAGACTTTGTTTGAGAACAAAAGCAAGGGAATGAACTACTATTATATGTTTCTTCTAAATCACTAATGACTAGTCCAACGAGCGGATGATAGATGAATCTAATGTGTTTTAGGCTAAAGAATGGTGATTATAACATCACATATGAGGATCTATGATTTGGTTTAATTTCTATACGTAGATTAATATATAATAATAAGTAGGCATGGAACACTGAATCTCATATTCAAGAATAACTAGTATGTGTTTCACATTAGGGATTGAGAGGATTGGACCGATGAAGCATTTTATATTGTTTAGGTATGATACTTAATCTAGTATATTTTATTTGTTTATGGAAAATATAGTTTATTAGTGTTGCTGAATTTATAATTTTTGATGGTTTTAATAATTATAATAGTGATTTTACACCCAGTGATTTTTGTCTGTGTTCTTGCTAAAATTCTAGAAGTAGTATTCCTTGAAATTCAAAATATTTAACTGAAAGGTGAAAAATCATCTTAAAGAATTAAAAGTGGTTTTGTTAAAAATAAAAATATGAAATTGAAATGACTTAAACGGAAATATGTGATAAAATCAATGACCCCAATAGTTCATTATTGAGTACATTACAAGGAGTTAAATAATGAAGAATCATGCATATAGGTTGATGAGAGAAAGTATAAAACCATTTTGATGAGAAACCGAGACAAATAAATTATGTTTCATAATTTGTGCTCATATGAGATTGTAATTTTTGTGATATTAAATTATTACTTTATGTGTTACATTAACATCATATGATTTTGTGAAATATTGTTTTTCGAATTAATTTAATCTCTTTTATTTTTTTCATTTCACAAAACATTGAATATATTTTTTTATATATAAAAGCCCTATGTTTGGATTACATTGTACACAAAACCATGTTAATATTTCACTACACCAAAAACACATATTATCTTGTAGTACACTCAAAACTATGTTTGTCTTTTTTTACATGCAATTCCAGGTCCCTTCGATAGCTTTTGTTACCTGTAAGACCGAGTTTTTACCAAACTACAATACACCATTAATATTATTATTAAAATACTATTATAGCTACCACATTTCCACTGGAATGGAAGTTTTAGACAATATTAAATAAATGGTGAAAATATTATTTACATATGAATATTAAATTAATCCTTTGGTTATCAATTAGTTTAATTGAATGAAAGAACTATTTGAAAATAAAGAAATTACTTTTCTTAGAAAAATATTTTTCTATGTACAAACACAATTTTATCCAAAAAATTAAAAAACAACTTTTGTTTATAGTTTTAAATAAAATTTATATATTATATATTCAATCAATATTTTTGATTCTCATCCAATTGATTTTATATGTATAATATAAAAATATATCTAAATTTTAGAATAAAAATATTTATTTTTCTAAAAAGTAATTTCACCATGTTTTATTTGTAAACCAGTTTAAAATCTTAATTTTTACACTTTTATAATTTTTATTTGATATAATAAACTTAATTTTTTAAATATAAATATCAAAATTTAATTTGGGTAATTTTTTTGTATTTTTCTAATAAGTTTTATTTTTTGATGAGTAATTAAAAAAATGAATTTTAATTAAAAACTTCCTTTTTAACACATTTATTTATATAGTTAAATAATGTTTTCAATTTTGTTTTAAGTATAGTTAGATAAAATTTATATAATTTAAACCAACTTATGTAATTTTAAACAATTTGAAATTTAATTTTTATATAAAAACTTAGAAAACATTTGAATATTTTTTACTTTTAAAACCCGCTTTTTCTTCCCATATGTGGGATTAACATTAAATAAATTTATGCAACTTATTTAATTAGAAGTTGGATAAATAGATTCTATAATTGGAATAATAATAATATATAATTTCTAATAAGTTAAACATATTGTTTTACCAATTATATTAGTGGATGTAATTAAACTTTATTACAATGATTAAGGTAAAAACAAGATTACTTAATTGTTAAACTTTAGTGTTAAGAGGCCAAATGAACTAGAAACATTTCCAAAATAAATTTTATGGAAATATTTTGACTAAGCCTCATATTTTATAGAATTTAACAATTATTGGATGAACATTATATAAGTGAGACTACTCAATAGTGTTCAAATTTTTATATTTACCAGAATATCACTCCTCTTCTATAAAAAGGAACTCACACCCTTTATTTCCTCACACCTATCAATCCAAATTGGATAAGAAAAAACCTTCCCAAATATCATCCCCACATACCTAAATTATTCTAATAAGCCTACATTAGGGAATAAATCCATCCACGGAATCCCTTTTGTGCAAACCAAGAGGATTTACCTGAAGAAGATGTGACATCCTTCCTCAAGCTCCTTCATTTTATTTTTATTATCCACCCCTAAAATATTCTTCTTATATGATTATATGAGAACCAAATTATCCTCAATATTCTTATTTGTTTTTATTCTAAGTGTTTTACATACACTAACACACACTTCCATCTAATGGGTAACAAACTTATCGTTATTGTGTATGATGAACTATCACCTCATGAAACAATGTTGTTCATTTTTTCTTTACCACCTCTCATGGTTGGGTATTATGATGGATAAAATGTTTTTTTATGATAAATATTATATTTATGATGTATTTAAGAATTTTTAATTGTTATATGAAACTTAACTTCATGTTTTCTATTTTGTGTAAATACGGTAACTCTATTTGTAGACATGATGACTACCGCCTCCTCAAAGCAACGTGATTCATTCACATTTTACATGAAATGTATTAAAGATGGGTGTAGTAAAATTATATTATAAATATTAAATAATAATTCTACTACAATTATATTATACATATATGTGTGTGTCATTTATTTTTTTCTTTTAAAACAACAATAATATGGAAATAACATTCATTCATACGTATGACCTACTGTCTCCATGAACTGTGTACTGCATTTTTATTTCTATATTTTAAATATTATTATAAATAAATATATAATGAATATATATTATATTTATATCATGTTTTACATTGTTTACATAGTTAAATAATTATCTAATTAAGAGGATCAAAAATAACAAGCCAAGACATATATGAAAAACAATGTGAATATTACCCGAAACATAAATTTAAAATAAAATTGTTAATAAAGGGTTAATATAAATTCATACAAAAATAATATATGATATTAGATATAATTATATGGTACTATGTTAGATTTATAAAAAAACTTATCTTTAATATATAGGAGTTTTTTATGAGTATGAAAAGAGTCAAGATATAAGGTAAGGGTTTTATCGTCTTAATTTTATTTTCTGTGAGACTCAATCCATGTTAACCTCTTGTTTCTTATCTGTGGTGTGTATAGTACCCAAAAATGTATTATATGATTATTATACTTAAATTTATCAGTATTTATATATCAATTTTATGATATTTCTCCCATGGGGTTTATTTTTTCAAATTTACCAAATCGGTAATGTATTTTTGTTTCCATTTACCTTCTTTGAGAATAAATCCATGTTATAGACCTATATTATTCAGTGAGGTGAATACACAACCCTTTTACCTGTTATCTTATGAATATAATTATTTAAATGATATTTTAAGCTTCATGTAATTTCATTTTATTACATGAGGATTATTATTCATTTTTACAAAGTGGTAAGAGTGTATTGCAACAATATCATCGGCTATCGGGATTGATTATGATTATGATTTACTTGATGAAAACTTATGATGCATCTTTCAAGAACACTAATTAATTTTATTCTCCTCTTTTTTATCATTATATGTTCAAGTATTAGAACCATTTTCTACTGTTTGGCACTAAACTTAATAAAGAAATTTATTTTAATAAAATATGACTCTATCTCCCTCTTTGGTCGAAAATCAATGTTCCTTCAAAACCAAGTTTTATAAATTTTTTAGAAAAATGTTATACTATTATACTATGATATTTTAAATTAATTTTTACCAACTTCTTACCTTTAACACAAAAGGGTTTTTGAGAAATGAATCTTCTTCTTTTTTGATTGAAACCCTTTTCTAGACTTTTTATAGCACAAAAACAATATTATACATGCATGGATTTATCACCCCTCTTGACCATAATTAATTTTAAGATTCATTTGAACGGTTAAAATATTAATTTTTTAGAAATTTTTTTTTCTGAATAATATGGCAATTCATTGTTTTTAAATTTATTTTCAAAGAAAAATATTTCTAAAAAATGGATAACGTCTAAAAGTTGTTTAAATGATTTTTAAATATTAATTTATTTTTTTGGTATAATTTATTTTAAATGGAAAATATTTAAATTATTTAAAATATTTTTTTATAAGTTTACAAATTAATTTCAATGAATTTATTTTTTCAAAAATATTTTCATAATTCATTCTCAAAGAAATGGGTTTTCAAAAATGTTTTCAAGATTCTTTTATAAGTTTTCAAAGAAATGGTTTTCAAAATATTTTCAAGCATTTTTTTTGAAGGAATTATTTAAACAAAAATTTCAATATTATTTTATATTTTTACAAAAAATGGTTTTTTAGATTCCTTTATAAGTTTTCAACTTCATTTTCCTATAAAATGGGTTTTAAAAGGTTTTAGTTTAAAATGAATAATTTTTTCATAGAAGAAAGGATATTTTTATCATGAAATGTTTTTAAAATATCTTTTATTTTTTTCCATCTAATATGAAATCATTAGTGTTACTCATGACTTTATAGGGAAATTATCCGAAGGTTCAATTCATATTATTTCTATGAATGTATTATGTTTCTGTGGCATGACGTTTAATGAAAGCCATCTCCCTTTCATGAGTTATATATTTACAAAACATGTTTTGGTTTGATAGGATATATGTTTATAAAAACAATTTCACTTTCATGGGTTATATTCTTATGAAACCCACTTCTTTCTATGAGTTATTATTTGGTTGAATTATTATGAAACCTATATTCTTTCCATAGGTTATTATATGATTACATATTTATGACACCCATTTCATTTCACATGTTATGATGTGATGAATGTTCATGATATAGTGTCACATGTTTTTATAATTAATTTATGAGATGTGCAGGACCTATATATCCCACCAATGCATCAGGAAAATATTTATATCTCATGAGATAGTCATGATAGGAATGAGAAGTGAACTCGATTTTGAAAAGTAACTTTTCCGATAATATGGTCTTGGGAGTGAACCCTGAATACTAATTTGGTCTTGGGAGTAATCCATGATTACCTTGATGTTTGTGGGAGTGAACCCATACCACAAATATGTCCTTGAAAGCGATGAATTGACAACTATGGAAGTAATTTTATATAATTATGTTTCTACCACAAATTCTGCATCTTAATCCTATATTATAATTTCATGTCTTATTCTCTTGATTCCTTTATGATTCATTCCTTATGAACTGCCAATATTTATTCCATGAATCATGATTATGATCTTCAACATTTAGGGTATGATATTCAGTTTTTATTCTCTTGTTTTCATACCCTTATGGTCATATTATTCTTATGTATCCCTTTTGTTTACCCTTACTTAGCATTTGAGATGACCTATTTATTTGTGGGAAACATTTATCATCTTTCCCGAAGTTAGAATATTTTATTCCATGTTTCTAAAAACACTATACTATTACGGTCCTCAAGATTGTATATTTGAAATGTTTTGAATATTAATAAAAAATGACGTAATATCAATGTATGTTAAGCCTTAGTAATTACAGTTGGTATCAATGGGAAGGTTTATTAAACCTTTGGAGACTAGGATGAGAAAAATTTAGTGAGATCACTAGGGATATTTCTAATGATAGGTCCAGGGATTTATCTACTAACAAGCCTAGGGTGTCTTTTATTTAAAAGGAGGTGTCATAATTTAGACATTGCATAAGTGATTTGTCAGGATTATGTGGTTTTTAAATATGATAAGTGTTTCAACCACTTTGTTTTATGGTTTTATTCAATTTCAATATCTAGAATTAACTGGGTTAAAATTTAATGTGATGTATAATTTTCTAATGGTTAGTAAAATGGGATGGTCACTAGAGTGAAGAATGTTGTGATCATGCCTAGTCAGTTTTCACAGGACATGATTAAAAATATTTACCTTAACCAACTCACAAAATAAAAAAATTATTGAAGAAAATAGTTCAGTAGGAGTTCAGGAAATTGAGGCCATGGAAGAAGGATGATTTAGTTTCCTTTATGTGAATAATGTGTAAAGAATGACCCTTGTGAATGTCTATGATGAATAGATTATTTTTTGAATCTAGAAAAGAATGACACAAATAAAGTAACTAATAATAAAAAACAAATAGTTTAATTAATGCACTAGATGGGAATATCGGTCTCCCTAAGACCTAATTAAAAGTAAAATTATTTAAATATGGAATGAATGGGAATTATGGAAATCAATTTCCTAAGTGGAAAGCTGCTAAACTGAATCATCAAGGTGCTATGAGTAATGGCTATATTGTAGATGATGATGATGAGACTAAAGGAGAAACATGAAAGGAAAGAGATACTAAGTAATAGGATGAAGTATCTCTATTAATGTCATAAGGATGAAGTGGAATAACTGATTTTTTATATTTTTATTAAATAACTAAGATTTTTTAAATATTCAAGGATTGTTCAATTTATATTTATTCACTAAGGATTTTTAAGAATAAGTTGAATGTTTCCAAAACAATAGAAAAGTGATTTATTAGAAGGAT
This sequence comes from Viscum album, assembly GCA_963277665.1. Classification (NCBI taxonomy): domain Eukaryota; kingdom Viridiplantae; phylum Streptophyta; class Magnoliopsida; order Santalales; family Viscaceae; genus Viscum; species Viscum album. The sequence goes on from OY728150.1 coordinate 1,629,001,727, forward strand.
TATATTCATGGGAAATAAAATATTAAGAGAAAGATAACCATTTTCATGTTCCTAATGTTGAGATAATGATATTTAGATAGGGATATGTTGGATATAGATAAGTAATCTAGATGGTACTGATTACCTTGGAAATGATAAATGATTTTTTGAAAATGTATTTTGTGCTATCATTGATGAAGTTGACAACTTTTTTGGATTTATGGAATAAATCCAATAAACATTGGTATAAGGATACATTCATGACTTCAATAGGGATTTTTGGTAATTCAGGTTATTACCACGTTTCAAAAAAATGCATGATGAAGGTATCCAAATATTTGGAATGCGACAACCAAGTGTTACATAGTAATATATGAGGGATCAATGCGAAGCTATTTTTAAGAAATTTAGTAACCTTATTTCTAATGTTTTGGACTCCCTTATTTCATAAGTGATATAAGGCTAACCCTTTATGGAATGGTTTAGGTTAAACCTTAGATGAGTTTTTAGATAATAAAGTATTATCTCAGGATATAATGATATATGCGTATTGGATAACATGCGTTGACATATTTTTTGTGATAACTAAAGACATATGGAATCACATATCATTCTATTTGTGGATATCAAGATCGAAAAATGCTTTAGGAATGAAAAATGTTCCTTCATTTCTTGGAATTATAGATATAGTGGAAGTTTATCAAGGCACAAAAAATGGTAAGATTTCCCTAAAATGATATAAGTATATATTTTCCTAAAATAACATCAGATTTAGTAATAAAAGGGTCTTTAAATAATTTTTGTTTCAGGTTATCATCATTTATGATTTTATGAATGACCATTTTCAAGCCTCTTTGGGTTATTGATTTTTTATCGTTAACTTTATCCTAACCATGTTATCTATCATGATCCATTCGAAGTTGATATCTAGGTCTCTCCTTGATTTCCATGTTTTCACTTTCTACTTATTTTTTCCTATGTTGAAACATTATTGGAAAACTAACCTATACCAACGGTTTGGAACTGTTGGTATAGGCCTCCAAACCATAGGTATAGCCTATACCGACGGTTTGGAGAACCGTTTCCAGGTAACCCGTTGGGATAGGTCTATACCAACGGTTTTGGGAAAACCGTTGGTATAGACCTATACCAACAGTTTTGGAAACTGTTGGTACAAGTAATATGAAAATCTATACCAACGGTTACAGAACCGTTGGTATATGTATTTCAAAAAAAGAAACATTCATTGGGATTTGATCCCAGGACCCCTAGTTTATCATTGAAGGACTTAAACACTAACCTAACATGACTTTTGTGAACATAATTACATAAATATATATATATATGTATTCTCATAATTATTTTAAATTTTGATTTATATAATGTTCTAAGTAAGAATATCTGATAAAAAATAAAAGGATCTATAACATCATTTTTGACAACCATTGGTATAGATCTTTGATTCATGGGGCACTTCAGGGTGGAAGGTTGGTTTATGGGGTGCCTTTCCCAAGGGTTTGCCAAAACCATTGGGATACCGTTGGGAAAGGTGGCCACAAAGTAGACTTTTTACAACGTCTTGGCCAAAACATTGGGAAATCCATACCCTTTCCCAACGGCTTGCCAAAACCATTGGGAAAGGTGACCTCAAAGTGGGATTTCAAAATGATTTGGCCAAACCATTGGGAAAGGGGACCTATACCAACGGGTTTTACAAACCGTTGGTATAGAAGCGTTGCGAAAGGTCATATTTCCAGTAGTGAAATCTATTTATGAGTAAATTTGGGTTAATATCATGGTTGTAACATTTATTTTTTAACTGAATCCTTAGTATTCATTTTTATGATGTGTGTTTCTATGAAAGGAACTTTTAAGTGTTCAACCCATAACCTAGTATAATTTTAGGAGAGAAATTCATTAGGGGGGGGGGGTAAAATGTAACACCTAGAGATTTTGTGAATTTTTTTTTCAAATTAATTGGATCTGTTTGATATTTTGTATTTCACACTACACTAAATATATATATTTTATATAAAAGAAAAATGTTTGGATTGAATTATACGCAACAACAAGTTTATTTTGCGATACAGGTAACAATTAGATTATATTTTTGTACAAAAAGTACTATGTTTGTCTTGTATTACATGCAATAATGATTCCACTCGATAGCTTTCATTACACACAACACAATGTTTTTAATAAACAATAATACACTATTAATATTATTATTAAAACACTATTGTACCTACAACGTAGCTGTTGGATTGAAAGTTGAAAAAAGGTTAACTTAATTATAAAAATATTGTTTAAAAATGCATATAAAATGAATCCTTTGGCTATCAATTAGCACAATTGAACAAAATAACTATTTGAAAGTAAATAAATTAATTTTCTAAGAAAAATATTTTTATATGTAAAAACATAATTTTATCTCAATAAAAAAAATCAGATTTTATTAATTTTTTCAAGAAAATTTAAATATGAAATATTAAATGAATAAGTTTGATAATCATCCCAAAAATTTTATATGTATAATTTATGAATAAATCAAATTTTATTAATAAAAAGTTTTATTTTTATAAATGAAAATTTTAGCACTTTTTAAGGGTGAATCTATTTTAAATATGATTTTTGACACTTTTATAATTTTTATTTGAAAAATAAACTTTATTTTTTAAATAGAAATATCAAAATTTATATTGAGTGATTTATTAGTATTTTTCTGATAAGGTTCATTTTTTGATTAATTGTGAAAAAATAATGAATTTTAATTCAAAACTGTTTTTTCAACCAATTTATTTACATAGTTATATAATGTTTGTAATTTTTTTTTGTATAATTAGATTAATTTTATATCATTTAATCCAAATTAGACTGTTTTAAATAGTTTCACATTAATTTTAGATATAATAACTTAGCAAACTATTGATCATTTTTACTTTAAAAACCTACATTGTCATCCCATTTATAGGATTAAATTTTAATTTATTTATTCTAATTAAGTGATTAGAATTTGGAAAATTGGATTAAATATTGGAAATAATAATAATTTAAAAATAATAATAAGTTAAAAAAATATGTTTACTAAAAATATTTGTGAAATTATTTAAAATTAATTACAACGATTATGGAAAAAATAATATTATTTAGTGGTTAAACATTAATCTTAAGTGGAAAACTGACCCAAACACATTTCCAAAAGCCATTGGAAGGAAATTTTTCGACCAATTACCTTATTTTTTATAATTTTAACAATTATTTGATGCACAATATTTATGGGATACCTCTTAATAATGATTTCTTTTTTATATTTACAAGAATGCCACTCCTCCTCGTCTATAAAAGGGAACTCCCCACCCTCACTTCCCCACACATCTCAAGACACATTGGATCTGAAAAAAGATTCAAATATATCCTTAAAAAATATATCCATTCATAATATAATTCTCCCTTAGGGAATAAATCCAACCAAGGATATCATTTGGTGCAAAACAAGAGGGGTTACATAAAGAAGAGATAACATCCTTCCTCAAGCTCCTTTGTTTTATTTTCATTCTGGACCCCCTAAAATATTATTATTTCTTGATTAAATAATTACCAAATTATCCTGAATCTACTAATATGTTTTTATTATAAGGGTTTTATCTACACTTAAACACACTTCCATCTTATTGGTTTTGAAGATACCATTATTGTGTACGGTGAAATACAGCCTCACGAAATATTGTTGTTCATTGTTTACATTACCACCTATCATGGTTGGGGATTGTGATGTACAATATAAATTTTTATGATATATATGATATTTGTTATATATTTATTATTTTTTAATTATTATATAAAATATACTTTCATGCATTCTATTTTGTGTAAATATGATAAGTTAATTTGTGGACGTGTGGACAACCCCATCCACAAAGCGATGTGACTCATTCACACTTTTGACAGAATGTATTAAGATTGAGTTTAGTAAAATTATATGATAAATATGGAATAAAAACTCTATTTAAATTATATATATATATATATATGTTTTATTTAATTTTATTATTTCAAAACAGAAATAAAATGCAAAGAACATTCACGCGTAGGTATGACCTACCGTCTTTATGAATTGTGCATTTTATTTTTATGTATCTATTTTATAGATTATTATAAATATATATAACGAATATATATTAATATCATATTTTAAATTCTAAATATTTTTAAACAATAATCTAATTAAATGGATCAAGAATAAAAGCTAAAACATTTACAAAAAAATTGAATATTACCCAAAACATGACATTAACATGGAATTTTTAATAAATTGGTAACACAAATTCATAAATAAAAATTTTATATTATTAGATATAATAATTTGGATCTGTGTTAAATGTATAATTTACTAATATTTATTTTATTGGATGTTTTTATAGTTGGGATGAGAGTCAAGATGTAAGGTAAGAGTTATCTCTTCTCACTTCTAACTTCCACGAGACACAAGCCAAGTTCACCTCATTTTTCTTATACGTGGTGTGTATTATAACCATGAATGCATTATATGATTATATTAATTAAATTTATGGGTATTTACATATCCATTTTTTTATTTTCATTCATTGTGTTAATGTTTAAAAATTAACCAAATCCGTAAAGTAATATTCAATCATTTTTCATTTTATGAGTCAGTTGCTATGTGATGAACCAATATTCTTATATGAGGTGTTTAACATACCCTTTGAGAAGAAATATCTTAAATATCAATATTTTCATTGTATTTTATTCTTTATGTTGTGTTATTTTCTTACATGGGGAGTATGATTCAAAGTTACAAAGTGGAACATGTTTATTACAAGAATCTCATCACTTATCAGGATTGATTACAATAATACTTTCACTGATGAAACATTATGATCCATAATTCACAAAAACTCCTGAAAATTATTCTAATATGTTTATTAATGATATATTCAAGTATTATTACCTTTTACCACTCTATGTAACTTGAGAAAATTAATTAAGTGATTTTAAGAAAATACGACATTAACTACTTCATAAGTAAGAAATATATGTTTCTTCAATACAATGTTTTCAAAAAAAAAATTAAAAAAATGTTCAAATATTATCCTTTTATATTTAAAAGTAAATTTACCATTTTTTTCACTAAAAATGGGTTTTTTAAAAGGAATATTCTTGTTGTTTTTTTATTAAGGAACTTTTCTAATCTATTTACAGCATAAAATGAATTTTCCGTATTCTTTGATTTATCAGCCCAAGTAACAGTCCTTTATTTGAATACTGCTTTAAATGTTTAAAATATTCTTTAAAAAAATTATTTCCTAATATTCTTCACATTCATTGTTTTTATGGAGATTTTGAAATAAAAATGTTTTAAAAAATGTTTTATGTATATAAATTATTTGAAATGATTTCCAAAGATTACTTTATATATTTTCAAAAATTTATTATCAATGAAAAGTATTTAAATGTTTTAAAATATTATTTTATAATTCTTGACATTTTTTTCAAATAAAAAGGTTTTCAAAAATTCCTTCAATATTACTTCTCAATGAAATAGATTTTGAATTTTATAGTCTTCATTTATAAGTTTTAAAAAAAATGGTTTCCAAAATAATTTAAATATTATGTTATATGTTTTTAAGGAAAAATGTTTTCAACTTTATTTCAAGATTCTTTTATATATTTTCAAGAAAATGGTTTTCTAGATTCATTTATATGTTGTCAATGTTATATTCAAAGGCAATGGTTTTGAAAAGTTTTTTTGTTTCTTAAAAATATATTTTTTCAAAGTTAGAAGGATATTTTTTATAAGAAATGTTTTTAATAGATATTTAAAAATTATTTTAAATTTATGATGTCATCCGTTGGTGTTACTCGTACCTTTCTCAAGAAATGATCCAAAGTTCCCATTCATTATATTTCTGTTAATGGAATATGTTTTGATGAAATGATATTTTATGAATCCAATTTATCTTTCACAGGTTATATGTTTATAAAAAAAGTTCAATTTCACGAGTTATATGTGTATGAATCCAATTTCAATTTCATGGGTAATATACTTATGGGACCTAGTTCATTTCATAGTTTATTCTTTAATGAAAGTATTATTAAACCTGTATCATTTCCATAGGTTATGATATGTTACATGTTTATGAAAGCCATTTCATTTCATGGGTTATGATATGATGAATGTTTATTATTTAGCTTCTCCTTGTTAAGTGATTCCATTATGAGATCGGGGGGATCTATATCTCCCTGCAATGAATTAGGTAAGGATTTATATCTTATGAGATAGACATGGATGAAATGTGAAGTGAACTCGGTGTAGTAGAATAATGTTTACGCTAAGATAGTATTGGGGGTGAACCCTGACTACTAAGATGGTAGTTGTAGTGAACCATGAAAACCAAGATGGCATGAGAAGTGAAGCCATAATACTAAGATGGAATGGGTAGTGGTTCTATGACAACTATAGAAATAATATTATATGCTTATGTGTCTGCCTCAAATTTTATGTCTTAATCCTATGTTATGCTTTAATGGCGCTTGCTCTTGATTACCTTATGATTAACATCTTCTGAATTGCCAATATTTTTTCTCGGACTCATGTATATGATATTTGATATGCATTTTATGATATTAATATTTTATTATCATGTTATAATATCCTTATACTTAAATTTTTCTTTTGTATATCTATTATTTATCCTTACTGAGCAACTAATCTGCCTTTTTCCTACATTTCCTTTCCCAGTTTATAAATAAAGGTTTTAAATTGAATTAATATAGGGTAATATCTTTGTGGGAAACATTGAATCTATTCCACAAAGTTTTAATATATTATTCCATGTTTCTAAAGACACTAAACCATTATGGTCCTCGAGCATGTATTTTTACAATGTGAAGAATATTAATCTAAAATGATGTAATATCCATATATGTTAAGCCCGAGTCATTATAGTTCCTTGACATGTTATTAGACAACAATATTAAACATTAGGAATGATTGGATAGTTCCACTAATAAGGTGGCTATATGGTCACTGAGTAAGTGTATCGAGATTCTTTGTAAAATTCTATTTGAATTTAACATTTAGAATATATATTTTTATCAACATGTGGTTTAATAATTATTATACTTATGTTGATAAAATAAATGAAATATACATTTATTTTAGTTTAGGTTATACTTGTGTTGAATATTATATAAATATTATTAGTGATATAGAGAATATACAAAATCTTTTTATTTTTTATTTTTCATTCAAACAGTATTAAAAATACATTTATTTAGTTATTCGAATATTAAAGTAAATATTCATTGGTGAATATAATATTCATTTAATTTTTAATGAATAATATTAAAATATTTATTAATTCAAATTTATATTTTTTATTTAATCATCAATAATTGTCAAGAAGGTTTTATGTGCCGAGTTAAGAAATAGATGTAAATGTTATATTTTATTTGATATTATTTGAAATTTTTTTAATTTACTTAGTTAAATAATGATAATTAATTATTCATTAGTTTTTTCATTTTATGTAATATAATAATAATATTGTTATTATTCTACATCCGAAAATTTTAGAGAGAACATTTAATGAAGAAATACACCACCATTATCAAATTTTTAACCCTACATTTATATTCAATTATATATCATAATCACAGGTAATGTGAATTATTAGGTATAAAATTACCTCTCAAAATAATCCTCCCAAGACCATGAGAAACATTTATGAATTATCTTTTGAACTATAAAAAATCCTTATCCACCCTCTCATTATTGAGAGAATAAGAAAAATAATTTCTTAAATCCAGAGAGAATTCTATTTATTATCTACAAAAAATGACTCAAGGTGTTTGGTTCCTCCAATATAGAACTTAGAATAACAATAGTGTAATTTTGAGATTCTTATAGAACATGTGGATACCTCTAGAGTAAGTATACTTTTGATTATTCATCGAAATGATGAATGACTTTAGAAACAACCAAATTGATCGACAAAAAAGGTATAATTTTCAATCTGTGTTAATTCTTATTTTAAATTAGTTATACTGTATTTGAAAAATGATCCTCTATATAAAGGATCCTTGGTTTCGTCCCCCAGTTCAGTGGATTTTATCCATTGAAACTGATGGAAAACATTATTGGTCATCTGAATAACCACATTATACGTTTTGAAAATCCTTCAATTTGTAATATATATATATATATAGTATGAAATTTATTAATACAAATTCATGTGGTTCCATAGGATGAATTATGAAAACCTGATCAAGATTACTAATGATTAAAGATATTAATGTAAATAAAATAATGAACTTATTAAATGAAAAATTAAAATCTTATAAATATTAATGCATTTTATTTATATATTTTTGAGTATTTAATTGTTCATTTTCAATTCATGTATATATAATGATGACATGAAATTTATAAATTAATAAAACAATATCCTTGATGTTAGAGAATGGATTAATGGGGTGAGTGATACATATTTTTTGTTGTTACTTTTAATCCCACGATGAGAAAGATATTTTGATGAAATGAATATACCAGTAGCTATAATTTTATAGTTATCATATTACAATTAACATTGAATTTTATTTTTTTTGGATAAATTAATAATTCCCAAGAATTCTGTTAACAAGAACAAAATGATAACATTGCCATTATGATTATGTGTAAAGAGAATGGAAACATGGTCATTCTGTTCAGGAGTAAGCATGGTAACTTGGTCATCTTACATACCTTGTGTTTTTTTATATCATTGGAAATGTTTCTTATGAATGTAAAATTAAAGAATATAAATAATTTCACTCTGAGTTATGTAATCACATGAGAATATTAAAACTCCGATATGAATCAAATCAGGTATTGAGATATGATATCACCTTTGAATACTTCTAACTTAATCAAGATCTGAAGAAGGCATTAAGATATACAATCATCTTTACATATTTCAAACTCATGCATGAGCTGAATATTATATAGAGTTATAGAATCACCTTCAATATTTTGGACTCTTGCATGAGTTTAAGAATGTATTATGATATCATATTACCTAGGGAACACTTAAGGCTTCGATATGAGAAAACGTTACTGTTGAGGTATGAGTATCTACGAGAACTCTAGAGTTAAGAAATGATTAACCAATTAATATTAAATAATGTGATAACAATTAATTATACATTATTTACATATATTTTACCTATTCAGACTCTTATTCTTGTGAGGATCCGAAGCAGGAATCACCGTCAGGTGTCCCTTCGAAACCTCGATGAGTTGTTGGTAATTTATTCAGTTTTGTTATTAATTGGATATACCTGAACAATGTTTTATTATATTGTATTTTTAAGACTAATCTAGACAACCAATGGTCCTTTTATACTGATATTTATAACTCACACCCTATTCGGGCTACTATTGCACTGGGGTACCCGAGTAGAGTTTCCTGTTCTTAGTACCTTGGGCTTTTCTATTATTGCTTGTTATACCAAAGAGTTCATAGAAAAGGACCTTGCAAAATCTCAGGATGCTCTTGGATATTTTCCTTGGGGCTTTGGGTGTTTTCTTTATTTTTGTACTGAGATGTAATGAATGATGTTTTGTATACTGATTTCAGATATGTATCACCATGACATGCATGTATCGTATAAACTGGCATGTTCTATTTTTCTTTATTCAGTTGATATTGCAATCATCTTCTGTTTTCATCTATTTATATATGTTTATACTACTGTGAAAACTCTAATATGGGGGTCTGGTCTCCCCAATGACTATCCTTTCACCCTTGCTTCTAGTCGGAAACCATTAGAGTACAAGGAGGTGCACTTAAGCTCCTATAAAAATTGGTCCGACTACTAGTTTCATGGAAAGCCATTCCAGGATGTTACAAATCAGTAAATTTTTATAAATTTAATAAAATAACTTCAAATTGACATTATTGTTAAGAAAAAAATATATATTTGGTTTTGGATTACTTTTATATAATTTATTACATCTCTTTTGGTCTATTATAATTTCATAATAGAGATCATATTTTTATACCATAATTAATTTTTATCTAAAAATTTTACTATCTTAAAAAATTAAGAAGAATTCACCATTGGATAATTTTGACATGTTGATTTCAAATATAATATTTAATTTACCAAAATAATTTTAAATAATTGACAATTTCTTCTTTAAGATAAAAATCCCCATTTTAAAAAAAATACTAGATCTTTCTGACAATAAAAATATTCCAACCCTTATAAATATTACATTGGACTTAATTATATTACCATTTTTATATAATTAAATATTATTTAAAATTATTTTTATATAAAAATAAAATTTATTTCAAGTTTTTTGAATTTGTCATTACTTTTTCTTAATTGATATAAATATTTCAAAAAAAAAGAATTTTGATTTGTTCATAACAAAATCTTGTTTTTATGATGCTTATTTTATAATAATCTATAAATGAACAACAAAATATGATAAATAAAATCCGTACAAATATAAAAATTCATACTACTAGGTTCTAGATACATAACACTTTATTACTCCATCGTAAGTCCTAATAGTAAGGTGTGTGATGGTGATAATTTATTGGGGCGGTTTTCTAAATATGGTTTTTCCCTCGATCTCAATAAGAACAAAATTATTCCATAAATGGTTTCGGTCATGTTTCAGTTGTTGAATTTGAGCATGGGATTAGCCAATGAAAAATCTCAATGATGCTATCTCCCTCAAAATATCCAATAAATGGGATTCATAGGGGATAATAAAATTGGTTGAGGCCATCGATTCTTTCTACCATGTCAATTGGACTACATCATAACCCTTAATAGGTACTAATCTTTACGGTCAATGTACAATGACTTTTTTATCAGGGTTTATGATGTTTAATAGTCTTTTAAATACGAGAGTAAGTATTTTATAATGGTCTAATATAGTATTTGAAATATAGTTAATGCAGTCTATATAACTACATTAATGAATAAAAAAATTATTCATTAAAAATTTAATTTAATTTATAATCACTAATTCCTTACAATATATGTATATGGATATTCCACTTTATACACATTTGTATTGGTTCATAAACGTGGGATTATTTTAAGGTATTTATACTATTTATGGATGTGATATTCATGGAATATCATGGCATATGTTATATGTATCCAAAAATAGTTTTCATTAAACAAATTTGAATTATCTTCTTCACTTTCTTAGATCTGGATGGTGATTTTGGATATTATGATTTATTCTTAAGACTAAGGATTTTTTTTCTAATTTCTTATATGGTTGGGAGTCCTTAAAAAAGTAATTTCTCTATTTTTTAACATTCATGACTCTTATAATAAATAATTGGTATAGATCATGACCTATCCAATCCCATATTCATTGAATATTTGGATCCAAAATGGTTCAGTTGGTTTTTTTAGACCAGTCTAATATAAGGACCTTCCCTTATGTTATTCTTACTACAAGCATCTTGGTCAAAATATCTTGTCTGTTCTTCTTATTGCATCTCTATTTTCTAGGTATCGTCCTTCTTACAAGCCCAATACTATTATGGGGGATACTCAATGATATTTCATGTAGTATTGAAATATTAATTGGAAGGATCATCCCATGTATAAATTTTTATAGACCTTTCAAAATGACGGCCTATCATAGGTGGGAAAGAAAAATGATATAGGGTATCTAGAATTTATTCAGATGAGGCCTTCTTCCCATTTCTTATATTTGGCGGGTTTATAAGGTAATTATCTATTATAGTGTGGGTATAATGTTTAAATTTTCATGTTAGGGCATAAGTTTCCAATTTATTCAATCTTATTGGTGAATCGGGGTAAAAGTGGTCTTGTGGTGATTTAAGAGCTGTCCCAAGGTGTGCATATAGTCATCTTTGATTGTTATAAAATCCATAAGCTTAAGTAAGATTTTGTGTCCATGAGAAGGAAGACTCTTAATGATATTAATATGGGATATTTTACTATGATCTCACTAGTAAAGAATGATACATAGGATTTAGGTAAGAAGGATGAGGAAAATGAAACTATAGTTGATTCTCCCATAGAGAATAATGGTATGGACACTGATGGATTTAGGGTGCACACTAATCTTCCCAGTAAGGTGATTTTTATGTAGATTTAGTTTGAAAATTATTTTTTTATTACTATAGGGTTCTTATAATAAAGAAGAGTATGTTTGAGAAGAAAACCAAGGGAACACACTACTATTACATGTTTCTTGTAAATCACCAATGACTAGTCCAAGGAGCGGAATAAAGATGAATCTAATGTGTTTTAGGCTAAAAGAGGGTGATTATAAGATCACATATAAGGATATAGGATTTGGTTTAATTTCTATACATAGATTAATCTATAATAATAATTTGGCATGGAACACTAAATCTCATACTCATGAATAACTAGTATGTGTTTCACATTAGGGACTGGGAGGATTGGGCCGATGAAGAATTTTATATTGTTTAGGTATGATACTTAATCTAGCATGTTTTATTTGTTTATGGAAAATATAGTTTATTAGTGTTGTTAAATTTATAATTTTTGAAGGTTTTAATAATTATAATGGTGATTTTTCATCTAGTGATTTTTTTGAGTGTTCCTGCTAAAATTATAGAAGTAGTGTTCCTTTAAATTAAAAATATTGAATTGGAAGGTAAAAAATAATCTTAAAGAATTAAAAGTGGGTTTGTTAAAAATAAAAATATTAAATTGAAAGGATTTCATAGGAAATCTATGATAAAATGAATGGCCCTTGTAGTTCATCATTGAGTTCATTATAAGGATTTAAAAAATTATAAATCATGCATATAGTTTGATGAGAGAAAGTATGCAACCTTATTGATGAGATATCAAGAAAAATAAATTATATTGAACAAATTGTGTTCATATGAGTTTGTTATTATTGAGATATTTTTCTTAATGTGTTCCGTTTTCATCATAATATTTTGTGAAATATTTTGTTTTGAATTAATTTAATCTTTTTGATTTTTTTCATTTTATAAAACATTGAATATAGTTTTTTATATATAAAAGCCCTATGTTTCGATTGAATTGAACACAACACCAAGTTAATATTGCAATACACACAAAACTTATAATAACTTATAGTACACTCAAAACAAGGTTTGTCTTTTATTACATGCAATTCCAAGTCCCTTCGATAGCTTTTGTTACCTGTAAGACCGAGTTTTTACCAAACTACAATACACCATTAATAATATTATGAAAATACTATTATTGCTACCACCTTTCCATTGGAATGGAAGTTTCAAAAAATATTAAATAAATTGTGAAAATATTATTTACAAATTTATATTAAATTAATCCTTTAGTTATCAATTAGTTTATTTGAATGAAAGAACTATTTGAAAATAAAAAAAATTACTTTTCTAAGAAAAATATTTTCATATGTACAAACACTATTTTATCTCAAGAATTTAAAAAACCACTTTTATTTAATGTTTTAAATAAAATTTTTTTATTATATATTCAATAAATATTTTTTATACTCATCCAATGGATTTTATATGTATAAGATAAGAATATATCTAAATTTTAGAATAAAAAGATTTATTTTTCTAAAAAGTAATTTTACCTTCTTTTATTTTTAAACCCGTTTTAAATCTAAATTTTGACACTTTTATAATTTTTATTTGATAGAATAAACTTAATTTTCTAAATATAAATATAAAAATTTAATTGGGGTAATTTTTTTGTATTTTTCTAATTAGTTTCATTTTTTGATGAATAATTAAAAAAATTTATTTTTAATTGAAAACTTCATTTTTAACATATTTATTTATATAGTTAAATAAGGTTTTTAATTGGGTTTTAAGTAGAGTTAGATAATGTTTATATTATTTAAACCAATTTTTGTAATTTTAATCAATTTCAAATTAAATTTATATATAAAAACTTAGAAAACTTTTGAATATTTTTTACTTTTAAACCCCGCTTTTTCTTCCCATATGTGGGATTGACATTAAATCAAATTCTGCAACTTATTTTATTAAAAGTTGGAATTTTTTTTCCATAATTGGTATAATAATAATTTATAATTTATAACAAGTTAAACATAGTGTTTTACTAAATATATTAGAGGATGTAATTGAAATTTTTTACAACGATTAAGGTAAAAACAAGATTACAAAATTGGTAAAATTTAGCCTCAAGAGGCCAAATGAACTAGAAACTTTTCCAAAATAAATTTTATGAACATATTTTGACTAAGCCTCATATTTTTTAGAATTTTAACAATTAATGGAGGCACATTACATAAGTGAGACCCCTCAATAGTGTTCACATTTTTATATTTACAAGAAAATCACTCCTCTTCAATAAAAAGGCACTCACACCCTTTATTTCCTTACAACTCTAAATTAAATTTGGATACAAAAAACCTACCCAAAGATCATCCCCACATACCTAAATTATTCTTATAAGCCTACATTTTGAATGAAATCCAACCCAGTAATCCCTTTTGTGCAAACCAAGTGGAGTTACGTGAAGAAGAGGCGATATCCTTCCTGAAGCTCCTTTATTTTATGTTTATTATCCACCCCTAAAATATTATTATTATATGAATATATGAGAACCAAATTATCCTAAATATACTTATTTGTTTTTATTTTACGTTTTTTACATACACTAACACACACTTATATCTAATGGGTAACAGACATATCGTTCTTGTGAATGGTGAACTACCACCTCATGAAACAATGTTGTTCATTTTTTCTTTACCACCTCTCATGGTTGGGTATAATGATGGAGACAATGTTTTTATATGATACATATTTTATTTATGATGTATTTAATCATTTTTAATTATTATATGAAACATAACTTCATGTTTTCTATTTTGTGTAAATATGGTAACTCTATTTGTAGACGTGATGACTTCTGCCTCTTCAAAGCAATGTGATTCATTCACAGTTTACATGAAATGCATTAAAGATGGGTGTAGAAAAATTATATGATAAATATGAAATAATAATTCTACTATAATTATATTATACATATATGTGTGTGTCATTTATTTTTTTCTTTTAAAAAAACAATAAAATGGAAATGGCATTCACACATACGTATGACCTACTATCTCCATAAACAGTTTACTTCCTTTTTATTTATATATTCTATATATTTTTATAAATAGATATATAATGAATATATATAATATTTATATCATGTTTTACATTGCTTACATAGTTAAATAATTATTTAATTAAGGGTATCTATAATAACAATCCAATACATATATGAAAAAAAGTGAATATTACCAGAAACATAACTTTAAAATAGAATTGTTAATAAATGGGTAATATAAATTCATACACAAATAATATATGATATTAGATATAATTATATGGATCTATATAAGATTTGTAAAAAATATTATCTTTAATATATAGGAGTTTTGTATGAGTATGAAAAGAGTCAAGATATAAGGTAAGGGTTTTGTATTCTTACTTTTATTTTCCATGAGACTCAAGCCATGTTAACCTCTTCTTTCTTATATGTGGTGTGTATAGTACCCACAAAAGTATTATATGATTATTATACTTAAATTTATCAACATTTAGATATCAATTTTATGATATTTCTATCATGGTGTTTTTTTTGCAAATTTACCAAATCGGTAATGTATTTTTGTCTCCATTTGCCTTCTTTGAGAATCAAGCCATGTTATAGAACAATATTATTCAGTGAGGTGAATAAAAAAACCTTTTACCTATTATATTATGAATATAATTATTTAAATTATATATTAATCGTCATGTAATTTTATTTTCTTACATGAGCATTGTTATTCAATGTTACGAAGTGGTAAGTGTTTATTGCAACAATATCATATTTTATCGGGATTGATTATGATTATGCTTTCCTAGATGAAACCTTATGATGCATCTTTCAAGAACACTAATTAATTTTATTCTCCTCTTTTTTATCATTATATGTTCAATAATTAGTTCCATTTTCGACTCTTTGGCACTAAAATTAATAAATAAAGTTATTTTAATAAAATCTAACTTTATCTCCCTCAATGGTCAGAAATCAATGTTCCTTAAAAACCCAGTTTTATAAAAAAATTTAAGAAAATTTTATACTATTCTCCAATGATATTTTAAATTAATTTTACCAATTTCTTACCTTTAACACAAACGGGTTTTTGATAAATGAATATTCTTGTTTTTTTCTGATCAAAACCATTTTCTAATCTTTTTATTAAACAAAAGGAATATTATAAATGCTTGGATTTATCACCCCTCATGACCATAATTCATTTTAAGATTCATTTAAACGTTTAAAATATCAGTTTTTAGAAATTAATTTTTTGAATATTGTAGTAATTTATTGTTTTTAAATTTATTTTCAAAAAAAAATATTTCTAAAAATGGATAACGTTTAAAAAATGCTTTAAGTGATTTTAAAAGAATAATTTATTTGTTTTGTATAATTTATTATAAATGGAAAATATTGAAATGATTTCAAATATTTTTTATAAGCTTACAAATTAATTTCAATGAATTTATTTTTTCAAAAATATTTTCATAATTCTTTCTCAAAGAAATGGGTTTTCAAAAATGTTTTCAAGCTTCATTTATAAGTTTTAAAATAAATGGTTTTCAAAATATTTTCAAGAATATTTTATTTGTTTTGATGAAATTTCTTTCAAAATGTTTTCAATATTATTTTTTATTTTTACAAAAAAATGGTTTTTTAGATTCCTTTATAAGTTTTCATCTTCATTTTCATATAAAATGTGTTTCAAAAGGTTTTAGGTTTAAAAAGAATAATTTTTTCAAAGAAGAAAGGATATTTTTATCAAGAATTGTTTTTAAAATATGGCATGACGTTTTATGAAATCCATTTCCCTTTCATGAGTAATATATTTACAAAACATGTTTTGGATTGATAGGATATATTTTTATAAAACCAATTTCACTTTCATGGGTTATATTCTTATGAAAGGCACTTATTTCTATGAGTTATGATTTGATTTAATTATTATGAAACTTATCTCCTTTCCATAGGTTATGATATGATTACATATTTATGACACCCATTTCATTTCATAGGTTATGATGTGATGAATGTTTATGATATAGTGTCACATGTTTTTATAATTTAATTATGAGATGTGAAGGACCTATATATCCCTCCAATGAATTGTGAAAATATTTATATCTCATGAGATAGTCATGACAGGAATGGGAAGTGAACTCGGTTTGGTAAAGGAGATTTTATGCTAAGATGGTCTTGGGAGTGAACCATATCTACTAATTTGATCATGGGAGTAATCCATGATTACTTTGATGGTATGGGGAGTGAAATCATACCACAAATATGGCCTTGGAAGTGATGAATTGATAACTATGGAAGTCATTTTATATAATTATGTGTCTACCACAAATTTTGTAGCTTAATCCTTTATTATAATTTCATGTATTATTCTCTTGATTCCCTTATGATTCATGCCTTATGAACCACCAATATTTATTCCACGACTCATGATTATGATCTTAAATATGTAGGGTATGATATTTAATTTTTATTCTCATGTTTTCATACCCTTATGATCATATTATGCTTACGTATCTCTTTTGTTTACCCTTACTTAGCATTGGATCAGACCTATTTATTATGTTTATTTTCCTAGGTTATGAATATTGGTCTTAAGTATAAGAAATAAAGGGGAATATCTTTGTGGGAAAAATTTATTATCTGTCACCAAGTTAGAATATTTTATGCCAAGTTTCTAAATACACTAAACTATTATAGTCCTCAAGCATGTATTTTTGAAATGTGTTGAATATTGATAAAAAATGATGTAATATCCATGTATTTTAATCCTCGGTAATTATATTTGGTATCAATGGGAAGGTTTATTCAACCTTTGGAAACTAGGATGAGAAACATTTTGTGAGATCACTAGGGATATTTCTAAGGATTGGTCTAGGGATTTGTCTAACGACAAGCCTAGGGTGTCTTTGATTTAAAAGGAGGTGTCATAATTTAGACATTCTATAAGTGATTTGTTATGATTATGTGGTTTTTAAATATGATAAGTGTTTTAACCACTTTTTTTTATGGTTTTAGTCAATTTCAAAATCCAGAAAGAACTGGGAAACATTTACTGTGATGTGTAATTTTCTAATGGGTAGTCTAATGGGCTGGTCACTAGGGTGAAGAATGTTGTGATCATGCCTAGTCAGTTTTGACTAGACATGATTAAAAATATTTACATAACCCAACTCACAAACTAAAAATTTATTGAATAAAATAGTTCACTAGGATTTTAGGAAATTGTGGCCATGGAGGAAAGATAATTTAGTTTTCTTTATGTAAATAATGTGGAAAGCATGACCCTTGTAAATGTCTTTGATGAATAGAATATTTTTTGAATTTGGAAAATAAGGACATAAATAAATTACCTAAAAACAACAAATAGTTTCATTAATGAACTAGATTGGAATATTTGTCTCCCTAAGACCTAATTAAAGGTAAAATTATTTAAATATAGAATGAATGGGAATTTTGGAAATAAATTACCTAAGTGTAAAGCTGCTGAAGAGAATCATTAAGGTGATACGAGTAATGGGTATATTACAGATGATGATGATGAGACTAATAGAGAAACATGAAAGAAAAGAGATACTATGTAATAAGATGAGGTATCCCTATTAATTTCATAATGATGAAGTGGAATAACTGATTTTCTTATATTTTTATTCAATAACTAAGATTTCTGAAATATTAAACGATTATTCAGTTTATATTTATTCAGTAAGGATTTTTAAGAATATGTTGAATGTTTACAAAATAATAGGGGAGTGATTTATTAGAAGGATTATATTCCTGGTAAATAAAATATTAAGTAAAAGATAACCCTTTTCATGTTCCTAATGTTGAGATAATGTTATTTAGATTGGGATATGTTGGATATGGATAAGTAAACCATATGGTACTGATTACCTTGGAACTGATAAAATATTTTTTGAAAATGTAGTTTGTGCTATCGTTGATGAAGCTGTAAACTTTTTTTGGATTTGTGGAATAAATCTAGTGAACTTTGGAATAAGGATACATTCATGAATTCAATAGGCATTTTTGGTAATTCGGGATATTACCATGTTTCAAAAAAATACATGATGAAGGTATTCACATATTTGGTATGGGCCAACCATGTATTACTTAGTAATATATGAGGGATCAATGAGAAGATATTTTTAAGAAATTTAGTAACCTTATTTCTAATGTTTTGGACTCCCTTCATTCATAAGTGATATAAGTCTAATCGTTTATGGAATGGTTTAGGTTAAACCTCAGATGAGTTTTTAGATAATATTGTATTATCTTAGGAAATAAGGATTTATGCATATTGGATAACATGATTTGAAATTTTTTTTGTGATAACTAAAGGCATATGGAATCACCTATCGTTCTATTTGTGGATATGATGATCAAAAAATGCTTCAGGAATGAAAAATGTTCCTTCATTTCTTAGAATTAGAGAAAGAGTTGAAGTCGATCAAGGCACAACAAATGGTAAGATTTCTCTAAAATCAGGTAAGTATATATTTTCTTGAAAAATCACCAGATTTAGTATAAAAGGGTCTTGAAATAAAATGTTTTCATGTTATCAAAATTTATGATTTTATGAATGACCATTTTTAATCCTCTTTGGGTTATTTATTTTTTATCGTTAAATTTATCCTAACCATGTTATCTATCATGATCTAATCGAAATTGATATCTAGGTCTCTCCTTGATGTCCATTTTTTCCCTTTCTACCTATTTTTTCCTATGTTGAAATCTATTTATGAGTAAATTTGTGTAATCATCATGGTTGTAACTTTTCTTTTTTAAAGGAATCCTTTTTATTCATTTTTGTGATGTGTGTTTCTATGAAAGGAAATTTTAAGTGTTAAACCCATAGCCTAGAATAATTTTTGGGAAGAAATTCATTGGGGGGGGGGGGAATGTAACACCTAGAGATTTTGTGAATTTGTTTTTCAAATTAATTTGATCTTTTGGATATTTTTTATTTCATAAATAACTAAATATATATTTTTTATATAAAATAATAATGTTTTTCTTGACTAATACACAAAAAAAAGTTTATTTTTCAATACACATAACAATTAGATTATATTTTGGTACAAAAAATACTATGTTTATCTTGTATTACATGCAATAATGAGTCCCTTCGATATCTTGCATTACACACAAGAAAATGTTTTTAATGAACAATAATACACTATTAATATTATTATTAAAATACTATTGTACCTAAAACCTATTTGTTGGAATGAAAGATGAAAAAAGGTTAACTAAATCGTCAAAATATGGTTTAAAATGTATATAAAATGAATCCTTTGGCTATCAATTAGTATAATTGAATGAAATAACTATTTGAAAGTAAATAAATTAATTTTTTAAGAAATCTATTTTTATATGTAAAAACACAATTTTTCCTCAATAAATAAAAAAACCAATTTTTATTAATTTATTCAATAAAATTTAAATATTAAATATTAAATAAATAATTTTTATTCTCATACCAAAAACATTATATGTATAATTTATGAATAAATCCAATTTTATGAATAAAAAGTTGTATTTTTATAAACGACTATTTTACCACTTTTTAAAGGTGAACCCATTTTAAATATAATTTTTGACACTTTTATAATTTTTATTTGAAAAATAAACTTTATTTTTTAAATAAAATATCAAAATTTATATTGAGTAATTTTTTAGTATTTTTCTGATAAGTTTCATTTTTCGATTAATTGTGAAAAAATAATGAATTTTAATTCCAAACTGTTTTTCAACCAATTTATTTATGTAGTTATAAAATTTTTTTAATTAATTTTTTTGTATAATTAGATGAATTTTATATCATTTAAACCAATTTAGTCTATTTTAAATTGTTTTACGTTAATTTTAGATATAATAACTTAGAAAAATATGGATCATTTGTACTTTAAAAACCTACGTTGTCAACACGTTTGCAGGATTAACGTTTAATTAATTTATTCTAATTATGTGATTATAATTTAGAAAAATGGATTAAATATTTGGAATAATAATAATTTAATAATCCTAATATGTTCAACAAATTTTTTTACAAAAAATATTTGTGAAAGTATTAAAAATTAATTACAACAATTATGGAAAAAATAATATTATTTAATGGTTAAACATTAATCTTAAGTTGACAAATGACCCAGAAACATTTCCAAAATACATTGGATGGAAATATTTCTACAAATTACCCTATTTTATTTAATTTTAAAAATTATATGATGCACAAGATTTAGGGGTTACCTCTTAATGATGATTTCCTTTTTAAATTTGCAAGAATGCCACTCCTCCTCTTCTATAAAAGGGAACTCCCCACCCTCACTTCCCCACACATCTCAAGCCACATTGGATCTGAAAAAAGATTCAAAAATATCCTTAAAAAATCATTCCATTTATCATATAATTCCCCCTTAGGGAATAAATCCATCCAAGGATACCTTTTGGTGCAAAACAAGAGGGGTTACACAAAGAGGAGATAACATCCTTCCCCAAGCTCCTTTGTTTTAGTTTCATTCTAGACCCCCTAAAATATTATTATTCCATGATTAAATAGTAACCAAATTATCCTAAATCTACCGATATGTTTTTATTATATGGGTTTTCTCTAAACATACACACACTTCCATCTAATGGGTTTTGAAAATACCATTCTTGGGTACAGTGAACTACCACCTCACGAAATAATGTTGTTCATTGTATAAATTACCACCTATCATGGTTGGGTATTGTGATGTACAATAAATTTTTTTATGATATATTTGGTATTTATTATATATTTATGATTATTTAATTTTTATATAAAATATACTTTCATGCTTTCCATTTTGTATAAATTTGATAAGTTTGTTTGTGGATGTGTGGACTACCCCCTCCATAAAGCGATGTGACTCATTCAAAATTTAGTCAAAATGTATTATAGTTGAGTTTTATAAAATTATATGATAAATACGGAATAAAAAATCTATTGAAATCATAGTATATATATATATATGTATTATTTACATTTCTTATTTCAAAACAAAAATAAAATGCAAAGAACATTCACGCATAGGTATGACCTACCGTCTTTATGAATTGTGAATTTTATTTTTATTTATCTATTTTACAGATTATTATAAATATATATAACAGATATATTTTAATATCATATTTTAAATTCTAAAAATTGGTAAAAAATAATCTAATTAAAAGGATCAAGAATAAAAAGCCAAAACATTTTCGAAAAACAAAGGGAATATTACCCGAAACATGACATTAACAGGAAATTTTTAATAAATGGGTAACATAAATTCATAAATAAAAATTTATGTTATTAGATTTAATAATATGGTTATATGTTGAATATATAATTTACTTATATTTATTTTATTGGATGTTTGTACAATTGTGATGATAGTCAAGATGTAAGGTAAGAGTTATCTCTTCTCACTTCTAACTTCAACGAGACACAAGCCAAGTTCACCTCATGTTTCTTATATGTGGTGTGTATTCTAACCATGAATGCATAATAATATTATTATAATTTAATTTTTGTGTATTTAAATATCCATTTTATTATTTTCTTTTATGGGGTTTATTTTTAAAAATTATCTAAATCCGAAATGTAATTTTCAATCAATTTTCATTTTTTGAGTTCGTTGATATGTGATGAACCTATATTCTTATATGAGGTGTTTAAAATACCCTTTGGGAATAAATATCATAAATATCAATATTTTCATGGTATTTTAATCTTTATGTTATTTTATTTTCATACATGGGTAGTATGATTCAAAGTTACAAAGTGGTATGAGTTTATTGCAACAATCTCATCACTTATCAGGATTGATTAAATAATTCTTTCAATGATGAAACATTATGATCAATATTTCATGAAAACTCCTGAAAAATATTATAATATGTTTATTAATGATATATTCATGTATTATTACCTATTACCACTCTATGTTACTTGAGATAATTAATAAAGTGATTTTAAGAAAATCCGACATTAACTACCTCATAAGTCAAAAATATATGTTTCTTAAATACCATGCTTTCAAAAATAGTTTAAAAAAATATTGAAATATTATCCTACGATATTTAAAAGTAATTTTATCAATTTTTTCACTAAAATGTGTTTTTTTAAAAAGAAATATTCTTTTTGTTTTTCTGATTAAGGCACTTTTCTAATCTCTTTACAGTATGAAATGTATTTTTAGTATTATTTTATTTATCTGCCCAAATGATTATCCTTCATTTGAATACTTAATTAAATGTTTAAAATATTCATTTAAAAAAATTATTAATATTCTTCACATTCTTTGTTTTCATGGTGATTTTCAAATAAAAAAGTTTTTAAAAAAGGTTTTATGTTTATAAATTATTTGAAATGATTTCCAAAGATTCCTTCGTATGTTTTCAAAAATTTATTATCAAAGAAAATTATTTAAATGTTTTAAAATATAATTTTAGAATTTTAAAAAAAAAATCAAATAAAAAGGTTTTCAAAAATTCTTTCAATATTCTTTCTCAATGAAATAAATATTCAATTTTGTAAGCTTCATTTATAAGTTTTAAACAAAATGGTTTCCAAAATATTTTCAAGATTAAATTATATGTTTTTATGAAACCAATTTATTTTTCACAGGTTATATGTTTATAAAAGAAATTTATATTTCACGAGTTATATATTTATGAAACCAATTTCAATTTCATGGGTTATATACTTAGGAAACCTAGTTCATTTCATAGGTTATTCTTTAATGAAATTATTAAGAAACATGTATCATTTCCATAGGTTATGAGATGTTACATGTTTATGAAATCCATTTCATTTCATGGGTTATGATATAATGAATGTTTATGATTTTGCTTCTCGTGGTTATGTGATTCTATTATGAGATCGGTGGGATCTATATCCCCCTACACTAAATTGGGAAAGGATTTATATCTCATGAGATAGATATGGCTGGAATGTGGAGTGAACTCGGTGTATTAGAATAATTTTAATTCTAAGATAATATTGTGGGCGAAGCATTACTACTAATATGGTAGTGGTAGTGAACCATGACAACCAAGACAGTATAAGGAGTGAGGCCATACTACTAATATGGAATGGGGAGTGATTCTATGAAAACTATAGAAATAATATTATATGCTTATGTGTCTGCCTCAAATTCCATGTCTTAATCCTATGTTATGCTTTAATGGCGCTTGCTCTTGATTACCTTATAATTCAAGTCTTCTGAATTGCCAATATTTTTTCCAGGAATCATGTATATGATATTTTATATGCATTTTATGATCTTAAAATTTTATTATCATGTTATAATATCCTTATTCTCAAATTTGTCTTTTGTATATCTTCTATTTACCCTTACTGAGCAACTAATCTCCCATTTTCCTACATTTCCTTTCCCAGTTTATAAATAAAGGTTTCAAGTTGAATTAATATATGGGAATATATTTGTGGGAAACATTTAATCTATTTTAGAAAGTTAGAATATATTGTTCCATGTTTCCAAAGACACTAAACCATTATGGTCCTCGAGCATGTATTTTTATAATGTGATGAATATTAATCTAAAATGATGTAATATCTATGTATGTTAATACCGAGTCATTATAGTTCCTTGACATGTTATTAGACAACAATATTAAACTTTAGGAATGCTAGGATAGTTCCACTAAGAAGTTGGACTAGACGGTCACTAAGTAAGTGTATAGAGATTCTTTGAAAAATTCTATTTGAATTTAACATTTAGAATAAATATTTTTATCGACTTGTGGTTTAATAGTTATTATACTTATTTTGATCAAATAAATGAAATATACAGTTATTTTAGTTTAGGATATACATGTGTTGAATATTATTTAAATATTATTAGTCGTATAGAGAATATACAATATTTTTTTTTATTTTTCATTCACAATGTATTAAAAATATATTTATTCAGTTATTTGAATATTAAAGTCAATATTCATTGGTGAATATAATATTCATTTAATTTGTTAATGAATAATATAATAATATTTATTAATTTAAATAAATTTTTTTTATTTAAGGTTCAATAAATGTCAAGAAGGATTTATGGTTTGAGTTAAGAGACAGATGTAAATGATATATTTTATTTGACATCAACTGAATAAATTTTATTTTACTTAGTTAAATAATGATAATTTAATATTCACGAGTTTGTGCATTTTATGTAATATAATAATAGTTATATTATAATTTTACATCAAAAATTTTTAGAGAGAACATTTAATAAAGAAATACACCACCATTATCAAATTTTTAACACTACCTATATATTCAATTATATAACATAATCAAAGGTAATGTGAATTTTTGGGTATAAAATTACCTCTCAAAATAATCCTCTGAAGACCATGAGAAAAATTTATGAATTATCTTTTGAACCCAAAAAAGTCATCATCCTCCCTCTCATTATTTAGAGAATAAGAAAAATAATTCCATAAATCCCGAGAGAATTCTATTTATTATATACAACAAATGACTCAAGGTGTTTGGTTCCTTTACTCTATCACTTAGAATACCAATAAGGTAATTTTGAGATTTATATAGAACATGTGGATACCTATAGAGTAAATCTACTTTTGATTATTCATCGAAATGATGAATGACTTGAGAAAAAACCATATTGATCGACAAAAAAGAAATAATTTTCAATATGTGTTAATTCTTATTTTAAATTAATTATACTATATATGAGAAAGGTTCTTCTTTATAAAGGATTTATGGTTTCTTCGCCCAGTTTAATGGATTTTATCCATTGAAACTGATGGAAAACATTATTGGTCATGGGAATAACCACATTATATGTTTCCAAAATCCTTCACTTTATAATATATATATATATATATATAGTATGAAATTTATTAATACAAATTAATTTCGATCCATAGGCTGAATTATGAAAACCTAATGAAGATTAATAATGATTAAAGATACTAATGTAAATAAAATAATGAACTTATTAAATAACAAATGAAAATACTATAAATAATAATTCATTTTTGATAGATTTATGAGTATTTAATTGGTCATTTTCAATTCATGTATATATAATGATGACATGACCTTTATAAATTAATGAAAAATTATCCTTGATGTTTGGGAATTTGTTAATTGGACGAGTGATACATATTTTTTGTTGATACTTTTAATCCCATGATGAGAAAGATATTTTGATGAAATTAATATACCAATAGCTATCATTTTATAGTTATCGTATTCAAATTAACTATGAATTTCATTTTTTGGATAAATTAATGATACCCATATTGATTTTTTTGTAAGGCCACATGTGTTTTTAGATGGGATCATTCATTGGATTATAAGATTTATTTTTTTATTAATTTTATTATCATTTGATATTGAAAAATGACTCCTGGATATCAATGATGGTGATATACTACCAATATTTCCCTTCCAATCCCCCTTGAATCTTGTTAGAGTGGGATGATGAAATTTTCCCTTATCACCCACTATCCTGTTTATATAATGACTGTATTCTATGCATTTATTTATTTACAATTCACACATATTTTTAAGATAGAGGTATTTATGATACGAGATATTGGGATAAATTTTTATTCTCCTTATATTTGACACACTTTATCTCTAAAAATTATCAGATTGAGGGGGAAAATTATGAAAAATTTCAATGTAGTTTCTTACCCACATAAGTTTTTCAAGGAAACTAGATATTCAGCTATGAATATGGCATGAAATTAGTAATTGATTATTAATCTAACATCACATATTGATTCATCTAGTGCTAATCAATGGTTTAGAAAATATTTTTAATTAATGGGAGATGATATTATAATTTTTTATGTGTTATTTTATTTACATTATTACCATCAACATATATGGTGGATGAGTTTTAAAATATAATGAGTGAGGTGTATAATTAATCTATGGAAGAATAGAATCTTATAAATGTTATTATTATTTATAGTTTTGGATTATAACACAATAGGGCTTATTTACTATGTATAATTACTCCCCTATAAAATCTTGAGGTTTGGATCATATCACTGTGAGGTTAGGAGGTAAGGTATCCAGTGACATCTACAAGGATGTAGTTTGTGTGAGAATTTCATGTTGATATATTTGGAAATATAGAGACTAACTACATGTACATATGAAAATTTGGTTTCTTGGAGAGAATGATAAAAAATCAACTATGGGTAACTTGATATGAATATATTATAAGGATCATTATGATTGTTTTTTATTTTTTTATTGTTGGTTTTATCAACACAACATTTATTGATGATGCATATATAAAATGGTTGTTCATGGGTATGAATAACTACTTGGGATGATCATATTAAGTATATTTACTCCCCCTCACATGCACACTTATGTGGTTTCCACTCTTAATCCCACGTTGAATAGTTAATGAAGAAGATAGGTGATAAAAAAATGTTAGATATTAATGACATACATGGTAGATATTGGCATAAAGTTTTCATTATGGTGGCCCCACTTTTTTCATTAGTATTCAAGATTATAACTATTCATGATGTATCCTTATACTTGGTGATGTATTTTGATATATTACATTTTATTATAGATATATTATATGCATATTTTATATTAAATGGATACTGATTCATTCATGTCTGGGTGGATGATGTTGTGTGATAATAGGTGAAAGGTTGTATTTATAGGTAATGCCTCTCATTTTATTAGTAGATACCTTAAAATTGGTCACTAGATTCTATCCAATTTAAGGTGGTCACCGAGATTTGACTTACAAGTATGTCAGGAAATTTTATAAGGTGAATTGAGAAATTAAAACCTTAAAGTAAAATCACCATTAAATGTTATCATATAAAAAATATAATTAATTTATCTTATAATAGAATAACTAAAATATATGGTTAGGTAACTTACTTTACGAACAAAAGGGAAAATAATTAGCTAAAACATAAGTTTATAATTAAATCAAAAAAACTAAAATACTATTTAAAATAAGATAATCACTTTAGAAGATAATTTTAGTACATACCTATAGAGTGTTAACATTCTTAAAGATAAGTCTTTTCATATTTTAATATAAAACTATAACTAAAAAATTTATAATTAAAACAATGACTTAAGTAATCATCTAACCGAATATAAGAATCAATTTTTTTTGATGTTGAAGTATATATAACAAATTCAACAAGTACAAGATAAGAAGGTATGTAAACTATATAGACTTAAACATTAGAGAACTTATGTAAATAATGAAGCATTGAAAAGTAATGCGTTTTAGAATTTTTTTTAATATTTAACTACGCAATTATTTAAAGAGTACATGGATATAAAATATATATTCCCTTTAGTATAAATTACAGTTAAAAATAATAATAAAAGTTTTTATCCTCATAATTTATTATTTCAAAAACATATATAGGCAGATATTATCACCATATTTGGTAGATTCCCAAAATTAAGTACAAATTATATTCATGTATCCATATAATGCGGTTTCATTTCCATATCATCAAAAACTTATTCTTTCTAAGAACAAGGGTTAGGTAGTGAAATTTTCTTATCCCTTGGAATTATTTATCCTTAATCCAAGAATAACTAATTTTATGAAAATACAATTAGGTAAATGAATGTAATTTAAATTAAAAACAAGGATAGGTGATTGAAATGTCATTTTAAATATCTCAAAATTCCAATGTTATTGTTTTATTGTTTGTAAATACTCAATAAACCTAATTACAATTAATTTTTTTTGGAAAAAATAATTTTAATTGAAATATGATTAGATAATAATGATCTAAACCATTATTAATTAATTATCACTTTTTATAAAACAATGTGAAACCCCTTATTTATACAAAAAATTCAATTTTGGATTTATGGGAATTATATATTCCCTACTTGATTATAATTTAAATAAAAATATAGAGACAAGAGAATGAATATAATTATATCAAATTCTGAGAGGAGACTCGTAACATTCTTGGTTTCAGAATATGTTGAGATGTTTCTTTCATTCATTACTTGTAACACCACAAAATTCAAAAGTAAGAACCTTATATGCAAGACTGAGTCTTAACAAGAAATAATGTATAATTATAATATTATGATAACGGTACTAAAACTATCCATTAAATTAGAGATTATGGTTAGTATTAACTAACTTATGAAAATATATGATTTACAAAAATATAAGATGAATTAATAGGTTACCAATTAATTAGAGATGAAAATACTGACCAATTGAATGTAAAAGAAATGTTATTATTTTTATGCTCAGAAGGTGTTTCGTATTAATAAATTAAATTAATTAAAATTACTAAATTATATTAATGAAGTATATATGTTATATATTTAACAAATTGTTTTTATAATCATCCAATATATTTGATAGACATTAGCTAAAAATAAAATCAATATTACATAAGGAAACCTATATTTAGGAACTTTTACCACCTTTTAATGGAGAACATATTTAAATCCAATTTTAAACCCTTATATAAATCTTATATGTCAAAATAAACTTAATATTTTAAATTGGAACATAAATTATAGGTTAGGGTGAATTTTTGGAATTTTCTATGAAGTTTCATTTTTAATGAACAATTAAAATTACTGAATTTTAGTTCAAAATAGTGTTTTCACCTTGTTTAATGTAAAAGTTACATTTTTTATATTGGTTTTAAAGTTTAATTAGAAAATATTTCTATAAAGTAATCAAATATAGATCATTTTAATCAATTTCACTTAGAAATTGATTATAAAACATATAAATATTTCTTAAGTTTTTTCCATAAAAATACGCATTGTTGTCCCATATACCATATTAAATTAAAATTAATTTCTGACACTTATTTGATTGAAATTTGAAAAAAATGCATTACATATCTGGAAATATAATAATTTTTAATTTTTAATAAGGTTAAAATATTTTTTTACCAAATAGATTAGTGAAAGTAATCAAAATTAAATGCAACTATTGGGGTTAAATTAAGATTAATAAGAGACTAAACAATAACCTTTAGGACTAAATAGACTTATAAACTTGTCCAAGACGTATGTTATGGACATATTAAGACCCTATCCTAACTTGGATATAATTGTTACCATTATTGAGACACTTTAAATAAAAAAATGTTGGTGAGATTCCTTTATTTTAAAATATTACAAGAGATTCCACTCTTCCTCTATTATAAAAGGCCTCCTTCACTTCCATTTTTCACAATTCCCAAGACTTTTAGTTTCAACCATAATATGACAAAATGACTCCTTGAAATCCCTATATACCTCTTTTATGTATATTTTCAGCATAATAAAATCCAAGTAATCCTTATGATGCTAACTAAAAGGAGTAACTCGATTTAGAGTTGACGCCCTCACTAAAACTCCTCTCTTTTGTTTTTTTATCCACTTACTCAAGTCTTTTTATCGGATATATATATTAAAAATAAATTATCATAAATATACTATGATTTTTTATGATAATATTTAAACCTACACTTACACACACATCCAACTAACAGGTAATGAACATAATGGTTTTGTGTAGGCGGACTACCGTATCACTAAACGATGATTATTAAATTCTCCATTATAGCCTCTCATGGTGGAAATTATGATGAATATATATATATATATATAATATTTATTATTTATTTTATGATTATTTAGTTATTTTATAACACATATCATTATATTTTCCATTTTATGTAAAAAATATTACATCGTTTGTGGACATGTGGATTACTGCCCCCTCAAAGCAGTGTGATTCATTCATGATATACACTGAATTCCATAAGGATAATTTTAATAAAACCATGTAAAATATATGAAATCTATATGATACTACAATTATTATATACATATATATCATTTACTCTTCATTCTTCTAACACGACAAAGAAATGAAAGTAGCGTTAATGCGTACGAACAAACTACCGTCACCATATACGATGCATTTCATTTATTATCTCTAAAACATTATATATTGTTCTAGACACACATATACTAGATATATATGATTTTAAAATCACGTTTTCCATTCTGGATGTGATGAAACCGTGATAATTACAAAAAAATTAAAACATACTTGATGAACTAGGAAATTAACACTTGATATAGTTAAAATAAGGATTGTTTGTTAACAAATCGGTAATGATACATTATAATAATTTAATATATGGTATTATAACCATGATTATGGTTCTGGTATTAGTTAGTAATATATTTTTAACCACAATAGAGTCGGATAAAGACCACAAAAAATGAAGAATAAAGTGAGGGATTTTCATCTCAATTTACCTTCCATTAAGACTTAATTGTTTTTATACAATAAGTTTATTTTATATAGAATATATACTAACCTTTTCCAAGATGTATCATTAATATAATTAATCTCATGATATTATAAAATTAATTATATATTATTCCTTCAATAGGATGTGATTTAGAATATTTAAAAGTGGTATGGGACACTTTGGAATGTTTAAATATTATTTTCTTAATAATAATAATAATAATATTTCAGTGGTATTTATATATGAGGGAATGAAATAACTAGATTTCAATAGGTAACTGTATTCTAATCTGGTTATTAATGACCATTATCATGTAATTTTACCATTTTCTACTCTTTAAAACCCAAATTGTTTTGGGGAATGTTATTAAGAAAACCTATCTTTATTTATCTCTTTAGTTTGAGAACCTATTTTCTTCAAAAACCATGTTTTAATAATTTTTTTTCAAAAATACATTTGATAAGAAATTTAGACCCTTTTTTTCTTTTAACTATTTTTTCAAAGGAATATTATTGTCACCTTCCCAACAAGGTATTTTTCAAACTCTTTTTACCTTATAAAAGGATTGTTCTTTTACCTCATATGAAAATTAAAGATTTACTCACCATTATTTATTTGAATCATCCATTGAATGTTTTAAAAGGGTTTCTAACAAAACATTTTCCAAAAGTAAATTCCAAAGAAAAGTTTTTCCAATTTTTTTTCAAATAAAAGGATATTTTCCCAAAGAATGTTTTAATGTTCAAAACCATTGTTTTTATTTATCCTCATATGATATATTATTACTAAATATATATTCATTATTCAGTAGGATATTTAATAAGGAACAATATTTATTTGATATGTGAGGAATTATTTGGACTGGTAGTGATGGGTGAGACCTGAAATTTATATAACCCCTCGATGCATCGATAGTCTCATGAGACAGAATAGGTGCCTAGAGAGCTTATATGTGGTTTTAACCAATAGCTAAACCATCTTGTAAAAATTCATGATGGTTCTAGTTCTATGTAGTAGGGATATATGGCATCTTATAATATATCACTTACTTCATTTAGATTCAGTTATTATTTATCCATGAGATTTTGCATCAATGTAAGATCCCAGATTTTTCATCAGTTATGCTTTTTTTATGATTTAGTTTATGTCCCTTATTTTGGTCAAATAAGTGTTCCACAAGTTCATGTTGAGGATTGGGGGTGTTTTGTGGTTTCAGGAAATGAAAGTGGAGTAAAAATGAGATTTGTGGTTATGTTTCACGGTTTGAACACATTTGGTGAAAACCATGATGGACTCCCAGAAATCCATGTGAGGGGAGTGATTTTAGGATTGTGTCATGTTAATAGTTTGTGAATGGTTTGGAAAATCATGCAGGTAAACTGCACGGCCCAATAAAGTTGAAAAAATTACAAAAAATATGGCCCAAGGATTGTTATGTCTAACTCGGTATTTTCTTCCTCTCCTCCTCCTATAACCCTAGATGCGATATTGGATGAACTAACCTTTCCAAGGGTGATTATCCGTTGATCTTAGGACATTTGGAGTGTCATTGTTTGGAGATCGAAGCCCCGAGTGAGTATAATCTTCTTCATGCTTCCTCTTCTCAATTAGGGTTGGTATGTTCCTCTCATCTCCTTCCAAATCCCTCAAACACATGTTTTTTCGATGAGATATAGGATTAATATTCAAAGGGATGCCGAATTAGGATCTAAAGCTTTTTTTGAAAGTGAGTCCAAAAAATATTTTAGGTAGGTGGTCTACAAGTATAATACCATAGTTCCTTTGTAGATTTTTGCATCTCTGACCTTGTTCTCGGTCACTTCTTGTTGTGCTTTTGAAACCCATGGTAAGGTTTGGTAATTGGGAAATCTAAATGTTGAATGTAATCCCTCATGGTCCTAACGGGATTCGTCAATGATGACTTAACCCATTTAATGTCACCCATCGGGTGCATTGATATTTCTGGGGCCTAGAAATTTGGTAAGTAAGAGCTTGGTCGTTGTTTGATAATTTAGATCTCTTGTTGAGTATGATGATAGGTTTAATGGAAGTGAAAATGGAATATTGGTCATGTTCCTATGTTTTAAATGACTTAAGGGGTTGTGGGAATGGTGTGTAAATGGGTTAAATTGGTTAATTGGTATTGGGGGTATGTGGCTTATGAATTACATTTGAAATGATTAAGAAAGTTAGTGAATATGAAATGATGAATATGATAAATTTTTAATTGTATATGAAATGAGAAATATGTTGAATTGGATTAAATAAGGGGATTTATGAATATATGTAATGGTTTGATATAATGTAATTATTGAATATGCCTAGTGAGTTTGTCTTGAGAATGGGAATTAGGCTCAGTGGGCCAAGTGATGTAAATGGAAAATGTGATAATGGGTTACGACACAATATTATTTACAATGTTTATTGTTATGGATTATAATTTCTATATTGATTGTTTGTGTTTTGTTGTGATATGGTTTGTGTGTGATGAATGGATGGATAAGCCTGTGAACATGTCTTGTGGTGTGGGATAAAGGACTGTGGCTCCTCCCATGGGTCAAGTTGGAATGATGTTGTAACTCCACCCGAATGAACAATTTTGGGAAGGGGACATATGTCTAATCCCCTAATGGTTGCATTCCACCCTGATTGAGGCTTCAAGGTGAGGCTATTGTGATGTTTTGATGTGTTATCCCAAGTGAGATAGGGACTTGACTTATTCCCTTATGGATAATGATAAACCCCATTAACCTTGTGTGAATGATGTGAATTACTAACCCATTGATTACAAGATGGAAGTCAACTAAATAATGAATAAAATGAACATAATGAATTTCGTACAATAGTAAAAAAAACTAAGTAAATATTTTTTACTTTATTCCCCGAGTTGTCTTTATATACTCGGAATTTATTTCATACTTTTTTAATGGTTGGGGTTGAAGCCTCATTTTATTATTAATGAAAAGAAAAGAAAACATTTTCTGGGCAGAGGGAGACCTATTCCATAGCCCTAAGTCCAAGGGGCATAAAAGCCCATTTTTTGGCTCAAAGGGCCCTCCAGTGAATTTTAATTCTACAGTAATTGGGCTTCTACAATACCTACTATAGTACTTCCACCACTACAGTTACCTCTACAGTACCTCCATCGCTATAGTGTCACTACTGCTACCGTCATCCACTACTATAGTACTACAATAGTGCTACTACAGTACCTCGAGAATTTCTTCACTTCCCAAAATAGATCTTAGGTCCTTTGGTTTCCAAATATGATCCTTTACCAATATCTATTAGACCGTATATTTTGTACACACTCTTGGTGGTTTCCTACTAATTAGTACTCACACACTGCTTAGGCCACCGTTGGTCCCACAAGAAGGTTTCATAGTTGCAGGTTAAGAAAGAGGTAATGGTTTTGTGCATGGAAGTTGAGTCAATTTTGGGATTTTCATGGATGAGGTTCTAGAATTTGATTCAGGACCAATTTTGGGATTCCACCATTTGAATTTATTATGGATTTTCGTCACTTGGAATTACAACATGACATATCATATTTTTTTTATTGACTCTAGTTGTACTCATTTTGGGAGATGGTTATTTATTCTTTCTCATTTATTAGCTTAGGATATTATAGTTATTATATATTTTTACTGCTATGGATTAATCTTAAAATGAGGTTATAATCTCCCACACGACTTTTATACCCTCACAGCTAGTGGGAAACCTATTGTATATTGGGAGGCACACTTGTAGTCTTGTGAAGACCCGGCTTGTGGCACCAGCTTAGTGGCATCTGGAACGAGAATGTTAAAAAGTGGTATTAGAGGTGGTTTTTTTCTATGACTTTCTATTTGGGAATGGTAGACCAGAGGTTAGGAAGGTGTAGAGCCTTGAAAATGAGCTCCTTCCGAGGTGTAGCTAACCCAAATATGGTTGAAAACCCAAGTCACCCTAGTTGGGAATTGGTGTTCTAGTTGTGTGTTGTTACATTTGATGATATTTCACCATTGGGTGACACACTTTTTTTTCAATGTGATGGATTTATTATATTCTTCTCATGGATATAATGAAGCGATGTTGTGCATTATTGCATCATTCTAGGAACATATGTGTATAAGTTTCATACATCATTGTAGGCACAAACCTGAGATTGGTGTGTGGGACATTTAGGCTAGATTGCTTTTTATTTTCTTAAAAATAGTGAAAATTTATTTTCTTACAGGGGATAAATAATAACTAATGGATAATTTTTGACAAGGTTTGGTAAGAAAATTAAAATTTAGTTGAAATAAATAGTGATATGGGAATCATTTGATATGGTGTAAAATTTGTTTCTTGTAATTGTGAGAGTTAGTTATCCAGTGTTACCACAATTCTTGGTAATGGTGGATGAGGTTAGTGTTCCAATTATGATAAGGCCCATTTGGGTGATGTGTGAAAATGGTTTTTTATTTCTAGTGACGATTCATCCCTTTTATTTGTGAATTATTTATGGGTTTTTTTTCTAAATCTCATGTTTGGAATTGTAGAGGAATGGCACCACGAAGATGTGTACTGGTTGGGTGACATGTGGACGTTGCTAATAATTCCCCCCCAGTAGAGGAGAAAGAATATCTAGTGGTTCAAGATAACAAGGAAGAGAATTTATGTTATAATATTGCTCATTTTTTGTATATGATGGGACAAGACCTAGGGAAGGTCAGGTCGAGTATGTTCAGGCTGACCAGGAGTTTCATCTGAAGCACCCTCTGAACTTTATCAGAGAAGGTTGGGCAGAGGAAACAGAGTTTTGGATATAGTCCATCCAGACTATTCATGATCATTTGGAGACTCAAATTGAGAAGGGAGTCAAGTTAGAGGCCTACAAGTTAAGAGGTCCAACCAGGAATTGATGGGATATTGAGGTTCAGATGGTGAGTGATGAAGTAATGATGTGGAAGGATATTTAGGAAAATTTTCTGGAACATTACTACCCAGAAACCATGAGGCAAGAGAAGGATATGCGGTTTATGAGTTTGAATCAGGGGGATGCATCATAGATGGATTATGATAGTTGTTTCACCTACTTGTTTTGTTTCATACCGATGATGGTTACAGATGAGGAGACTATTGAAAAACGCTTCCTGGATGGGCTTAAGTAAGAGATTAGGTCCCATGTGTACATCTTCTGTTGGAAGAGGTTTGCAGAGGTAGTGGACCAAAAACTTATCATAGAGGAGACCCTGAAGAGTGCTTCAGAACGTAGGATTGTGGTACAAACTGGGTGAACATGTGGTACAACATCTCCGGGATTGAAGCATCGTTTTGGAAGTTTCAAATATGACGAGAGTGTGTAGAAAATTCCGAATAGAGGGTCAATTTCTTAGAGTGGTGATCAGGTATTATGTTATCAGTGTGATAGTTGGAGCTCCAATTCCCATACAGGTTGGGTTGATGGACATGGAACTCTGGGGAGAGACCATCTGTACCAACAGGGAAGTGTAGTGTAGGGTACTCATTATGGATCTCAGGGTACAGGGATATACCATCTTCATATAGTTCAGTCTACACCTGAAAGGGGCGAGGATGGACCATCTACCGTTCGAGGTAAAATTATTATATCTTTTTAAACACCCTAAGATTTCATAGTACGTTATCTCATTAAAGTAATTTAATAGCTTACACTACACGCAACACCGAGTTTGATCACACCACAACATTATTAAATTAGCCATTCGAAAAGCGGTTATAAATAGTATTGACTACATTTTGAATTTTATATACTCTATATAATTTTAACATCCATATTATGTTTTTCTTAGACATAATATAAGAACAAATTCATTTTTCAGATAAAAGAAGTATTTTTCAAAAAATGCAATTTTACCACTTTATAATGCTGAACCCTTTTTAGAACCAATATTTTAGAATTTTATATATTCAATTTAATGAAATGAAATTTTTCTTTAGAATAAAGGCATAAAAATTTATTTTGGATAAAATTTTGATACTTTTCTGATTACTTTCATATTTTGACGAATAACGAAAAATACTATGTTTTAATTGAAAACATTTTTTTAATTGAAATAATTTATAGTGTTAAATTATGAACTTGAATGTTTTTAAGTATGATTAGATTATATTTTTATCATTTAATACAATTTAGGCCATTATAAGTAATTTTAAATTTAAATTTGACATAAACAAATGTCAATCTTTTGATAGTTTTTACTTTTTAAAAATCCACTTTTTGGTTTTGAGAACGGGAATTAATTTTAAATTAATAAATGATACTTCTATTTTTTTAATTTGGTAAAATGTACCTCATTTTTGAATTCATAATATCAAAATTATCTTAGGGTAGATTTTTCGTATTTTTCTGAAAACTTTCATTTTTTGATTAATAGTGAAAAAAACTTCATTATTGGTTAAAACTGACCATTTATTTAAATAATTACTTATTTTATGTAAATTTATATTAGGTAATAATAGATACATAATATATATATATGTTCAATGTAATTCATTGGAGTCATTTTATAATAACACTAGATATATAAAAAATTTATTGAACATTTTATCGTCTTTTATCCACTTCTTAAGAGCATTTTCAAATTTGCATAAAACTTAATTTTACCGCTTCTGTGAGTTGAATTTCAAAACTCTGAGAGACATGGTTAATATCAGTAAGTAAAATGTGATTCAATAAGATGAAAATAGTTTTTGGTGAATAGTAAATTTTGACTTTTATTACTACGGTTAAAAGTAAATTGGGAAATTAAGGGTAAATGTGATATAACAATTACCCTAACACATGTCTTAATTCTATTGGATAAGTGTAATTAAAAAAAAACAACCTTAGGAATAAAATACGATCCACTTTGTTCCACTTGGATAAGATTAGGACATTTATTATTGTTTTATTTAAAGATGAGTTAAAAGAGTTGAATTCAACATTTAATAATTAAAAAGTTTTTAATATAGGGTTACACACAATATAAATTCGACTATAAATATTCATTTTAAATATAAAAAAATTTCATACATAATGTTAATTTATTTAAAAAAAATTTACCTTAAAAAATTTAATTTATTAATGACACAATGATGATGCAGTAATTACCTTATTACTGAAAGATTAAAAGAATTGATATTATATATATCCAAATAAATGTAATTTGAGACTTTTGATGAATTAAAATATTTTTATATATTAATATGAAATGTTATACTTGATTAAATAATTTTTTTTCGAAGTAATCATGCTGTTATGTTAAAAAAAACTAAATACTAAATAGTGTCAAAGTTGACATAATTGAGTTTTTTAAAAAAAAAATATTATTAATAGATATAATATTCCTAAAAAAATAAGGTCTATAAAAAGGACTTAGATAAGGTTATATATATGAATAATGAACTGCATGGGCTTTACTTGTCTTGTCATAGTTATATTATTAACCATATAATATAAAAATAAAAGAAACATGGTAAATGTCAAACTATTTAACGAAGAGTTAAATATAAAATATAAGTTTAATACGATGACCTAAACCTGTCTAAAACCTATTGGTTGAGATATTTTATAATCATACCCACCTTGGAATTTAAATAATTTATTTTAGAGCCATTATAAACGGAAAATTAATTTATTATAAAATAATATTTCAAGATTTTCCTAAAGTGACCCTCACCTCTCTTATAGAAGGACACTTCCCCTTATTTTAATTTCACACCTTCAAAGCCTTTTGGCTAGGCCAAAACCTACCCAAATATCTTCCCAACTTTCCTCACTTCATCCTAGAGGCCTTTCTTTGGTCAGAAAGCCATTCTAAGGAGCCCTTTTGATCAAATCAAAAGGAAGAACCCAAAGAAGTGGTAAATATTTCATCACCTCTTTCAAGTTATTTTCTTCTTCCACTTCCTCTTTCTTTTTTGTTTCAATTATAAGATAATAAATCCATTATCATATATAAAATATTATTTTATTATAAAAATAATACAACCATTTTCATTAATTTATCCATATTATAAATGTCAAAGTAACCATACGTACGTACGTACGAATTACTGTCTCCACATCGTGGTGTAGTTTGTTATTCAAACACTTCATTATTTGGATGGGTATAATAACGAGTATAACTAATTTAAATAATAAATTTAACATTTTAATGATTATTTATATATGATCTACCATCCAATCACATACAATTTCACCATCAATATAATGACATTGTCACTCATGCATACGTACGGATTACCGTCTCCACGACGCGATGAGATTCATTCCCACGTTCACCATTCAACGATTATAATAAAAATACATTTTTTAATACGTATGTAATATATGAGATAATAATTCTAAAATATATATATATATATGTATGTATGTACTTACATATATCTTATTCACTTAATTATTTTCAATATGATATGAAAATGGAAACAACATTTATGCTTACGTACGGCCTACCGTCTCCATAAACAGTGCCTTTATTTTCATATATCTATCTTTTATAAACATTTATATTCTAAATATATATGTATGTATGTACTTACATGGATGTGTTATTTTTATACCATTCATAGTTTATGGTTAAAGTATTGTCATTTAGTATGCTAGTTCTAATACGAATGTTTGTGTTATGTTTCAACCTTTTCATATGAGGAATGTATTGGACAAAGTAAGTGATGTTCGGATCCCGCTATTGCTCCTCGATGCATCGGTAGTTCTCATGAGACAAATAGACATGGAATTTTCCAAGGACTTTCCCAATTTGATATATGGTATTGGCTGAGCCCTTAATCATTTTTAGACATCTTGGCCAAGGCCTTGACAAAATGTTTTAGAATGTCTGGCATTATACATTCCCTCATTATGAAAATAATATTGATGGTTCATGTGGTTATTTGATGAGTATAATACCCATGACTATGTTTTATTATGAAATTATTTACTCAGATTACATTTCTGCCATAAAGAGTTCATGTTTACTGTTTGTAAAGCCATTTGTTTTCAATTATTCACCATGACTATTGTTCATGTTATCTTTCACTAAATTGTTTACCCTTACTGAGCATATGAGCTCCCCATTTCTTGTGTTTTATTTTCCCAGGATTTCCAAGAATTTTATTATGATTAATAC
Source organism: Viscum album (assembly GCA_963277665.1). Taxonomy (NCBI): domain Eukaryota; kingdom Viridiplantae; phylum Streptophyta; class Magnoliopsida; order Santalales; family Viscaceae; genus Viscum; species Viscum album. The sequence continues at coordinate 1,629,042,250 of OY728150.1, forward strand.
GTTGGTTTAAGAAAAAATGGAACAATGGCATTCTCAAATAACTATCTATGTTGTATTTTATGTTTTAAATTGTAATGTGAAGTTGATGCATATATTCGATTTCCAAGACTACTAAACTAATCAGACTTTTGAGACTTGATTCCTTGTAATCATGCCAATGTATTAAAATAATGCACCCACTCTGGGCTTCTGGGGTCGGGGTGTGATAGTTGGTATCAGACGAAGTTTAGAAATAACCTTAAAATCTAGATTTAGAAAAACTCTGATTAGAGAACATTACCCTGAGATAGACATTGAGGATTAGTATATAAGAACTTCATAGAATTTTGGTAACATAGAGATTTTGTGAATTTTATAAGAAATACATCCCCATCTGGATACGAGTTGGTAGAGGAAACTCTGGAACAGATGTACATAGGGGTAAAACCTAAAAACACTGTTTTGTGTAAGACTCGAATGAGAACTGGTGCACAACAATGGGCCTTACTGCACTATTGGTTACGACACTCCTGGGGGATATGCTTAGGATAATTCACATTTTCATTACAACCCATTATGATAGATTTAAAAGTAAAAACTTCCTCAAATAAAATATTTTATCATTATAGATTATATTCATAATCGTTTCAATTAATGTTTGGTATTTTAAAAGTTTATAATTATGCATTGCAATTCATAAACAAACCTAGTGTATGACATTGTTTAGAAATGGTGCGTAGTAGAAGGAATTATAATTCCAGAAATACACATGATCAAAAGATTAAGAAGGATCATATATTTCATGGTATTAAGACAAAATTTAAAATGAAAATATTCTCCAACGTATTCTCATCATATTAAGAAATAATATCATTTGTTAATAAGATAAGTAAATAATTCTCTGAGTCATATGACTTTGAAAGGAAGAAAGATAAGAAAAGGATAGAAGAGATAAAGGTGGATAAAGGGAAGAGGGGAAAGATGGATTTTCCCATATTTGATAACTATAGAAATTATTGCCATGGTAAATGATTGAATGGAATGAGAGTTTGTTATTAGTGTGAAGAAAAAGGACACCAAGTACATGATTATAAGGGTAAAAAAAGGTTTCAAATGAACAATGCGTCATTTTCAAGGAGATGGGACACTATGAGAATAAATTTCCAAATCATCAGAGTATACCCCAAATGCTGCTATTGGATAATAATCAAGTTATGATACTAAAGAAGATGAAGAGGAATGACTAAGAGTTATTATGTTGTTATTAAAGTATTGTTCCATTTCTGTATTCTTTTAATTATGTAATGTTATAATAATTATAGAGTATATAAGGATTGTACTGTAGTACTATTACATTAAGGACTTTAGATTGTGGGGAACTAAGAAAAGTGACTCAATGGAAGGTTAAATTTTTGGAAAATATATGGTTGAGAGAAAGATAAACCATATTATGATTCTGATACTAAGGTAGTGATTTTGGAATATGATATGATTGATTTGGGTAAATTATATTGGATTTTATTGACATCCTTGGAACTGATTAATGATTTGTATATTCCATCATTGTTGTACTTTGCAACATTTTTTGGATAGAAGGAGTATATCCAGTATTCAATAAGTAATAAGGGATCTTGAATGAAATCAATATGGTTTTATGAAAATTCAGGGTGGTATAGTGTTTCAAAATAATACATGATGAAGGTATTCACATGTTATTATGTGGAAAAAAGGATCTTCATTGTCTTTACCATCCTTATAAATTTTGGACTGTGAGTTTGGATAGAAGTATTATGGATAAGTCTAAAGGTTGGAATCAATTAAGTTTGACATTGGATATTATTGTTAAGGTTAAATTATTTATTGATATTATTTTTGGATTTATATAAAAAGGACTACCCAGAGGTCGGGCGACAACCCGTCATGTCCTGCAAGGTCATGAGTCTTCAACTCACAACCGAAGGGCGACAAGGGTGGATAACCTACCACTGGAATACAAGATGTCATGGTTTTTATAATTTAGTTTTTTTAAATAGTCTGACAAATGGATTATAAATTCAATATTTTTGGAACCCTATATGATTAGAATAAATAGAATACTTTTGAATTATATTTTCTTTTAGAATGAAAGATGAGTTTGTGGTAGGAATTAGTAGAAGGATGAAACTCTACTTGTCAAGTATATTTTTTTCCTCTTCTTATATGAATAAATTAAATCTTAAATTTAAGGGAATGGATCATAAAACCAAAAATGTGTTATCCAAACACCTTATGTTTTGTTGATCCGATGGTATTTTACATCATCTTAGACATATGGGATTGTGGACCTCAATTTTACACTTGTTTGTGATTGATGACCTCAATATCTCCCTATAAATATTTATGTTTTCCTCCAATTATGTGTCTCTAATTTCCACCAATGTTCTCTTAATCGATATCATAATTTGGTTGTGATTTTTTTTATTTCCATTTCCATCTTATTAAGAGTAAATTTTTTTAAACCAATTTTCGATGTGGGATTTCCAAGAAGTCATTTTTGTATTTTTAATCATTTTGAACAATTTAAAATTGTGAGGACTCAATTTATTGATGTAGGGGAGAATGTGACACCCCAAGATTTTATATTACGTTATCTCTTTAAATTAATTTAATAGCTTGCGTTGCATGTAACACCAAGATCAAACGTACCACAACATTACCAAACTAGCATTTCAAAAAGAGGTTATAAATAGTATTACAAGAATTTTCAATATTATATACTTTATATAATTTTAACGTCCATATTATGTGTTTCCTAAACATAATATAAGTACAAATTAATTTTTTCAGATAAAAGAAGTATTTTTCAAAAAATGCAATTTTACCGCCTTTTAATGGAGAAACCTTTTTAAAATAAATACTTGACACATTTATATAATCAATTTAATGAAATTTAATTCCTCTTTGTAAGCACGACATAAAAATTTAGTTTTGATAAATTTTTGGGACTTTTATGATAACTTTCACATTTTGACGAATAGTGAAAAATACTATGTTTTAATTAAAAACATCTTTTTTAATCAAAATAATATATTGTGTTAAATTATTAATTTTAATGGGTTTTAAGTATAAATATATTATATTTTTATCATTTAATATTATTTAGGTCATTATAAGTAATTTCACATTTAAATTTGACATAAACACATGTCAATCTTTTGATAGTTTTTACTTTTTAAAAACCCGATTTTTGGTTTTGAGAATGGGAATTAATTTCAAATTAATAAATTCTAATTATATGTTTTAAATTTGGTAAACTGGAATTCATTTTTTAATTCATAATATCAAAATTATCTTTGGGTCAATTTTTGGTATTTTTCTGAAAACATTAAATTTTTGATGAATTGTGAAAAACACTTCGTTATTGGTTAAAACTGACTATTTATTTAAATGATTATTTATTTTATTTAAATTTATTTTATGTCCAAATATATACATAATACCTATATATGGTCAATGAAATTCAATGAATTCATTTTATAATAAGTATATATATATATAATATTTATTGACCTTTTTACCGTCTTTTACCCACCTCCTATAAGTTTTTGCAAATTTGAAAAAAACTTAATTTTACCACTTTCATGAGTTGAATTTAAAAAATATGAGAGAAACGATTAATATAAGTATGTAAAATGTGGTTCAATAAGATGGAAATAATTTTTTGGTGAATAGTAACTTTTGACTTTTATTTACTACGGTTAAAAGTAAATAGGGTAATTAAGGGTAAAAATGATATCATAATTACCCTAAAACATGTCCTAATTCTATTATATAAGTGTAATTAGACCAAAAACAACTTTATTAATAAAATATGGTCCACTTTGGTCCACTTAGAATAGATTAGGACATTTATTATTATTTTATTTATAGAAGAGTTAAAAGAGATGAATTCAACATTTAATTACTAAACTATTTTTAATATGGGGTTACACATAATTAAAATTCTACTATAAATATTAATTATAAATCTAAAAACTTTTCTTACATAATGGTATGTTATTTATTATTTTTAGACATTAGATAATTTAATTTATTTGTGACATAATGATGATGCAGTAATTACTTTATTAAGGAAAGATTAGAATAATTGATATTATAAATATCCAAATAAATGTAATTTGATTCATTTAATGAATTAAACTAATTTTATAAGTTAATATTACTTTTTTGAGTTGATAATTTTTTTTCCGAAGTAATAATGCTGTTATGATTTTCACAAAAACCAAATTCCAAATAATGTCAAAATTGACATAATTGAGTTTCCAAACAAATATTATATTAATAATTGATATTATATTCCTAAAAATATAAGGTTCAGCCAAAGGACATAGATAATGTTATATATATTAGTAATTAACCACATGGGATTCCCTTGGCTTGTTATAGTAAGATTATTAACCATATAATTTAAAAATAAAAAGATATATGGTATTGTCAAACTATTTAAATAAGAGTTAATTCTAAAAGATAAGGTTAATATGATGACCTAAACCTGTCTAAAACCTATTGGTTGAGATGTTTTTGACACATCTACTCTTTATCCTCTAAATAATTCATTTTTGAGCCATTAAAACCCAAAAATTTTTTATTATAAAATAATATTTCAAACTTTTCCTAAAGTGACCCTCACCTCCCTTTTAAAAGGGCACTTCCCGTTATCTTAATTTCACACCTCCAATGCCTTTTAGATCATCCAACCCCTGCCCAAATATCCTCCAAACTTTTCTCCATTCATCTTAGAGGCCTTACTTTGGTTAGAAATCCAACCTAAGGAGCCCTTTTGATCAAATCAAAAGGAAAAACCCGAAGAAGAGGTAAATATTTCATCACCTCTTTCAAGTTCTTTTCTTCTTCCAATTCCTATTTATTTGTTGTTTCCATTATAAGATAATAACTCCAGTATCTTTTATATACTATGATGTTATTATAAAAATGGTAAAACTATTTTCATTACTCTATCCATCCTGTAAATGTCAAAGTCACCATACGTGCGTACGTACGGATTACCGTCTCCACTGCATCGTGTAGTTTGTTATTCAAACATTTAATTATTTGGATAAGTATAATAATGAGTACAAATGAGGTAAATAATAAATATAACATGTTAATAATTCTATAAATATGATCTACCATCCAATTATATATGATTTCTCAATCAATATAATGATATTTTTGCTCGTGCGTACGTACGGATTACCGTCTCCACGACGCGATGAGATTCATTTCCAGGTTCCCCATTCAAAAATATATTTTATTAATACGTATTTAATATATGAAATAATAATACTACCGTATATATATATATGTGGGTGTGTGTGTGTTTATTTATGTATGTATGTACTTATATATATCGTATTCACTTACTTCCATTCAATACGATATGAAAACTGAAACAGTGTTTAAGCGTACGTATGGCCTACAGTCTCGATAAATAGTGCCTTACATTTAATTTATCTATCTATTATATATATTTATATTCTAAATATATATGATATATAAATCAAGGTTTATATTCTGGAAGTATTTAAATCATGGTCTAAATTATTCGATCAAGATTAACAAGTTAAAACACGTACGATAAAGAAAGTGATTATTACCCAAAATGTTAATTTCACATGGAAATCATTATTAAATGGGTAGTATAAAGTCATAAGTGAATAATGTATGATATAATAAATATGAATATTGTTCTATTATAATTTAATAACATACTATGTTCATTATAGAATAGGTTAAACGTACCCTCGACCAAAGGAAAGTGCAAGGTAAGTTTTAATTCCTTAATCTCATTATTATTCGAGATTGTTTACGGGTATGTTTTTACTGGGATATATTTATTATCCATGCCCATTTATATAAAAGAGTTTTCTAAGGGATTATTTTTAAGGGAATCTTTTTATTAAAACACCATTTTAAATGTTTTGAATATTTATTCTTCTAAATCATTCTTAGTAATGTCCATGTTTTCAAAATGGTTTTTTAGGATTTATTTATATGGACATGAATGATTTTAATACGTTAATTCCATTCAAAAGTTTCAAAGTGGTATAAGAACTTTTGATTAAAAAATGTATTTAAATGTCTTCCATTATAAATTGTTTGAATTTTTAAATGTTTTCATGAAAATGGGATATTTCTCTCAAAGAGTATTACAAATCATTATCATCTATGTCAACATCCTTTGATGGATTTTAAACTTGTTTGAAATTGATTTATTATGATACAAATATTCTATATTGTATTGAAGGTTTTGTGATATGTTTGACTATGGATGTCTTATTTTTATACCATTCATAGTTTATGGTTAAAGTATTGAAATTTCATATTCTAGTTATAGTAAAAAAATTTATGTTATGTTTCAACCTTTTCATATGAGGAATGTATTGGACATAGTAAGTGACGAGTGGAGATCTCTATATCTCCCCAAAGCATCAGTAGGTCTCATGAGACAATTAGAAATGTAATTGGCCGAGGCCATTCCCAATTTGATATATGGTTTCGGTCGAGGCCTTAATCATTTTTAGAGGTCTTGGTCGAGGTCTTGAAAAAATGTTTCAGAATGTCTGACATTATACATTCCCTCATTATGAAAATAATATTGATGGTTCATGTGGTTATTCGAATAGTAGAATACCCATGGCTATGTTTTATTATGGCCATATTTACTCATCTCATATTTCTTCCATAATGTGTTCATGTTTATTTTTTTTAAAGGAATGTGTTTTCCAATATTCACCATGCCTATTGTTTATGGTATATTCTGCTAAATTGTTTACCCTTATTGAGAATCTGAGATCACCCCTTTATTATGTTTTATTTTCCCAAAATTTCCTATAAATTTATTTTGATTGATATGCAGGGTTAAGCTAAAAGGGAATAATGGAATTCTCAAATAACTATCTATGCTATATTTTATGTTAAAAATTGTAATGTGAAGTTGATGCATGTAATCTATTTTCAGGACTGCTAAAATGATCGGCCTTTCAAGACTTGATTCATTGTAATAATTCCAATGTATTAAAATAATGCACCGACTCCAGGATTTTGGGGTCGATGCTTTTCAACATTTACACTTGCTAATGCTTTATTGAAAACTGGATCCACACACTCATTTTTCTCTTAATAGTTTATTATTGTATTGGGCGTGGTCATGGAAAAAGTGTGTGGGGTTATGTCAATTATTAATCTGTTATGGGTGTGAGTGGAGGACATAAAACATTGCAGAGATTCTGCTTTAGAGGCAGGTGGTTATAATTTTCGATGGAACCCATTTTTTCTTGATATTACATGTTTTAACCTGATTTTGGGGATGTAATTACAAGTGATGTATCAAGACCATATCTATTTTTACAGTTTTATGGTAACATTCACGTCTCCAGATGGATAAACTTATATATTTCATGGTGATTGGGATGTTTGAGCAGGCCACTCCGGGCCAATATGTCAGCAATTGGGTGAACTCACTGCCAAGTGGTATACCTTTTTCTTAATGATGGAGGGGTGTAACAACGTGTCTTTACACCTATAGTGGGTCAGTTTTTGGATTTTTTCCTTGATGATTTCTTGGGACTACCACCCAAAAGGGATGTGGAGTTCACAATCAAGTTTTTTCTAGGGGCAGAACCTGTTTCTATTCCACTATATATAATGGTTCCAAAAAAACTCTATAAACTTATGGCTTATCTTGAATATTTGGAGGACAAGGGATTTATATGACCTAGTACATCACCATATATATCACCCAATCTATTTTCTAATAAGGATATTTCATTGAGGTTATGTATCGATTATAAGACGTTGAATCAGATGACAGTTAAGAACCGATACCCACATCCCAGAATTAATAACCTTTTTGACCAACAAAGGGTTTCCTTTGTGTTCTCTAACATCAATTTGAGATTGGGGTACCATCAGTTGTGGTGGAGACCTTATGATATGCCATGGACATCTTTATAGAGAAAATATATGTTGTATGAATTTTTTGTGATGTTTTTTGGGTTAACCAATGCACTGACTATGTTTTTGGAGTTAATGAATCAGATATTTCACCCCTATATGAATCAGTCTGCGGTTGCCTTTGTTGATGACATCTTGGTGTACTCAAAAACATTTTAAGATCATGAAAAACATATTTACATTGTCCTAATTACTCCAAGAGATCATAGTCTTTACACAAAGCTATTAAAATTTCAGTTTTGGATTGATACCGACAATTTCGTGGGACACATCATTTCCAAGTCAGGTGTGTGGGTGGATCTTGAGAAGGTTCAAGCTGTGGTATCTTGGGAGAAAACTAAGAATGTTTATATGTTCAGAGTTTTCTTGGTTTGGATAGTTAATAATAGAGTTTTATTAATGATTTATCTCATTTGGCAGTTCCACTCTCTGGTTTAACTAAGAAGAGTGTTAAGTTTCAGTCAGCCAAGGCTTTCAAGACAACTATTCAAGAATTGAAGAAGCGGTTGACTATCGTACTGATTCTAATATTACCCAAACTTGGTAAGAAGTACACTTTGTCCGGTGATGTGTTTGGTGTTGGACTTGGGCCAACATTGATGCAATTTGATTAAGTTTTAGCTTATGGGTCAAGAGAGTGGAGGCCTCAAGAAATAAATTACCCTATACATGAACTTAATCAAGCTAAAATGGTATATTCCTTAAAGTGTTGGAGGCATTACCCATTATTAGAATGATTCAGGGTTTTCACTGATCATAGAAGTTTGAAGTATGTCTCATCTCAGAGGAATTTGAATTTTTGGTAGAAAAGGTGGGTTGAGTATTTGAAATCCATATATTTAGAGTTGGTTTACCCACCAGGGAAGGGGAATAGTGGTGTCGATGCTCTGAGATAAAATACTCAGAATTTGGTGATTCAGGAGTCCAATTATGACTGGAGAATGATGGATTGGTTTTTAGAGATACACTAGGTGGTGTAATATGGGCACAAAAATTAACCCTTGCATCTATAACATTTGAGTCCCCCCGTTTTAATCCAGGTTAAGGAGAATTAGTTGGAGGATCCAGAGTGTTTGGATAAAAAGGAACATATTAAAAGTGTAGAGTCACCTTGTAGATGGTTTATTATTGTTGATGGACTCATTTATGTTTAGGAACAGATTATGGTACAGATGGATTACATGTCAACAGATCAAGAAAGAGGTTACGGTTTTTGTGTCTTGATGGCTTACCTATCAAAAGGTGAAGTCCAAGCATCAACGTCCAAGTGGGTTGTTACTATCATTTCCCATACAGGCTTTGAGGTGGAATGAAATAATGATGGGCTTCGTGGTGGGTCTTTTAAATATGCCTTAGAATAATGATGCAATCTGGGTTGTTGTGGAGCGATTGAATAAAGTGTATCATTTCTTGCCAAGATAAGAAACATATATGGTTGATCTGTTGGGTGAATTATATTTTTTATAGATAGTGTGGCAGCATGGTGTGCTGAGAACCATAGTCTCAGATCATGAACCACATTCAACATTATGTTTTTGGAAGGTTCTATAGAACATGCTGGGTAAATAAGTGTTTTTGAGTATGGATTATCACCAACAGAGGAATGAGCAGTTTGAGTGTAAAATTAAAGAACTAGAAGACATGTTGTGAGCCCATGTTCTTGATTTTAGTGGTTCATGGGAAAAATACTTTTTTCTTGTTGAGTTTTCATACAAAAATAGTTTTCCAGATACTATTAAGATGGATCCTTTTGAGGACCTCTTTAGGAGAACTTATAGGTCTCTATTTTGTTGATTCGAAGCCAAGGAGTCTAAGATGTTAGGTTTGAGTCTCATGAAGGAGACATCAGAAAAGGTTCAGTTGAATAATAAGCATATGATGACAGAACATTGTTAGCAGAATTCATATATAGATCAATGTTACAGACCTCTCGAGTTCATGGTCGGTGATAATGTGTTCCTTCAGGTGTCTATAAGGTTGGGTCACTGTCAAATCCATAAATAGAGAAATTTGTCACCTAGGTATGTGGGACTGTTTGAATATGTCGAGAGGATCAGACTGATGTCTTACTAATTTTATCTTCCACAGTGGTATAGTTGGATGCCTTATTTTTTTCATGTTTCACAACTCCAACAGTATCACCCTAATCCATCTCAAGTGGTAAACACTGATGATGTCGAACTTGAGTCTGATGCTTCCTTTGAGGAGTACCTGGTTCATGTTTGGATCATAGTGAGGAGACCTTGATGGTAAAGTTTGCTCATTTAGTTTGTATTCTATTTTATCATCGAAATTTTTAGGAAGAAACATGGGAACAAGAATCAGATATATGGGCCTAGTGTTCAGATCTATTTTATTTGGAATCTAATTGATGCTCGAGGGTTTGGGGCATGAAATACGACGGAAAAAGTGCTTTATGGGATTGTTTTATAGTTTGCGCGTGGTTGGTACAAACCATGTAAAACTTTAAGGAAACTATGTGAAGGGGTGATTTTTAGATAGTGGAATGCATACTTTTTTCACATGGTTTGGTAAACCATGATGCCTAGTAAAGTTTGAATTTTTTAAAAAATGCCACCTAAAGATTTTTAAATCTACCTCGGGATTTTACTCTTCTTCTCCTCCTCCTACCTTAGGTGCAGTAATTGACAACCCAACATTTGCAAGGGAGATTCTCCTTTGATCCTAGAACATTTAGAGTGCCGTTTTTTTCAGATCAAAGCCCCGAGTGAGTATAATCTTTTCCTTGCTTCCTCTTCTCAATTAGGGTCGGTATCTTTACCTCTTCTCCTTATGAAACCCTCAAACACCTCATTTTACATTGAGAACTATTTTGAATCTTCAATGGAACATCCAATCGGGATCTAAGGATTGGTTTTAGAGTTCATCCATTAAAAGATTTTAGGTAGAAGGTCTATAAGTTATATCCCATAGTTTCATTGTAGATTTGTTCATGTATGACCTTGCTCTTTGTCACTTATTATTATTCTTTTGAACCCCTTGGTATGGTTTTGAATTTTTGGTTTCCAAATGTGGAATGGAAACCCTCATGGTCCCAAAGGTATGCATCGAGGATGACTTAACCCATTTACGACCACCCATGGGGTGCACCGATATTTTCTAGACCTAGAAATTAATTAAGTAAGTGAAAGGTCTTTGTGTGAAAATTTAGATATCTTGTTGAGTATGATCATAGGTTTAATAGAAGTGAAAGTGAAATATTGGTCATGTTACTAAGTTATAAATGACATTTGGAGTTTTGGGAAAGGTGTAAAAATGGGTTAAATTGGTTAATTGTGATTGAGGTATGTGGCTTATGCATTACATTGGAAATTCCCAACCAGGTTAGTGCATATTAAATACTGAATATTTTAAATAGGTAATGTTATGTGAAATGGGAAATATTTTGAATGGGATTACATAATGGTATTTATGAATATTTTTAATCGGTTAATATAAAGGAATTATTGAATATACTTGGTGATCTAGGCTTTAGAATGGGAATTGGGATCAATGGGCTAAGTGATGTAAATGGAAAATGTGATAATGGGATAGGGAAGGGGACATATCTCTATTACTTTAATGGTTGAATTCCACCCATACTGAGGCTTCTAGGTGAGTATATTATGATGTTTATATGTGTTATCCCTAGTAAGATAGGGACTTGAATTATTCCCATATACAGAATGATAAACCTCATTAATCTTGTGCAAATGTTGTGAATGTATAAACCATTGATTAAAAGATGGTGGTGAACTAAATAATGAATAAAATGCACATAATGAAATTGGTACCATGGTTAGTAAAAACCAAGAAAATATTTTTAACTCATGGACCTGTGTTGTCTTTTATTTACTTTTCGTTTCTTTCATACATGCATGTGTTATCTGTTAGACAAGGTATTTCATAGAAACTGTTGGTGGTGGAATACTAATTTTTACTCACACCCTGCTCTAGATGCCATTGGGTACCCTTGCAGATTTCATCGTTGTAGGTCAAGAAATTGGTAAATGTCTAGTGCTCAGAGATTAGTTGATTTTGGGATTTTCATGGATGTGGTTCTAGACTTGGAGTTAGGACCATTTTTGGGATTCTGTTGTTTGACTTTGTTTTATGTTTTGTTCACTTATAATTGCAGCATGACATAAAATATTTACTGATGAATGTGGTTGTACCCAGTTTGGTAGATGGTTATTTATCCTTGTTCATTTATTATCTTGTGATGTTCTTGTTATTTAATATGTTTACTACTCTGGCATACTTTAAAAAAAGGGTATTATCTCCCCACGTTAGTTTTAGACCCTCACTATTAGTCGGAAACCTCTGGTATATGGGGAGGTATGCTTGATGTATTGTGACAACCCAGCTCAGGGAAACGATGTAGTGGCACCTAAGACTGGGAAATTGTAGTCGACATATCAGTAGATATAGTTCATTGTCTGTTTATTAATTTATGTCACATGATTTAATTTATTAACTTCTATATTATTTATTTCTTATCTAGTTATGTTAATGGAAGGTGTTCTTCATTATTGACCTTTATATATAGATTTATTCATTAATTATTTCATTGTATTGGCCCTTACCGATCATTTGAGCTCACCACTATTAGGTTTCTTTCCCCAGGATATGAAGAAGAAAAATTTGAATAAGCTTTCAAGGATGCAATTTATTTTAGTTTATTGTGAAACAAGTTTTACTTTGTTTTCCTAATGTATTATGGGTTTTGTATATGTAATTTGGATTTCAAAGAATAAAAAGCTGAATGGTCCTTTAGGATTTGTTTCCTCTTAATCATTCCAATGTAATCAAATAATGCACCGACTCTGGGCTTCTCAGGTAAGGGCTTTTACTGCTTAAAAATACGTAAAATATTCTTCTCAAAAAAGAATTCTATTTTTGTGGGATTAAAATGATTTTTTCTCTATATACTTATTTAGGGTTAATAATTCTTTCATAAATATTTATAATATGTTATATTCATGTCTCCATATATAGAGTGCTGAATGTTTTACTTTTATTAATTTTCTGAATATGAACTTTACTTGTACTATATTTTTAATATACCATAATTATATGTTGAGATTTATTTCACTTCTCAGGTATAAACACTTATATTTCTCAATTGATGAAATCCATTTTGGTATCTTTTGATTAAAATTATTCAAATGAGCTATTTTATAACTATATTCCTAAAAATAATTGGATTTTATTCTCAAAGGGAGTGAGGTACTAATATCATGTGTAAGTATTTCCAAGAGTCCTGAACCTTTTCTTCCTTATTTTTCAATATTTTATACCTACATCCAATATCCATGTTCCCATATATAACTCATTTCCAATAATAACTTTAGAATAACTTATCACACAAATAATTTTACAAATCAAATTTGGGTAAGTATTATTCACGATTGTTCTTTATCTACTCACCACTTTTGTAATAAAAAGGTATTATTCAAGGTAAACCTTTATTCTTAGTCATATGAGTTGGGGTAAAATTTACAAAAGGTATAATTATATATTCTTCTACAAGAGCATAAAAGTTATTCTTCATAAGGAATATATGCATATCTTTTTAATTCGTTTTCTCTTTTATGTTACTCTTCTTTTCCAAATAAAATATACTAGAACATAAAAATACAAATATGTTTTTTTGTATTTGTTTTTATTTTCTTGTTCTCAATATGCATAGATTGATCAATACTTGATCAAATTACATTATAAAATTTTGATATAGAATAAATATTTCTATTATTCTAAACTGATACATTTATAAATTTATCACATTTATTCTCAATCCATTTCTATTTGGACAGTTATGTTTTTAATTGTCTCCCATTTTGGAATTAACCTCATTCAAAAATATGATTTTTTGTTAAATTCGAATAGGTGAGCACATAAATTTTTGATACACCCAAGTCTCATTTCACCAGTGTAATGAGTCCTTTATTAACCCAAGAACCTATCTAATTTATCAGAGGATTAAAACCTTCTATATTTAGCTTTAGAAGTCTTCTCTATTTTAATTTCAACCACCTTTTAAATATCATCTATATAGAATATAAAATATAATTTAGAATTATCAATATTTATTTTCAATTCATGTATAATATAATTTTTTGAGACTAAATTAAAAAACTATATTATTGAATTTCTTGAATAAATTTAAATACTTTTAATCAAAATTTGATGAATAAATAAATAAATAAATACAACCTTTTAATTTCACCTTGTCTTTGGAATATATATAATTTACATCCTTAAAATTTTTCTCATGATGCTAAATATTTTGGGTGATACATTATGAATATAAGATGACTCATATACTAGAAAATATATATCATACCTCATAATTACTTGTTGATCCATTTGAACATGAATTTATATAAACATGAAATTTTAAAACCATTTGACTGTTCATTTAATGTTCTGATATCTATCTTTAACATTATATTTTTTTAAAATAATTATTTCATAATATGACCGTAAAAGTATTTCAATCTTCTATAAACATTTAAAAACATTTCTTAATGTTTGTATATATGTTTCTTCAAATTTTCTTACATATAAATATATATATCATTATATTTAATATAATTATAAAAATAAAAATCTATTATTGAATCCCAATCACAACTTGAACTTTGTTTTTTTGTTAAAATATTTTCACACATCATTTAACTCTTCTGTTGGAAAAAATAAAAATCTTTTAGAATAATATTAAAACCCCTTGATATGGATCAATATCCTATCCTTATCAAATAGTAATAAATTATATTTTCACTTCAGTAATGTATAGAAAACGAATCAATCAAAAAATAAACACATGAAGTTTTTAAATGCATCGCTTATCGATATGAATGGATAAACATTGCTGTATTGTAGGTTTTATTACATGACATATGATTTATACTCTTTTTATCTATAAAAATATGGGAAAATGTGTTAACCTTAAACCCTTTAAATATATCTCTCATTAATGTGTACATTCTAGTACTAATATATATTTTTTATAATAGGTTTTAGGGGGTTACTAAAAACACACTCACCCATGGTCTACTAGATCATTCGTTAATATATACTCAAGATTATGTTTAACTTATTAGATTACACCATGAAAATGATTAAATATACTTAAGAATCAAGGTTACTATGACCTAAAGGCCGAAATTTTTAAATGAACTACAAGGCTTCATGGATAATTAATAATTGATTATTGTCTAAAATTTTATCTTATTGACACTATTAGAGATAATAAACTTGAATTTGGCTACATGAAGCTGACCATGTATGCATGTGACCATGTATGATCTTCACACAAATGCATGTCTCAAGTCCACAACAACATTCAGAATCAATATCCCCCAGTGTGACACCAACATCACATATATGAAATATTTTAAAATGCATATAATCATCCATCCAACCCTTCACATGACGTACAATTTTCATCCATAAGTTAAGAACAACTAAATAATAAAAAAAATACTTACCAACATTCAATGAAAGTCAACTCTTTTAATTTAATGGTTGATAGATATGTCTACAATAATAATAGATGACATTGAACCACAATTATGATTTGAACCCCAAATGTGCTGATGTTATGGAAGAGTAGAAACAAATTTTTAAAAAGATAATTAAATTTAAAAGTATAATTTTGACTCAAAAAATATATTAAAAGGTATATACTTTAAATATTATTTGTATTCATAGACACATATTTCATTTTATTCTTCGATTATTTTTATTTTATTAGATCAAATCACTTCATTTAGTTAAATATTATTATTCATGTTCATCATTAAATAATCAAAGCCGACATGATTAGATACATACACAACTAGAATATAAAATATTTATGACATATCATTTGTGATACGACCCTATAACAAATTACCCATAATTGTAAAGTGTGTCACAAAAACTATTTTCTGCAATGGTCTGACGAAATTTTTTTTTATGATAGGGGAACCACCTGTTTTAAAAATCATTTACTGGTTATATAACTATTATCATTTAATATAGGATTGTTCAGCATCACAAACAAATATTTTTTACGAGAGATCAATGTTGACTCAAATAATCAGAAAAAATAAAAAATAAAAATAAAAATAAAAATAAAAAATTTAAAAAATTTATAAAACTTTAACATAAATAACTAAAAACCATAAATTAAAAAAATAATATTTATTAAAAAAACTATTATATAAAAAAAATAAAAAAATAAAAAAATAAAAAAATCACAATAATATAAAAAAATTCTGTAAATATGATAATTAATAATAGTATTAAAAAATATGTTCATTCAAATTCTTATCATAATAAATGTGTCAAAAAATATATAAATCACCAAGGAAGGAGAGGGTAATCTGGAGGAGGTGGTGGAGGGAACTCTATCCCTATACCGTAAACCAAGAATCACTTGTATTCTATCATATGTTGCTACAACTGCTCATGATCTCAACAATACTCCTCCTCCTCCTACTCATTTTGTCATCAAAGCCCTTCCTATTCTATAAAAACAATCTCTATAACCTTATCCTAAGCTCATAGCTTTTCCTTATACTCTGTAGTCAATGAAGACAACTCTCTGTGAGCTCCCTTCAAGCTGGATGATGACAGCACTATAGTACTATAATAGCTTCTAAGAGTCAATAGAAAATTAGTACCAATAACTCATCCTTTCTCGAAAGCACACTGAGTCACCTACATCCATGTTTCGTCGTCAAATCATTCTATACTAGTGACCCAACCCAAATTCACAACCTAACTCTCATAATGTGTGTGAGAAATTTATAACTCATATGACTCCTTCAAATGTAATTTTAAATTAAAATTGTTAAAATATTTTTTTAGATAATTTTAAAACTAAAAAATACACTTAGTACAATCTGACACCATCAATCACCATTAATATATAAAATGATATGATAAATGTACATCCTCTAGAAAACATAAAAATTCATAATATTATATTTCTCAAATACCAATATGAATAAAAAAAATATACACTTTACATTTCTAGGTATATAAATTATTATATAAAAGTACTTACCAGATGCCGTCAATGAGTTCAAAACGCATGACTAGAAGATCAATGCATGAATTCTTGACTCCTCCAATTATACTGACCAAATGATTTTCTCCAATAAAAAATGTCTTCCATATGATGTGGGAGTAATCCATCACAAACTTGAGTGGTGATGTAATTGAGTTGATGTATACAACAAGACTGATAAAAAACTATGACTCCAGCTTTCTTAATGGATATCTTCCTCAGATTGTGCAAAAACTAAAGAAAAGGCTCACACATGCAGGCCTCCCATTCCAGGTAGATATAAGTCCTCATTCTATCATCGATGAGATACCATAATCTCTATAAATAGATAATAATATCAAGTTAAAAATTCAATAAATTTAAAAATAAATATTATAAATTGGAATACCATCCAATTATCAAATATGCGGTGATGAACATCAATGAGATTATGATCCCACATCACCCATGATTTGGAAAAATAATTACAAATAATAACACTCCCCTGTCCAACATTTATTTGTGAAATATAGTATGAAAAATGATCAAATAATAATATAATTAGTATATAAATAAATTAATGAAAATTAACTAAATCATACAACTAAACATACCTCCGCATGCATGGATTAAAATTAATATATTTATGTTTCTTAGGACTAGGTAATAGAATCATCAATATTGCATGACCACAACCCCAATGAGTTGATTAACTACCTGCAAATTCAGGGTTAGATGATGAAGCATCCAACTCATCACCAAGAAGTGTAACTCCTCTAAGTCTATGAAACATCTAATCAAAAGTCTCATTATCCATGTGAAATATGAAAATAATGTAGTCCAAAAATAATTTAAGATAGGTAATATATATATATTTATTTATTATGAGTATAAAAAACATGTAATTATTCCATTATTCAACATCATTGTGACATCCTGACTCCAGAAGCCAGGAGATG
This sequence comes from Viscum album, assembly GCA_963277665.1. NCBI lineage: Eukaryota > Viridiplantae > Streptophyta > Magnoliopsida > Santalales > Viscaceae > Viscum > Viscum album. Next base: position 1,629,060,223 of record OY728150.1, read on the forward strand.
GTTCATTATTACATAACATTGGAAAGATACAAGGAATCATGTCCTGAAAGACCGATCAATTTAGTAGCCTTGTAAGTACTAGATGCATATATAGGTTTAACATCACATCATTAAATAAAAAAAAACATTGTGTCCTCTTTGAGAACTCATATATCCCTTAGCCTATTCCAACAGGTTAATCGTAATATACTTATTTGCATCCTGGAAAAAATAAAACAAAAGAAAGGGGTGACCTCAGAAGCTCAGTAAGTATAACAATATTGTGGAAACTATCATAAGTGTGAAAAAAAGTTAAATAAATGTATAAGACAAGAACACAAGCCTTTTAAAATTAAACATCAGTATAATATGGCCCAGATAAATAAAATAATTCCATTTTCATATTCACAAGGATATTCTACTAGTTGAATAATCACATGTAATATAAATATCCAATTTCATAATGATAGAATGCAAAATTCCAGACAACATTACCACATAGTCAAGGCCTTGTGCCAAGACTACAAATAAGATTTTATAAATGCCTTATGCCAAAACAATAGTTTGTCTCATGAGACCTACCGATGCATCGAGGGGCTATAGCGGGATCCACCTATCACTTACTATGTCGAATTCATTCCACCTATGAAGGGTGAAACATAATCTAAACATTCTTATTAATACTAGAAAACCAAATGTTAATGTTTTAACCACAAACCATGAATGGCATAAAAATAGAACATCCACAGTCAAACATAACTCGTTAAATACAATATAGATGATTTTATTATGATAAATAAACCTCAATAAAGAACAAAACACAATAAAGGATATTGACATATATGAAAATAGACAGTAAAACTATTTGAGAGAAATATCCCCTTTTCTTGAAAACATTTTAATGTCGCAATATTTATAAAAGAAGTCGTTTAAATTAGATTTTTGAATCAAAGTCACCCATACCACTTTGAAACTTTCAAAAGGAATTTTAATTTCAAAACATTTATTCACCTATAAATAAATCCTTAACACCATTTTTAAAAAATGGTCATTAATGAGAAAGATTTAGAAGAATAAATATTTAAAACATTTAAAATAATATTTTAGTTAAAAAGTTCCTAAAAAAATAAGGGACTCTTGAATAAAAGTAATTGGGGAATAACATTAATAAAAAAATTATTATATCATGAAAATAAATGTATTCATGATATAATATGTCAAAGGATAGAATATATACCATATAAAAGTGAATTGGTGCATAATGACAAAGAGGTCTCAAAGGAATGTAAATTGGGATGAAATACCTTATAAAGACTGTATACTTAGATTAAGGATGAGTCAATGAAGTAATTATGTTTGAAAAATATAAATAAAATCAATATAATTTGATATTATGTGTAAATAAATCAGATTACATTCACACATATTCTTGTAAAATAAAAACCAATGACTTGGATGTTTAAATCAATGAATGTAAATTGAGTAAAATTTCCCTTAAAAATTTCATATCAATGGAATGAGAATTTTCAATGGAGTTTTTATGTTTATCCAAGGTATATTCACATATATTGGAGTGTAAATTAATACATAAATAATAAATAGTTATTTCACACATAATCTTGAAGTAAAATAATCAATGAAGTATGCGTAAAGCCCAATGAGGGGAAATTGAAATTTGACATTCCCATAACGATTTGGTAACTTATGAAACATACACCCCATGAAAGAAGTGTCATACAATAAATATTTAAATACACATAAATTAAATTATATTACATAAAGAATACAATCATGGGTAGTACATACACCACACACAAGGACATAGTGGCAATATAGTATGAATCTCACGGGAATAAGCGGTGAGATGAAAACCCCTTACCTTGTAATTTTCCTTAGTCGATGGTTTGTTAACCACCTATATAATGGTGAAATTATTATTATTAAATCATAAAAAATCCAAATACATAAATATGACATCGTAGATGATCTTCTATTATTACTTTATTAATGATATTTCAGTAGTATCATTGTTTTGATTGTTAACTGATTCGTTTTCCTTTATATGTTTTGTTAAGTAATTCATGTTTGTTATGTATAGGATGTATTTGATTCATATCCAGAATGATATTGAGTTCTTAAAAATTATTTTTAGTCATAAAATACAAATTATTTTTGAATGATTATGATGGGGAATGAATCTCATCGCGTTCGTGGAGACGGTAAGTCGTACGTACGCACGGGCGAAAATATCATTATATTGACGGTGAAATAGTATGTAATTCGATGGTATATTATATATATATATATAATCATTAACATGTAATATTTAGTATTTTAATCAGTTATACTCATCATTATACCCATCCAAAATAATTAAGTGTTTGAATGACAAACTAAACGACGGCGCGGAGATGGTAAGCCGTGTGTACGCATGTATGGTGACTTTGTCATTTATAGGATGGATAGAATAATGAATATGGTTGTACCATATTTATAATAACATCAAAATATGTAGAAGGTACTGGAGTTATTATTTTGGTATGGGAACAATAGAGAATGAGGAAGTGGAAGAAGAAAAGATCTTGAAAGAGGGTGGTGAAATTACTGCCTCTTCTTCGTGTGTTTTCTTTTGAGTTGATCAAAACAGGTATTTAGGTTGGATTTATGATTAAAGTAAGGACTCTAGAATGATGTGATTGAAGTTGGGAGGATATTTGGGTAGGTTTTTAATGAGAAAAATGGATTGGGAGGTGTGTTATGAGACATGGAGAAGTGTCCTTTTATAAGAGGGGTGAGGGTCACTTTAGGAAAAGCTTGAAATATTATTTTATAATAATATCATTATCGATTCATAATAGCCCCAAAATGATTTATTTAATATCAAAGGTGTGGATGGGTTGAAAAGATCTCAAAAAATAGGTTTTAGACAAGTTTAGGTAACCATTTGAACCTTACCTTTTAGATTTAACTCTTAGTTAAATAGTTTAACTTTTACCGTGTCTTCTTGTATTCTTACACTATATGGTTAATAAACATAGTCTAAACTACAAAGATAATATCAAGTGGTTCAATAATAAAATATATAATATTATTTAAGCCCTTGGGCTGAAACTTATATTTTTAATAATATTATAACAATTAATAATATAGTATTTGTTTTAAAAACTCAATTATGTCAATTCTGAAACTATTTTGTATTTGATTTTTTTGAAAGACATTAAAAATTTATCACTTAGAATAAAATTTATTTAATCAATAATAACATGCCGTATTAACCTATAAAATTAGTGGAATTCATCAGAAGTCTCAATTTACATTTATTTGGATATTTATAATATCAATTATTTTGATATTTCATTAATAAGGTAACTACTACATCAACATTGTGTCATAAATAAATTAAATTATTTAATGTTTAAAATTATAAATAAAATATAATTATGTAATATATATTTTTTATATTTATAATTAATATTTATAGTTTAATTTATATTGTGTTTTACCCTATCTTAAAACGGTTTAGTTATTAAACATTGAATTTAACACTTTTAACTCTTCTTTAAATAAAATAATAATAAATGTCCTATTCCAATCCAAGTAGACCAAAATGATCATATGTTTCTTCCTAAGGTTGTTTTTGGTCTAATTACACTTACCCAATAGAATTAAGACATGTGTTAGGGTAATTATAATATCATTTTTACCTTTAATTACCCAATTTACTTTTAACTGCGGTAAACAAAAGTCAACCGTTACTATTCACCAAAAAGTTATTTTCATCTTTTTGAACCACATTTTACTTACTGATATTAACCATTTCTCTTGGATTTTTGAAATTCAATTCACAGAAGTGGTAAAATTATGTTTTATACAAATTTTCAAATGCTCCTAGAAGGCTGGTAAATGACGGTAAAACGTTCTATAATTTTTTTACATCTAATTTTATTATAAATTTGCTCCAATTAATTAAATAGAACATATATAGGTATTATATATATATTTTTTCTTAAAATAAATTTTAATAAAATAAAAAATTATTTAAATAAAAAGTCAGTTTTAAACTATAACACAATGTTTTTCACTATTCATAAAAAATTGAATGTTTCCAGAAAAATATTAAAAATTTACCCTAAGCTAATTATTTATATTCTGAATTCAAAAATTAATTCTATTTTACAAAATTAAAAATATAGACATTGAATTAATTAATTTAAAATTAATTCCTATTGTCAAAAACCGAGAAGTGGGTTTTTAAAAAGTTAAAACTATTAAAATATTAACATTTGTTTGTTTCAAGTTTAAATCTGAAATTACTTATAATGTCCTATATTGTATTAAATGATAAAAATATAATTTAATTATACTTCCAAATCATTCAAATGAAAAATTTAGCCCTATAAATTATTTTGATTAAAAAAGTTGTTTTCTATTAAAATTTAGTATTTTGCATTATTCATCAAAATATGAATGTCATCAGAAAAGTACCAAAATTTTTTCCAAAATAAATTTTTTTTATCCCTATTAAAAATAATAATTTAATTTCATTAAATTGAATATATAAGAGTGTCAAATATTGGTTTTAAAATGGTTTTCCTTTAAAAGGTGGTAAATTTTCAATTTTTTTGAAAAATACTTCTTTTATCTGAAAAAATGAATTTGTTCTTATATTATGTCTATTAAAAACATAATATAGATTCTAAAATTATATGGAGTATATTAAATTCAAAATTCAGTTAATGCTATTCACAAAATCATTTTGAACGGCTAGTTTAGTAAGTCGTGGTGCGCTCAAACTCAGTGTTGTGTGAAGTGCAAATATTGAATTATTTTATAGAAAATAATTTAATATGAAATCTGGGGGTGTTACATTCTTCCACCCCTTTTGGAAATTGCATCCTCGCAATTTTAAAATTATTCTTGGGAACTTTATTAAAAACCCCACATTAGAAAAAGAGTTAATAAAACTACCACTTTAAAAGAAAGAATGCGAAGTACAAAGGTCACCCGAGATAACCCATACTCGGATTCCATGTAAGAAAACATGGATATAAAAGATAAAATAAGTGTCAGGTTATGATGGAGAGTGATAGAAAACATAATTAGTAGAATGTTCACAAGAAGAAAACCAAAAACTTGTGATGGGATAAATGGTCATTAGATTCCCAGTAGGAAAAGTAAACAGACAATGATTTTTTTAAGTTCTATTTCATAAAGTTGAGGAATTTATTTATGAGATTGACTAAGAACATAAAGAGATATACTTACTTTTTAAGTATAGTTTCATCATTTAATAAATTTTTACTACTACCTCATCTTTTTATTTTCAAAATGATGAGTATTCAAGATGACTTGGTCACACCTAAATCTCTAGAATCAACTTCTAGAGAAACACATTATCCACTAAGGATAAAATATATATTTCCCTTGTCTTTTGAGATTAACCAAAACCATAATGGTTAGTACAAGATCATATGATCCCAAATAGTATAATCCTTTAGAGAAATAAATACTAATCTTAATTTCTAAAATTAAACCGACAATACCCAAAGTTCAATAAATACCATTCAATAAATAATTTTCCTTAAAATATTTAAATATAATTCAAACTAATATGGAAACCCAAAACTTAGAAGAATTTTATTACATAGTATTCCATGTTAAATTGTATCTCCAAATAACATCGACTAATATTAAAGTCACATACACAAAATTAATTAACATAATCACAAATTTTCTATGATAGGTTAATCATTTCCATAAATAACCCAAATCACTATAAATCCACAGTAAAAACATAGATAAATATTTGTAATAACTCCTCAAATGAAATCCCATAGTATTTTATTTTCCTTAGGCATATAGTGTTCCCAAAGGAGCCAATGTCTTCCAAAATAACATTTATCAATTAATCACCAAATGATTTTCTTATACTAAGGACATCCGTTTGATTAGACATAAGATCCCAAATCAACTTATTACTGATCAATAAAATCATTTAACTAAAAAGAATTAGTCACTCTAACCAGGGACTTCACGTAGTCCAGTGGTATGTGATAAATTACAATCGCACTCTCATTGGGGGTTCGATTCCCATATCTTTGTCTGACATTAAGGGTTGTCACACGGTCTACGTGTTGTCCTTTTAAAAAAAATATTTTATAACAATCCAAAAAATGAGATTATTTCATCAAAATAATCACAACATAATTTCACTAAAAATTTTATCTCATACCTTACATTATCATCCGAAAATTTAGTAACTTGTAATTGCCTCAAATTCTAGGATCATATAAACCCAAATGGTTATTTTATAACTATATCGACAATAAAAAAGATAATTATTCCTAAAATTTCATTTTCGCATAACAAACTTCCGGGTTACACATACAAGTGAAATTTATTCCAAAGTAATCTCATCAACATAGAGCACTAATACTTTTAATCATTTCTCCATCCATTTATTTCCACATAGGTTTTTCCTTGACCAAGTGGTTATCCTATAGAATAGGGCATTAACTCGGGTAATGACCACGTCTTCAACATTTACGGAAAATAACTATAAATGGATTATTGGGATCATTTTTATTTTCTTCCATAGTATTCTTTTTTCCTCATAATTCTTTACTTTATGTCCTTATTTACCACACATAAAGCATTTCTTTTTTCTCTTGAGGCACTTTCCTAGGTATCTCCTTCCACATTTCCTGCATGATGGAAATTGAGCTTTCTTTTCTCCAATTTATCTAATACTATAGATCTTATCATTCACCGCCTTTCTCTTCTTTGTTGAGTCCAAGAGTTGGTTAATATATATCTTGTTGATCATATTTTTGGAAAACTGATTTGGCATGAGCATGATATCTTTTACACCTATAAACAACCCATTTCATTTCTCTTTTCAACCACCATGCCAACCTTTTACACCATGTTCAATGTTAATATGACTTCCATGGAACCCAGCCATTGGCTAACACAAGAAAGCATAGTGTGAGTCATAAAATCTTTTAGAGAATATCACAACACCTTATTTTCAATCTAAAACTCCTTAAAATTAACCAAGGTTATTTATTCTCATCTTATATTAGAATATTTCAAATCTAGTTGTAAATAAAATGTGAATTATCCTAAGCATATCGCCCGGGAGTTTCGTAACCAAGAGTGCAACAAGGCCCGTTGTCATGTACCAAGATACCCCGGGTCAAGCCTAAAACTCCTTGATGGAGTTTTCAATCCTAGGTGCATCTGTGCAAAAGCCGCCTCTACCTGCTCACATCCAGACATGGATGTATTTCTTGGAAAAAAAACATAATATTTACATTACCAAATTTTTTGGATGTTCTTCTATACTGATCTTCAATGTTTATCTTAGGTTACTTTTTCCAAATAAAAGTTTTTTTTTAATCTAGACTCCAAGGTTTCTACTAAAATTCCTTTGATACCAACTGTAACGCCCCAAATCTAGAATCCTGGAGATGGTGCATTATTACATAACATTCTCATGATAAAATGAATCATGTCCTCAAATACCGGTCTGTTTAATAGGCTTGGATCTACTAGATACATATAAAAGTTTTACATTACTTCATGAAATAAAATAACAAAATTATGTCATCTTTGAACACTTTTTTATCACTTAGATTTTTTACTGTAGGTTAATCGTAATATAATTATTTGCATCCTCGAAAAAATAAAACATAATAAAGGGGTGAGATCAGATGCTCATTAAGGATAAAAATACATCAGAAACATTCATAAATAAGAACAAACATTTAAGGCAATTCATAAGACAGGAACACAAGCCTTTTAAACATAAACTTCAATATAATATGGAAAAGATAAATCAAATAATGACATTTTTGTATTCACATGGATATTCTACTAAATGAATAATCAAATGTAACATAAATAGACAATTTTATAGTAATGTAATGCATAATTCTAGACTTCATAACCATATAGTCAAGGCCTTGTTCCAATACTACAAATAACATTTTGTCAAGGAAAAATACCAAGACACTAGTTTGTCTCATGAGAAATACCAATGCATCTAGGATCTATAGCAGGCTCCGCCCGTCACTTACTAAGTCCAATGAATTTTTCATATGACAGGGTGAATCATAATATAAACATTCATATTAAAACTATCAAACCAAATTTCAATTTTAACCACAAACCATGAATGGCATAAAAATAGCACATCCGCAGTCCAAAATAACTCTTTTAATACAATATAGATGATTGTATTATGATAAATAAACCTCAATAAATAATAAAATACACTAAAGGATATTGAAATAAATGAAAATAGTCATTAAAACTATTTGAGAGAAATATCCCCTTTTTATTGAAAACATTTAAATGTTGCACTATCTATCAAAGAATTAATTTAAAAGGGATTTTTGAATAAAATTGCCCCATACCACTTTGAAACTTTTAAAAGGAATTTTAATTTCAAAAAATTTATGGACATATAAATAAATCCTTAAAACAATGTTTAAAACATGGGAATTAATGAGAAAGTTTTAGAAGAATAAATATTTAATATATTTAAAACAATATTTTAGTTAAAGAGTTCATAACCAAATAAGAGACTCTTGAATACAAGTAATTGAGGAATAAAATTAATCAAAACATTATAATATCATGAGAATAAAGGGATTTAGGATATAATATGTTAAATGATAGTATATACACCATATAAAAGTGAATTGGTGCATAACGAAAAAAGGTCTCAAAGGAATGAAAATTGAGACGAAATGACTTATAAAGACTGTATCCTTAGATTAAGGATGAATCAATGAAATAATTATGTGAAAAAGATATAAATACACTAAATATAATTAGATATTCAGTGTAAATCAATAATATTACATTCAAAAATATTCATGTAAAAATAAAACCAAAGACTTGGATGTTTAACTCAATGAATGGAAATTGAGTTAAGGTTTCCCTAAAAAAGCTCATATCAATGGAATGTGAATTTATCAATGGAGTGATTCTGTGTATCAGATCTATATCCAAAGAAAGGGTAGTTTAAATTAATACATAAATAATAAATAGTGATTCTATACATCATCTTGGAATAAAATAATCAATAAAGTTTGCATAAATCCCAATGAGTAGAAATTGAAATTTGAAATTCCCTTACTGATTATGTAACTTACGAAACATACACCCAGGAAATAAGTATCATAAAATTAAGGTGTAAATACCCATAAATTAAAGTATATTACACAAATAATAAAATCATGGGAAATACATACACCACAAAAAAGGACTTAGTGGATATAGAGAATGAATCTAACGGGAATAAAAAGTGAGATGAAAACCCCTTACCTTGTACTATTACTTAGTTGATGGTATGTTAAACTCTTGAATATTGGTGAAATAATTATTATTAAATTATACAAGAACCATATAAACAAATATTATATCATATATGGTATTCTAATATTGCTTTGTTAATGATATTTCAGTAGTATCATTGTTTTTGTTGTTAACTGGTTCGTTTTCCTTTATATGTTTTGTTACGTAAGTCATGTTTGTTATGTATAGGCTGTATTGGATTCATATCCAGAATGATATCAAGTTCTTGAACATTATTTTTAATCCTAAAATGAAAATTATTCTTGAATGATTACGATGGGGAATAAATCTATCGCGTTCGTGGAGATGGTAAGTCGTACGTACGCATGAGTGACAATGTCATTATATTGATGGTGAAATAGTATGTAATTGGATGTTATATTATATATAAATAATCATAAAAATGTTATATTTATTATTTAGATCAGTTATGCTAAATAATATAACCATCCAAAACAATTAAGGGTTTGAATAACAAACTACACCACGATGTGGAGACGATAAGCCGTACGTATGCACGTATGATGAATTTGTCATTTATAGGATGGAAAGAATAATGAATATGGTTATAAAATATTTATAATAACATCACATTATATATAAGGTACAGAAGTTATTATATTTTATAGAAACAACAAAGAAAGAGTTAGTGGATGAAAAAAAGAACTTCAAAGAGCGTGGTGAAATTATTACCTCTTCGTCGGGTGTTTCCTTGTGAGTTGATCAAAAGTGATCCATAGGTTGGATTTATGATTAAAGTAAGGACTCTAGGTTGATGTGAGGGAAGTTGGGAGGATATTTTGGTAGGGGTTGGCCGAGAAAAATGGCTTTGGAGGTGTGATTATGAGAGAAGGGGATGTGCCCTTTTATAAGAGGGGTGAGGGTCACTTGAGGAAAAGATTAAAATCTTATTTTATAATAAAATCATTTTAGGTTAATAATGGATTAAAAAAGATTTATTTCGATGATATGGAGAGTATGGGTCGAAAATATCTCACCCAATAGGTTTTAAATAAGTTCAGGTTACAATTTTTACCTTACCTTTTACATTTAACTCATAGTTAAATAGTTTAACTTTTACCGTGTCTTCTTGTATTCTTACACTATATGGTTAATTTAAATACTCTTAACTTTCAAGAGAACCTCAAGTGGTTCATTAATGACATATATAATATTTTTTAATCCCTTTGTCTAAAATTATATTTTTAGGAATAATATATCAATTAATAATATAGTATTTTTTTTAAAAACTCCATTATGTCAATTTTAGCTTTATATAGTATTTGATTTATTTCAAAGCCATAAAAACATTATTACTTCAAGTAAAATTAATTTAATCAATAATAACATGTCATATTAACATATAAAATTAGTGTAATTCATCAAAAGTCTCAATTTACTTTTATTTGGATATTTGTAATACCAATTATTTTAATATTTCATTAATAAGGTAATTACTACATCATCATTGTGTCATAAATAAATTAAATTATTTAATGTCTAAATATTATAAATAAAATAAAATATTGTAGTAAATAATTTTATATCTCTAATGAATATTTATAGATTAATTTATATAGTGTGTAACCCTATATTATAAATGATTTAGTTATAAAACGTTGAATTTAACAGTTTTGACTCTTCCTTAAATAAAACAATAATAAATGTCTTAATATAATCCATGTGAACCAAAAGAATCATATTTTATTACTAAGGTTTTTTTTGATCAAATTAATCTTATCCAATAGAATTAAGACATGTGTTAGGGTAATTATAATATCATTTTTATATTTAATTACCCTATTTACTTTTAACCGTGGTAAATAAAAGTCAAAAGTTACTATTCACCAAAAGTTATTTTCATCTTATTGAACCAAATTTTACATACTGATATTAACCATGTCTCTCGGATTTTTTAAATTCGATTAACAGAAGTGGTAAAATTATGTTTTATGGAAATTTGCAAATGCTCCTAGAAGGTAGTTATAAGAAGGTAAAAAGTTCAATAAAATTTTATACATATAATTTTATTATAAAATTACTTCAATGAATTTCATTGAACTTATATAGGTATTATATATCTCTTTTGAATTAATTTTTTTTAAATAAAATAAATAATTATTTAAATAAAAAGTCAGTTTTAAACAATAACACAATGTTTTTTACTATTCATCAAAAATTGAATTCTTTCAGAAAAATACCAAAAACATTACCCAAGGATAATTTTTATATTCTGAATTAAAAAATGAATTCTATTTTACCAAATTCAAAACAAAGAAGTTTTATTATTTAATTTAAAAATAATTCCCGTTGTCAAAATCAAAAAACAGGTTTTTAAAAATTAAAAACTATCAAAAGATTGACATGTGTTTAGGACAAATTTAAATGTGAAATTACTTATAATGACATAAATTATATTAAATTATAAAAATATAATCATATTATACTTCCAAGACATTCAAATTCATAATTTAACCCT